>BMAV01018370.1:0-12230 GCA_019973955.1 Trichonephila inaurata madagascariensis | reverse complement strand
TTTCAAAAATTTAGTTGAGCTCTGAAAAGTTAACTGTACAGGCAAAATATTTATAATAGAAGCATTTTTCACAAAAGGAGAACTTTTAAAAGGGGGGGTCATTCTATGTTCATTTTTTGTCAAAATATTGTACTTAAATAATTTTTTGATCTAATGCTATTCTTAAAACAATTTTATATACGTTTTCTAATCTAAGTGACACTAAATATCATAAATATTATCCATTTATATGCTTTTGCAAAATCATGGTTCCGAGCGTAGTCGGATACCTTAATATAAATAAAAGTTCACAGGTTATAGGTGTATTTTGACTCGAATATTACAGAATGGTTTTCTAAATGAATGCGATTTGTAAATGCGAAATAATTCAAAATTTGAGATAAAAACAATTATTGAGACTCAGTGAACCACGGTAACCCAAATTTCATAGAATTTAAAAATTTTTATTTTAATAATATATACGAGTATACAAGCTATTTAGCGAAAATTAAATATTGCTGAAAAACACACAGAAAATAAAATGTTTGTCATACCTAATAATTTTTAAAACAGTAAAAATAAAAAAAAAAAGAATGTTTAAAATTTATTACTTTATAAAAGATTAAAAATACGTGACAATTTTTTTAAAAAATTAGAATTTTTCTTAACCTGATTTTGCATCTTACATGCTTTTTTACACATTTAATATATTACTTTGTATCTATTTCGAATTATTCTTTTACTGTTTATAATGCTTTAAAGGTTTTATTCTATTTTACTTGAACCACAGCGTACGATCTAAGTTAGTTTTTAAAATCATTACTATAATGAAAAAAATACCTATCACAAAAAAGAAATAAAGGCTTAAACACCATGCTCGGGTCATTTTAAAGAAAATTAATATCAATTCTTTTTAAAACCACCTTTTAAAAAGAAATGGTGCTAATATGCACTGTTCAAATATTTCTAATTAATAAATAGAAAATATAATACCGAACAAAAATTGAATGCTCAAAATAATTTAGAAAAAATTTTTCTAGTTGTGTTACATTTGAATTTTTTTTTTAAATTTTCAGTAATTAACGGTTGCCAAAAGAGACAATAGTTCTTCAGAGTTTCATTTCCGCTTCAGGAGTTCAATTTTTTTTAAAGAAATGTATCAACATCATTTTTAAAGTTGCACAACACATACCATGCAGCCCAGAATCAATTTATTTGCTTAACAGCATCGTTTTAAAGAAGTTCATTTTTTTTTTTTCCCGCTTTTTTTAGTTTTGAATTCATTGTTAATCAGAACTGACCCGTGTCGGTATCACAGCACATGAAACTTAGCTTTGTAGGAATCTGCTTTGATTTTACTATATAAGTCGTAGTATTTCCCATGAAGAATCACCCCATTCCCATTTTTTTTCTCAACAAAGCTTCAAATTTCCCAATGAAAAAACCCAATTAAGAACATGAAGTCCATCATTTTCTGCCTTATTATTACCTCATGCGTTTGCGACTACTTTTCGGGAAAACCAGATGGAGAATTAGAAGTGAACATCACCATGGGTCCCCAGACCATCATCATCATGGTCATCATGATCATCACCATGGTCACCAAATCATCAGGGCCCATCACCACCACCATGACACCACCACCATCATGGCACCATCATCACCATGGACATGATCATCATCACGGACATCATCACCATCATGGAACCATCAGGCCCATCATCAGGCATCATCACCCCATGGACATCACCATGGACCCCCAAAGGGGTATTTCAAATTTCCCAGAGCAATTCTTCATTTGCCCGTTCGAATGGTTCGGCTGTTGTGAATCATTATTTATTTGGTAGCTAAACAAAATTGTTGTCCGAAATTGAAACATGTAACGGGGGAAAAAAAAAAAAAAATGTCACTGTGTTGTTTCTGTGTATGTTATTTAACAGTTTGGATAAGTGATACAAGTAAATTTATTTCAACAGATCATTCAAGTTTATTTCAACAGATTTAGATGTTTAGTAATTAAGAACAAATGTTATATAAAAAAACCCCCCAAATTATTAGTTTTTTTTTTATCACAAAAAAATAAATTTTGACTCTCTTTTTCAGAAGTTTGGAAAATAATTGTATGATAAAACGCTTGACTCTTTCAGACTAACGCTTTAAATTTTATTTTAAAGAAAGGTGCCAAGTTTTTTTTTTAAATATTTCTGAAGCAAACTGAATTTATCGCAAGGCAAATTTGAAGAATAATAAATAACACAAAAGCACACTCATGATGAATTCATTCTTCCCGACTGAAAATTTAATAAGTTTTTTTAACGACTTACGCTAATATTATATATCAACACATATGCAATATTATAGTATAATTAATGTACTATTATTTAACATTAAGTTAACTTTTTTGTGTTTTATGTAACACACATACATTAAACATTACGCTATAAATAATATTTTAAATAGCTTTTTCATAATTCTAATCTGATAAAAGTATTGAAACAACTTTTTCATATTTTATAATTATACTATGTATTACAATTTTATTACGTCTTCAAGATAATGATTAAGAATAACGAGTTTCTAAACAGCAAATTTTAAAACTTCGAGGCTTCAGACATTAGAAAATAATAACTTAGATAACGTTTAGTTAATATTTTTATAAATAATCAAAAATGATCTGTGTTGATCTTTATTTTATTAATGAAACTTTAGTGAAATTCAAAAGTATTTTTAATGCTATTTTCAATCTTCAGATATAAGAACTAGAATAATAAGTGAATATTAAAACTATAATTAATATACCAGTTTTTATAAAACTATGTTTCTACTTCTAAAAAAACAACTATCGGTGGTTCTTTTTAAAATCATATGTTTAACAGAAATAATACTAATATGGATAGATCAACTATTGCTAATTCGTAAGGAGAATGCATACATTGGACGGGAACACAATTATACAGAATAACCTCACAATCTAAAATTGCATCATTTAAGTAGAATTTAAATAACAGTAGAGTTTAAGTAATAATTCGATAATTTTATGCACATTTTTTTATAAATAAGGATTTAACATTCCTTTTTTGTTTTTAAGGTATCCGATTAATTTGGGAACCATTTTGCAAAAACGTATAAATGGATAATATTTATGATATTTAGTGTCACGTAGATTAGAAAAAAGTATATAAAATTGTTTTAAGAGTAGTATTACAAAAAAAATAATTTAAGTACAATTATTTTGACAAAAAATAAACATAGAATGACCGATTTTCAAAATATTTCCTTAAAAATGCTTTATTATAATAATATTTTTTCCGTATATAGCTGACCCTGTACAGAGGCTTAACTAGAATTTTGAATTATATCTTAGAAGTGAGTTTATCCATGTTTACGACAACAGAAGGCAAAAATTTTTAAAAAAAAATGCCGATAATTATTTCAAGGGGTTGGGAAAAACTGAAAATAATGTTAATTTTAAAAAAATAATAGTTCAGATTTCTGAGAAGCTTACTGCATATAGGCAAAACAAAAAAAAATATTATTATTTTAGAAGCATTTTTATAGTAGGAAAATTTTAAAAAAAAGGCTCAAAGTTACTTTTTTTTAAAAAAATTTTGTTTTAAAAAATTTTTTTTTTTCAAAATGTTTTTAAAAATTTTATACATGTATTCTAATCTAAGTGACACTAAATATCATGAAAATTATCTATTTATGCGCTTTTTTAAAATCATGGTTCCGAACGCGCGCGCGTATTCGGATACCTTAAAGGAACAAAACCAAAAAAAAAATTAAAAGCTCTATACATATTTTTCAAATAAATAAAATACTTGACCTAACTTTTTAATCCCAATGTTTTAGTAAATAATGCATTGTAAAAAAGGAGTGCGTTCTAATGGTGACAGTTTCAAAATGTTCTGGAAACCCAAAAATATCCGTATGGCTAATATTATGATATAAATAACTTTTAAAGACTTCTCATAGCAACGTTTAATCTTTGTTTTTAATTTGATATTTAGTACTTAAAATTTATTATTATTAATGAAAATTATTCGAAATAAGAAAAAGGAAGAAAATTTTTATACTTACTGCTTTCTTTTCTGAGGTGAGTATATTAACTTCGTTTTTCGGTGCCTTTTGTAGAATGTTTTAAAACCAGCTAAAATAAGATATTTCACGGAAAACTCTCACAGATCACAATTTTACTAAACCTTTTTGTAAATTCATTTATGGCAACAATTATAAGCGTTCCGCCAAACGATATATTATATTTAAAACTAACATGAGCTGAACGCTTGTTCATAAGTGACGTTACATTTTAATGACGTTTAATCGTACTTAGCTACAGTGTCTCGTCCTCAGATAAAATGTTTATTGTTTTTTAAAATGTTCGCGACAACGGCTGGTAGGATTTCTCCAACATAAATCATACATAAATAATAAAATCATCATATATTACACTAATCATTTTTCTATTTATTTGTAAGGTAAATAAATAAAATGCTGATAAAAAAATAACGCGATTCTCTATTTTATACTAATAGCAATTACTAAGATTTGACTGAAATTTTTATAATGCATCAAAACAGTCACGTTTTAAATATACTTTGGATCTATTGCACCGTGAAGCTGAAAAATGTAAGCGTTTGAAAATTAGTCAAACTTTTTAAGTGTTTAAATTCGTAACTATGAACCAGTTCATGAGAAAATTGTTACCAATTGTAATAATTAGCAGCACTTGTCACATCACAAACTTGGCAGAGAAATTAGCATTTAGCTATACCTGAAATGCTGGTCAAGCTGATTCATCTAATGTATATATTTAGTAATTTCATGTGAAAGAAAATAGTTATAATATAATTATAATCTCCTATTTAGTAATAATGATTATAATATCCTCTCTATATATATTTTGACTCTCTTAAAATTAAGTTCACAATTGCAAAAATATCGACATATGTTTCAAGGATTTTGTAATTGGAAAGAAGTAATCTTGCACAAAAATAAAAGAATACATACTTAACAAAAGCAGAAAAATTAACATAGAATCTGAGACGTTAACTATGTGAAAAATATTGCTACTTTTTTAAGGGGACCTTGGATACTCATCCACACCTATGTGCAAATAAAAAAAGTTCATACAAAAAAACCCACTTAGATTTTAAAAAAAAATATTATAAAGAATTATCTATAATTAGCAAGAAATATTTTTGGTTATATATTTAATATATATGTATATTCTTCTATGGGGTTCTTTTTTCAATTTCATACAATTTTCTCATAAATGAACTCCCAGCGAAATTTATCTCTTGCATTTAAAGTATTCCTAGCGATGCCAAATTTAAAGTGCCACTTTTTATTTTGTAACAAAAAAAAAAATCATGCTCAGTTTTTGGATTAATATGACGCGTTTGTAGCGTTTTTAAAAATTTTCTTAAAGTAAGATTAAAAAATTTGTTAACCCTGTATTAACTCCTTAACTAGTTTGCCCATACATCGTACGGCCTACCGAAAATTGGCAACAATGGCTTTGCTCGTGCGCTCTAGAGGCTCTGATATTTGTGCGTATTTTTAATTCTTAGTGATACATTATTTAATGCTAGTGCTGTGAAAAGAGGGAATGCAGTTTGTCTATGGCGTTGAAATGCTTTACATCAGGTATTTTCCTTGAGTTGAAAGCGGGATTTTTCTTTGATGAAGGCAGAAACTTGCGGGACCGGAGCAGAGTTCTTTCCTTTTTTTTTAATTAGATAAACAAACAAACAACAACTTCGGATGCTGATTCAGAACTGTCGACTGATTATCTGGATTATTCTTCAGATGTATTCTTCAGTGATATTAGCATTTTTTATCAGCTTTGAAACTATCAAATAATTGGAAGAAATGTTACAGAAAGATTTTTTTTCCCCCACTTTTTTTACTGTAAAACTTAAATGTCGTTCACTGATAAAAAGAAGGAGGAAACATACTACTATAATTAGATTTCATCTTATTGATGTACTTATTGTGAAAGAAGCATAAAAGAATAATTTAGAGAAGACAATGTGCAGTTTGTTGCTTGAGAAGAAATGAAAATGGAAAGACAATCAAAAAAGAGACGAGAAATTTCAGTCAAGATTGCAAAGTTAGACTTTGTATCACATCATGCATCAAATTATACTTATATACGCGCTCGCACACATCCCACAACCATTTAAAAAAGAAGGCGAGCACGAATATTTTTCTAACAAGGAGAGGGCACGACTAAGGAAATTCATTTTGGATCGAGACTTGGTGTAATAATAGTACACTTTTAGGGTCTTCACCCCTCAATGTAATTCCGTTGAATGGCCAGTCAATTCGGAGAAATCAGCCTTCGAAATTCATGCTTAGCTTTTATACAATTAATTTTTATTTTCCCCAACGAGTTCGTAGCTTGATTGGTAAATCGTCTGCTTTCTATGCTGGAGGTTAGGGTTCAATTCCACGCGCGCAATCAACTTTTTTTTTTTCAATTCCATTAATTATTTTTTTTAATTAAATAAATTTATTTATAAAGGTTTATTAAATATTAAATGATATTTTTTGTAATTATTTTGTATTTTATAAAATAAAAAAAAATTACTTTAATTATATAAATATATTAAATTTTATAAATATATTTTATATTAAAAAATAATATTTATAACAAAATATATAATAAATACATTAAATGATATTTTACAACAAAAAAATAGTTGCAAATAGTTTTATAATGTGAAATACAATATACTATAAATAAAATATTATATATAATATAAAATAATTTATAAAATATATTATTATTATTAAATTAATTATTTTATAATTAATATAATAAAAAATGTTTTTTTATATGTTATTAAATTAATTATTTTACAATTTTATAAAATATTTAATAAGTCCTTTTCAAATAAATTTATTTAATTTCAAAAAGTTTATTTAAATAATTTTAATAAATTTATTTAAATAATTTCTATAATTAATAATAATTTTAATAGTAAATCATAATTTTAGTAATAAATTAATAATTTGAATAATAAATTAATAATATTTCTTATTAATACTAATGCTTAATAATAATTAATTAATTATAATAAATAGTAATTAATTAATTAGTATAAACAGTGATTGATTAATTAATTTCAATAAATAATTAATTTACTAATTTTAATTATTTTAAATTTTTATTTTAATTTTTTAAAAAAAGAGAAATTTTAAGAAAAAAACGCCGATAATTATTTCAAATGGTTGTAATTCTGAAAATAATGCGATTTTTTCAAAAATCCTAGTTGCGCCTCTGTACAGAGGTCTGAGCTATATAGAGGCAAAATATTATTATAATAGAAACATTTTTCACAAAAGGAGAACATTTTGAAAAAAGGTTATTCTAAGTTAATTTTTTGCCGAAATATTGTATTTAAATACTTTTTTTTTTGTCAAAATGCCCTTAAAACAATTTTATACATGCATTCTAATCTAAGTGACACTAAATATCATGAAAATTATCTATTTATGCGCTTTTTTAAAATCACGGTTCTCTGAACGTAGTCGGATACCTTAAATTTAACATATTGTACTTTCATTCAAAATGACCCTTTAACTTCACGTAGGTTTTAAGTCTCTTTGCTCAATCATCCATCGAGGCCCACACTACCCCATGGGAATTTCGATTGTTGCTTTCTTCAAGGAATCTTTCAGACTGTTCAAAATGGAATGCTGTTTTTGGCACACTTTTTTTCCTTGAATACTGATCACAATTAAGGAGTCAAAATGATTTAAATCCTGACTTCTAGAAGGTCAATTTTCGTTTTCTATGAAGTTCACAACACACTGTTTTTTAATTACCAAAGGTTGTCTTAACCTTATTAGCAGGAGAAGACTCCAGGTGAAAAGTACTATAGTTTCCATTGAACAAGATTATGTTCAGAGGCTTCATTATTGGTCCTATTATAATGCTGCGTTCTGACTGAGACCCCTTCGTAGCTAACACCCCACGAAACCCTTATTGGAAAAAGTTCCTGGATGAGGAAAGGGGGTGGAGTTCTCTGCAAGCATTTTTCTTCACTTTAATTTCTTGGGCACTCCTTACGTATACATAGTCACTCTGGCAGTTGAAAGATTTTTTGATGTTAAAAATTTTCTCATCGGTAAGCAAAATTCGTCTGTAACGTTATCAACGCGTCGTCGTAGCAGTGCTTTTGCTTTAGGGTATCCGACTAAGTTCGGAACCGTGGTTTTAAAAAGGCGCATAAATGGATAATTATCATGATATTTAGTGTCAGTTAGATTAAAATACATGTATAAAATTGTGTTAAGGACATTTTGAAAAAAAATTATTTAAATGCAATATTTTGGCAAAAAATTAACTTAGAATAATTTTTTTTCAAAATGTTCTCCTTTTTGAAAAATGCTTCTATTAAAATAATATTTTGTCTGTATATAGCTCAGACCTCTTTACAGAGGCTTAACTATGATTTTTGAAAAATTTACATTATTTTCAGAGTTACAACCATTTGAAATATTTATCGGCGTTTTTTTCTTAAAATGTCTCCCCTCTGTTGTCTTAAAACATGGATAAACCCACTTCTAAGTTATGTATTTCAAAAATTCTAGTTGAGCCTTTGTACAGAGGTGTGAGCTATATACAGGCAAAATATTATTATAATAGAAGCATTTTTCACAAAAGGAGAATATTTTGAAAATGGGTCATTCTATGCTCATTTTTTGTCAAAACATTGTACTTAAATAATTTTTTATTGTAATAATATTCTTAAAACAATTTCATATACATTTTCTATAATCTAAGTGACACTAAATATCATGAATATTACATATTTATACGCCTTAGCAAAATCACGGTTCCGAACGTAGTCGGTTACCTTAAGCAGGGATGCCTTAAGGCATAGGCCGACTGGGCCCGGACCCAGAGCCTCGGCCGCAATGGGGTCTTTTCTCGTTTTCGACTCAGTCTTAATAATGTCATAAATCTAATAATTTCAACGGTCAAATGTTATTTCCGGTTGTTCGAAAAATTGGGAATTTTGGCGGATAAGTCAACTGGCTACATGTGATGACCGTTGTCCACGTACAGACCTAGGCCTACCAGAACCAGACAAAAGGTGGCAGTCGGCCGAGTCGGTTAGTGCGGTTGTAAGTCATGCCCATCTATTTGTTTTGGGTTCTTGTTTGTACGAGTATTTGACAACATATTGTTCTCTTTGACGCGTTTCTTTGCTTAGCAAGAAGAGTCTTCTTTGGACAAGGATTTTGATGAATGCTTGTGACGGGCTCACGCGTCTTTTCATTAACATGTCCTTTGGGTTCTTTTGGGGCTAGAATTAATGGCAACTCTTTTCCAACCAAAACCAAAGAAGTGAAACGTGAATAAAAAATGCAAATTAAAAAGCTTTTAAATATCAGAAGTTAGAGTAAGCGAGGTGGCAATTTGGGGAATGTTATGAGAGTGCTCTATTCAATTGTGAAGTGACAGCCAACATAGGTTATCTCGAAGATAGAGCCATTAGGTCAAGGTGCATACCATTGCACACGAGTAAATACACAACTTCCTTAAGATTAAATCGGCGATCGGATTAAGGTAGGATTGACTATTTAATATTAGGACTTGAGATATTATTGGAATTGAGCCTAGGCGAGTTAGTTATTGATAGTGGTCTGAGTTACGTTATTTCGGTATTATTTATATTGTGTGTTTTGTCACATCGTAGATTCTCTCACATATATTATTATTATCTAATCTGTTAGAGGCTTAAGTTTGAAGGTCTTAATAAAGACAAATTAAGATCATGGAATCTTCTAGTTCTTTCGTTAACCCTACACCTCTAATAATCAAGGAGAAGGGTACCCTAGGGGGGCGATATCACATGCTCTCCCTGACTGGTTTGACAACAGTTGGTGTTCTCACCGAAAGCGGGCAAACTTTCGAGTACGGTCTTCCATGCTATTGGTCTCAGAAAGCTATATCTTAATTGTTCGAAAAATGAATACCATTTTAAAGTCTAAATGCTTAAGAGCCTTAAAAATCAGCTACAGGATTTGAAGGAACGAAACAACTGTTGAGCGCTTCTGTTGGATATTCATTTTACCGTGACTGATTTAGAGCAAATCTATGAAGGACTGCATTTTTCTGAAGAATGTTGCAGACGATCTCGATTGCGTTTGAGTCACAGCAGAGGATCTCAAATTTTTGTATCAGAACTTATGACACTACAAGGTAATTTTTTAAAAAAAGAATTGGAAATCCACTTAAGTGCTAAACAGAATTCTTTTTAAAAAAATACAACTAAAAATTTTTTGCACTTTGTTTATCCAATGAATCATGGGTAATTCTTACGTCCTTATCAGCCATAATCGAGGATACGCTGTAAGCACAGCTTACACCTTTTAATAAGATTAGGAAATGTCGTGCAATGTGATTTGCGCCATCCGATTCGTTTCGATCGACTTCCCTTATACCGTGGTCACGTGGATGAGAGGAATTATTCTACTTTTTACTTAACGGAGATGAATGTTCTAGAAGGGAATTGTTACTCTTGATCGGCATCCGAAATCAACCGCGACGGCAATTCGATTAACTTTGAGGGGTGGCCTTGACAGAGTAGAACAAATCCCCTTTAATTGGATATTCCGCAAGAGTTTTGACGCCAAACGCGGTATCGTTTCATTAGGAATTGCATCAGCACTGTTATGGTGGCTATCAGCGTGAAATTGGAAAGAGTTGGAACTGCCAAAAATGCACAAACTAAGGATTTTCTTATTGTTTACATGCGATTCTGAAATATATATTGGTTTTTGATATCTGATTATGATTTTTTCCAACCACCTCTTTAAGGTATCCGACTACGTTCGGAACCGTGATTTTAAAAAAGCGCATAAATGAATAATTTTCATGATATCTAGTATCACTTAGATTAGAATACATGTATAAAATTGTTTTAAGGACATTTTGACTGAAAAAAAAATTATTTAAATACAATATTTTGGCAAAAAATTAGAATAACCTTTTTTCAAAATGTTCTCCTTTTGTGAAAAATGCTTCTATTATAATAATATTTTGCCTGTATATAGCTCACACCTCTGTACAGACTCTCAACTATGATTTTTCAAAAATTCGCTTTATTTTCAGAGTTACAACCCATTGAAATAATTATCGGCGTTTTTTCTTAAAATTTTTTTCCTCTGTTGTCGTAAAGCATGGATAAACCCACTTCTAAGTTATATATTTCAAAAATTCTAGTTGAGCCTTTGTACAGAGGTCTGAGCTATATACAGGCAAAATATTATTATAATAGAAGCATTTTTCACAAAAGGAGAATATTTTGAAAATGGGTCATTCTATGTTCATTTTTTGTCAAAATAGTGTACTTAAATAATTTTTATTGTAATACTATTCTTAAAACAATTTTATATACGTTTTCTAATCTAAGTGACACTAAATATTATAAATATTATCCATTTATACGCTTCTGCAAAATCACGGTTCCAAATGTAGTCGGATACCTTAAAAGATGATAACAAAATGCATGGTTATATATATTGATGTTTTACCATCACAATTGTAAGTTAATAATATTATAAATACTTTTTGGCCAATATCTATGCCAGGAGTGGTCAACTCGTGGCACGAATGTCAGTGTGACACGGTAGAGTTGTAACAGTGGCACGTGAAGACACATATTGAAAAATTAAAATTTTTGAAAAGAATATAATAAATAATAATTTGTTACAATTTTATTGAAATAGTCTTATTTTAGACAAAAACCTCAATCTTTGGATCCAAATACGCTTGAGAATAAATTTTTTCAGTTATGAGCATAATGAAATAAATTTAAATAAAAAAAATAGCTGATGTGCTCCTAAAATAACCTAATTTTGTAAGCATCTTCAAGAGGTAACCCTAATATAGACGATTTGGTAAAAAAAGAAGAAATTCAAAAGTCACATTAAATACTGAGTATTTATTTTAATCATTTAATTCTAAATAATAATTTACTAAATTTTACTTTATACTTAACTTAAGTTTGTACTTTTATCTTATTAATTATATTTTTAAATATCGACTTCATAGACTTATATTAAAATACAGACTTGCATTAAAACCTGTGCTGTGTAAAAATAACATAATATCCTATACGTAGTATTTTTTCACTTTTTTATATTTTGTTTGTCGGAAGTGGCCTGTGCATATATATTTTTTATCAAATAGTGGCACGCATAATTTTTAATTTAAAAAAATTGGGACT
>BMAV01018369.1:36811-61547 GCA_019973955.1 Trichonephila inaurata madagascariensis | reverse complement strand
CAGTACCACTAAAGACCCGCCGTGTAGGGCAGCGATTTACGTTAAATTTGTCGAGAGCTGAAACGTCCTCCCGTTGGTGTGGTAGTTAGGAGAGGGGGTGCCAGCTCAGGTGTCGTCCACGTCACTTGACCATGGTTCAAAATTACGTGGTCCATCGCCAAAAGCCCTCGAGTAGCTGAACAGTGCGACGTTAATATTCAATCAATCAACCAACATCGTCTATAGTTGGAAACCCTCCTTAGCATAATAGCTAATATTGGTTAAAAAGCTAATATTTTCTCAGAAAAGATCATCCAAATAGATATATATAGAAGAAACTAGTACACACATATTTTTATTTCGCTTCATGTCATTATAAAATTCCATTTGCTTTAATTTTTGTACCTAAATATTCTATTTGATGCAAAATCCCACTTGTCCATAATTTAACCCCTTAACCGATCAATTTTTTCGTCCGAAATGTTTCAAAGAAAGGCACGTTTTATTTTATTTTATATAACTAATCATAATACTTAATAAAATAAGAAAATGAAAAAAAAATTATTTTAATTTTCAGTTTTAAACTTTTCACGATAAATTTTATTTTAAAATTACGAATCACACAAAACTCCAAGTTTTTCCCCTTTATAAGTACATTCTGCACGCTCTGAGGAATGTTTCATATATCATGATATAGTTTCTTTCATGCCTTCAATAAGTTTTCATGTTCGTATCTCTTTTTCAAACGGTTGAGAATTTTGTGAGCATATATATGTAATAATTCCAAGTAATTTAATATTGAACATGTTTTTAATTTTTAATGGTCTAGGCCATTAGGACATGCGGGTGAATTATAAACTAGCTACCTGCCTAATGGGAATCTTTTGAATTACATCCAGCCACCCACCCAGATCATGTGATTTCCCGCTTAGTATAAATAGCGAGATCTCTGGAAATTCCGTCCTTTCTGTTCTCTGTCTATCAACATGTACTCGACTGCAGTGCGTAGTGTCTTCGTTTTCTTTGTTCTGTGTTTTGTTGTCCATTCCTTGTTTTATGTTTAAGGTTAGTCGGTACTCCTTATACCGACAATATTAACGAGCTTTTTTATGTACTTTTTTCTTAGAAATTGTTAAACATAAAAACATCAATTTTAGTTTGTGTAGTAATTATACTTTTATATTTATACTGAAGTTAAGTGTGTTTTTCAAATATATTGCTTAGTTTTTTCAAAAACAGGCAACGTAAAAGTATCACTATGAATTTTTTGAAATTTGTCATTTTTTTATAACTGCTCTTTAGCAAAATATTTTGGGAATATCCCCAAAAGGTAACTTTAGTGTATATGTAGTTACATATCAGTTATAAGCAGTAAAAATTACATGTGCAATCTTTCAGTGGAGGCACGCAGTTTGAAAACAATCCTTTTGAGAAAACTGCATTTTTAATGAAACTAATCACTACATCACAAAAATAAGGAATAATAACATGTATTTGTCCTATTTTATTAAACATTGTTATCTTCTTAATTTATTTTGAATAAAATAGGAAACACAAAAGTCTTAAATTGCCCAGAAAATACATATACATCATTTTTCAGTTTTTGTTTAACGAGCTACACTCATGGACAAAAAAAAAAAAAAAAAAAAAAAATTAGCGAACGAAGAAATAATTAAGGGATCGTAACGAAACTTGTCATGAAGATACATATTGGGGAGATATGCAAATGATTAAAAATGAAGCGTGATTACGCATTGCGTATAGCCAGTAGAGGGCGTTTAACGCCGTTCTCCTTGGAGTATAAAACAGGTAACCAAAGCTTGTTTGAGTGTGCTGAATCCTTTACAAAGAAAGAGCTTAGGTAGACATGCCATTACGCCCTTTTCGAAGACAATATGAGCATCTGGCGCAGTTTGAGAGGAGAATCATTGACATGATGGAAGCTGGGTTGTCAACTAGGTGAGTAGCTCGTCAATTAGGCTGCTCTGATTGTGTTGTTAGGAGGTGTTGGAACCAGTGGATCCGAGAGATGTCATTTACATGAAGACCAGGCTCAGGACACCCTCGACAGACCAGTCGTCGAGAAGACCGCCATATCGTAAGAAATACACACGTATATCCAACTGCTTCATCGGCAGCCCTCCAGGCACAGGTAGCACTTTCACTAGAGGCCCCTGTGCCTTCTCGAACCATACGAAGTCACATGGCTGAAGGACATTTGGGATCACGGGGCCCATTACGTGTGCTGCCCTTAACGCCCACCCATCGACGTCTCTGTTTGGAGTGGTGACGTGCACGAGGAAACTGGACTGCAGTGGAATGGAACCAGGTCGTCTTTAGCGACGAATCCAGATTCAATCTCAGCAGTGATCACAATCGTATTCGTTTGTGTTGAGACAACGTGGTGAATGCCTCAATCCTGTCTTTGCTTTACAGCGATACACCACTCCCACAGCTGTTGTGATGGCATGGGGTGCCATTGCCTACAATACACGGGCACCCATAGTATTGATCCGTGGCACCAGGACTGTCCATGACATCCTGCAACCACATGTGTTTCCACTCATACAACGGCTCCCAGGAGCCCCTTTTTTAACAAGACAATGCTCGGACTCACACAGCAAGGGTGTCTCCGCACTGTTACTACCTTTCCTTGGCTTGCACGATCCTCAGATTTGTCTCCAATCGAGCATATCTGGGATCATTTCTGAAGGCGAGTTGGGCATCCCACGAGTTTGATCGAACTAGAGGCAAGGTTACAGAAAATATGGAACGAAATGTCTCAAGACAACATACAGAACTTGTATGCCTCAATGCCCGATCGTATCGCATCGTGCATTCGCGCTATATATATATATATAGAGGAGGTTCACAACATAGTATTAAATCCTCCGTTCTCTTGCCTTTTTCTCTGAAATAAATGATTCTTTTTCTTTGATTTTCCAATCATTTACTTATATCAAAGTAGTCATTACGTATATAAAATTTAGTTTCATTTTGATGACTCCTTCTTGTGTGCTGAAATTTTTGTCTATGAGTGTATTTTGTAGTATTTACATCAATTTTTTTCTAATTCTGTATCAATTTTTGAAGAATTTTTTCTTTGATGCATTTTAAATATCAAAGTTGACCATAAAGCATTATAAATTTAATGTGAAAATGTATCAATATGGTTTTGGTCTGAACTTGTGATGGTATTTAAAAATACTTGATTATACGACATTTCGAAAGTTTTCTTTAGGTTTTTGTAAAGTGTTTATATATTAGGTTTTGTTGTTGCAGATACAGTTTCTAACTTCAAAAGTTACGTATCAGTAACACGAGGGGGGAAAATTGTGTGCATTCATACATTAGATTCTGTGAAAAAGGTACATGCAGTTTTAAAAACATCATTTTTGAGAAAATTGCATTTTTAATGTAAATAGTCCCTTCATCACAAAATAAATTACAACATGTATTTGTCCTATTTTATTAAACATTATTATCTTATAATTTATTTTAAGTAAAATAGGGAACAAAAGTGTCTTAAATTGCCCAGAAAATACATTTATAGCATTTTTCAGTTTTTGTTTAACGAGATATTTTATAGCCTTTACATCAATTTTCTCAAATTTTGTATCAATTTTCGAAGAACTTTTAGCTTTGATGCATTACAAATATCAAAGTTGACCGTAAATAAAAACATAATGCGATAATGTGAAATATAATGGTTAATATGTATATAATGTGAAAAAGGTATCAATATGGTTTTGGTATGAATTTGCGATGGTATTTAAAAATACCTGATTATACAACATTTCGAAAGTTTTCATTAGGTTTTGTTGTTGCAAACACAATTTCTAAGTTTTAAACTTCAAAAAGTTACTATGAACTGGACAAATGATTTCTGAAACAGCCAAAATAAAACTAGCTAAAAACTATTTTTGTGTTTTAAAAATAAAATTTATGTATTTTTATGTATGTAACAAGCTTTTCGCAACGACAATAAACATTACATTTGGTGTATAATCCCATACCTTTTTCCCAGAAATTATTAAACATAAAGACTCAAGATTTTGATAGTATATTAATTAGACATTTATATGTATACTGAAGTGAAATGTTTTTGAATATATCAATTAGTTTTTTCAAAACATACTTTTACGTAAAATCACTATAAATTTATTGAAAATTGCCATTTTTTGTTACGATATCTGCTTTCCAGCTAAATGTTTTAAGAATATTTCAAAATTGTCACTTCAGTATACACAATTGCATTTAAGAAACTTAGAGTACATGAATACACAGTAAATTTGCACAACTTTAAAAATATAAATTTTAGAAAACTGTGATTTTTATACAAAATCTTACCTTATCAAAAAAAAAAATTTACCCTATAATTTATTATACAAGGTAATGAAAGATAAAATTCTTGGTTCCCCTTCAATTTCCATTGATTTACTGGATGGTATGAAAATTCTTTTATTTCTTTTACTATTGCTTAAATGAAAAGACAGGCTTTTTACATATGCAATATTTTAACAACTATTGCCTGTCCAGTATCTATATTGGTTGCAATAAGGGCACCCTCATTTTTGCCATATCTCATTTTGAAGCTATTGAAATAATTTTATAATTATCATTTTTTTCAAAAGCCCGTTTTTAGTAGAATCCTCACAAAGTTATTAAGTATTTAAAAGTATAAAAATTTCGAAAAGAGAAAGCATTAAAAGGTCGGCTTACGGACGTATTGAGTTCAATATAAAATATATATATTCAATATATTACTTGGGTTTTTAAGGAAGTTTTTGTGTGTTTTCTTTTGTATATTGTGACGTTTTTTTAAAACAGGTATGATCTTAAATCTTAACCATGTGTGCATATTTTCTTTTATTAGATATTTATTGGGATAAAATTAGTTTAGATACATTTTATATGATCTTGGATCGCAATTTTTTTTATTAATATATTTCGCCCTTAAAAAATCCTATTAGTGGTCCACGGGATTTAAATTATGAAATTACTGGTCCGTGAGGTCAAAAAGTTTGGTGACAGCTGCGCTCTACTCTTTTAGCGGATCTTAAACTTTACGAGATTCAGTGGAAAAAGCCTAACAGATGACGATACAAAGTATCTGATAGGATAGATAGATGTGTAAATTTTCTCTTATAGATACAAATATATGTCAGTTTACCATTAAAAATTATAAAATAATTAAATAAATAAATAAAAATAGTAATTTTACTAAAACTGAGTAATTCATCTCTATACCCAAAAATTTAAGTAAATCTGAGGTCACTACGTTGCACTTCCTTTCCTTCTGATTGTATCTTAGAAATAAAACGTGCATCAATTCAAGAAATAAATTTAACACAAAGAGAGCCTCCTTATATAACAATAAAAAAATAATGCAAAATCAGTAATTTCGAAGTAATTTCCTCACTAAAAGCGTGAAGTTAATTTCGCTTAACTTTTGGGAAGTTTCAACGATGCATAATGCATCTTCTGTTAATTATCTATGTAGACTTTTCAATGCTATCTAAATTGGAGTTAATACTACCTATTCACCTTTTCGTGCGGCTTTTTTTTACTACATCTCTTCATGGTGTAATTAGACACAATTCTTCATTTATTAGCCAATATGTACAACAGAAGTAAAAAGGAAAGGTAGAAAGCACTTTAATGGATAACGGCCTTAAGGCAAATGGTAAATTATCAGTTCTAAAAATTTTGATTAAACGTGGAAATGGAATTACGATTCTCGGCTAATGTTTTAGTGCCAATTAGTACAGAGCGATAGAAATATCTTATCTTTTCTTTTTTCAATACCACTTTCTTAATAAATAAATAAAAGGTTCAAATTATTTGAGAAGTAAGACTTTAGAAAGAAAATTGCTTAATTTCAATCCAATGTTAATAACTAGAAATTCTGAGTGATTCAAAAAATATAATGCGCACGAACGCTCTCACGCACGAACGCACACGTGCACACACACAAATTATAAAATTATAAAATCTGAAACAGTTTTATTGACTACAAGCTTACACGGATGGAAAACGGCTGTAATTGCATTTATTTTTAACTCATGCTACCATTCCATTAAATTTACAAGGAAATACTACCTTTTTAAAAAGTTCTTTCTGTGAAAGAGTGTTTTTTTTACTGAAAAATGAACACGAAATATTTTAAAATATGAGCGAGATCTATCTAACCATTTTCTTAAATAAAATTACTAGATCGAGGAAATTTAAAAATTATTAGAGTATCATATGCTACGAATTATTTTACCCAAATCATATATGAATATATGACGTTCTTCATCGAAAATTTTTAATTGCAAATAAAAGAAAAGATATTGGTTTGGTACACAAAAAACAAGATTTTTGATGAAAGTGTTAATTATTTTCTATAATATATACGTCCTCAATAAACATGAAATTATTAATTAAACATCTGAGAAAAGAAACAAATTCGAATTCAAAGCATTAAAAAAGTTAAGATTTTATAACTGAACATAACTTTTTTCAGATAGATGTGTACGATTAAGATAACAGTGTTATTTTTAAACCAAAGAAATAAAGTTTGTTTAAATATTAGAGAGAGATAAAGAGTTAACAAAAAGGATACTAGGGGAATTATTACATATATACACTCACTTCCAAAAGTTAAGCATGGAGAGAAAAATGCTGATTTCCGGAAGCCAATCAGAATTGAAGAGGATGCAATTCGCTGCAGAGGTAGATGGAAGTATGCAAATATGTTAGGTAACAGCCAATCGTGCTTTCATGTCAAGAAATATGCAAAAAGGGCAGTCTTATAAGAAGCCAGCTTTATAAAGGGTTACGGAAGTTGATTGTAAGTGCTGATAGAAGGTGTTTAAAACTATCGTACAATTTGTTTTCAAGACATACGCGTATTTCTATGACTTCCAGAAAACGAATGGAGGATTCTGAGCGCTGGCGTGCTGTGGGGCGCATTAAAGCAGGACAGTCGATCACACATATTGCTCTTTTCTTCGGCGTTCATCATTCTGTAATTTCACGTTTATGGAAACAATTCTAAACCACACAGACAGTTGTCCGAAGGCCCGTAGGTGGTCGCCCAAGGGTTACAACCCCCGCGGAAGATCGATATATTGCTATTGTTGCCAAGCGGAATCTCAGAGCGACCTCCACACGTGTGACATCTATGGTTACAGCGTCCATTGGTAAGGCTATATCTGCAGCTACTGTACGCTGAAGATTACATATGAATGGACTGTATGCCGGCATACCTCGAGTTTGTGTTCTTCTATCTGTCCAATCAAGAGGGGCACGATTAAAGTGGTGCCGGGAACATGGCAATTGGACTGTGTCTGACTGGGGCAATGTAATGTTTATTGATGAGTCAAGATTTGCTCTAGAGCCAGATGACAAGCGTATAAGGATATGGCTTAAACAAGGAACACGCAATCAGCCCCAAAACATCACCGAACATCACGCATTCCGAGGCGGAAGCATTATGGTGTGGGCAGGGATTTCATTAGGATACCTCACCGACCAGCTCATCTTTAAACGGTGTTCTGTGACGGCTGTTTCGTATCGAGATGAAGTCCTAGAACCCATTGCGAGATTGTACGCTGCAGCAGTTAGCCCTACTTTTGTTTTAATGGACGATAACGCCCATCCCCATAGAGCTGACATCGTCGATGACTACCTGGAGAGTGAAGAGATTGCGCGTATGGCGTGGCCAGCATATTCGCCCGACCTTAATCCCATTGAAAATCCTTGGGATGCTCTCGGCCGTGCTGTATCGTCACGTTTCCCACCTCCAGCCACTCTTATTGAGCTGGAAACTGCTCTACAAGAAGAATGGCGATTGCTTAATACTGCTGTGGTTGACCACTTAATTGAAAGCATGGTCAGAAGATGTAAATTTTGCATACTGATGAGGGGGGATCACATACCATATTAATGTGCTTTTTTTCATTTTATGCTGTTTATTTTCACTTTATACATAATTTTGTTTAAATCTCCAGTATGACATTATCTGATAACTTACAAAAATTTAATATTGTTTTCATTTCTGTATATAATTATTGATTTTGTTTTATGTATAAATATATGCTACTTTACTGCCAAATTTTGTGTCAATAAAAGCAGTATTTGTTGATTTTTTTGCATTTTACATCTTCGTGCTCAACTTTTGGAAGTGAGTATATATATATATATATATATATTACATTGACAGCATTTCAGGTGAATTAAGGAAAAATTCTTCTACTTAACATAAAACTCAAAGTATTTCCTTAAACCTAGTCAAATTTATTTATTAGCAAAATATTTTTCGGTATTTTTACGGAAAGGACAGGTTCAAAATATATGCTCAGATTTTCCATATATTTAAGACTATGGGAAGTTTTTTTACGGTGTTGCGGCACTCGACTCACCTGATCAACAAGGACATTGCATAACGTAGAGTAGGGGTGGCCAACCCGAGGCGCGAGTGCCACAGTGTGGCACGGTGGAGTTGCAACAGTAGCAAACGAAGACTTACTGAAATCTTTAAAAAATTTAACTGATAATAAATGGCCATTTCTTACAATTTTATTAAAGAAGTGTTGTCTCAGACAAAAAACCTCAAAATTTGGATCAAAATATGTTTGTGAATAAATGTTTTCTGCTATGAACATAATAAAATAATTATCATTCAAAACTAACTGATGTGCAGCTATGATAACCTCATTTTGCTAGCATCGTAAGAGCTAATTCTAATATAGATGATTTGGTTAAAAAAAGTAGTTATTCAAAAGCCTCAATATAGTTTTGAGTATTTAAAAGAAGACATAATTGAGAATGTATTTGAAAATAAAGCAGTGAGTGCTTCGATGTTCCATTTATTACACTGCAGGCCACCGTAAATGCAACACCAAGAAAGACAAGAGATAGCACAACAAAATTTATTTGGTAGATAAAATGTTGACCAAATATCAAATGATTAAATTTATAGACTTCTGTGAAGTGTGGCTCCTGCCAGAATCAGTAGCCAGAGTAGCCGCCATTGTTGGAGATCACCGCTGCCATACGCCTCGGCATTGATTCAAAGAGACTTTGACAGGCTCACGCGTCTTTTCTGTAACATAACCTCTGGGTTCTTTGACGGCCAAGATTGATGGCAATTTAGAGAAAATTATGTTTAGAAGAGATAGAAGTGTGAATTGACGGCCTATCAAAGATTACCAGATTTCTAGCCATTACTACAAGTTGCATGCTATTGCACGCGTGCCTAAAAGTCTCTCTGAAAGTGATTGAACCTTAGCTTGATTCAAGGTAGGACTGATTATTTGATATTAGAACTTGTAATATTATCAGAATTGAAAGAAGGCGGATAATATATTTAGATAAGTGATCAAAGTTACGCGATCAGGTTTAACTACAGCTGTGTGTTTGGTATATTCTCACTTAATATAAGTTTATCTAATTTATTAGAAATTTAAGTTATATTCTTAATAAAGTCATATTAAGAATTTTAAAATGTCGATTCATTTCGAGAATCCCACACCTCTAATTCACGCTGACAATCAAAGATATGGTCACCATAGAATGACCATATTACAATGGCGCCCGAACAGATTTAATTTATATGACCCTGTTGTAGGAAACTCAAGTGGGTTTAGTATTTTACCAGAAATGTGCTTTTCCGGTTCGGAGAATGTGACGGAATTCCTGGAAGCCATAGACAATCAAATAAAATTACTAGAAATACCTAGTGGTTTAGCATGTGCTTATTTGAAAGGTCATCTCCGGGGAAGGGCCCAAGATTGGTATCAGATATTCGGATCAGTGCTAGTGCAGGGTACCGCCACGGATTTCGCGCAGCTAAAAGCAGAATTATCAAAAGCATTCCCCGCTATAAGGAATAAGAAAGATTTAGAAGCGAGGTTTTATGCCTCCCAGCAGGGAAGGAATCAGGAGCAAACGGATTTTGTTTACGATTTGTCAAAAATCCACAAAAATTTAGATCTAAGGATGTCGCAGGCGGACTTGGTAGATCACATTTTTGTTAGACTCGAACCACAAGTCCAGGACTATGTGGAGGTCAGAAATCCATAAAACACGGTACAACTTTTGGAAATCTTAGCTAAATTTGAAGAGAGATATTCTTACAAATTAACACGACAAAGACGATGTTAGATTCCTGTTTATTAAAGGTCCACTTAAGACTGGTAATGTCCAAAGCAGTGCTTCTCAAACTTTCAGTACTGGCGACCCAATTTTCCATCAGAATTTTTATCGCGCCCCCCTTATACAATAATAATGTATTGAATGCAATACTATATATAATGCACTTTGACTCTAAAACTACAATACGCGATCTTAATTATAAACCGTACATCTTCACAAGATAAGTGTTAAATTTTGTATATGTTACTTTAAAGTAATATATATTTTAAGTAATATATATTTTAAGTAAATTACTTTTAGAAATAGGATAATTATTATGCTATTTTTCTTTCTCTAATTTTTAAATTAGAATAGATTGCAAAATGATATTTAATTAAGGATTTTTTCTCTTCATTATCCATTTCTAAAAGAACAAATATCATTGGAAAAATAGTCTAGTCTATGTTGCTCTCTATAATATTCGTCACATCTGGCAAAAATTCTGGCGAACGTTTGCGTGAGTCTGGCCAACCTGTCGGACGTCTGCGCAAAACATGAAAAAAAGCTCTACCTGGTACAATTCCATTCAGTTTTGGTCGAGTCGATACTTCTATAGCTACCGAATCTGTCTTGAATGTACATTTTATAATTTACACGTTAGTTTTAAATCACGGTATTAAGTATTTACGGCGCAATAGATTAAAACAAAATCATAGATATATTTTTAAGTCGTAGAGAACATTCGATGATAATAAAGTATCAACAAGTACACAGAAGAGCATGGTTTCAAAAGTTAAATCAAGGATATATTCTAAAGAATACTTATACTTTGGATTTAGTATTACTATTACTGAAAAACCCTGGGTAAAACTTACATGCGTACATATTATGTGTTAAAACTTACAAATCTGAAGAACAAAATGCGGAAGTTGTTTTTAAAACCATAGAAAACATTTAGTTATGTTGGCACGAAATTTTAAAAAGTATTTCTTGCTGTGGACAACTTGATAGCAAGTTACGAGTGGGTTAGGGATTCATTTCAGAATACTTCAGAAGGGCTCTCAACTGCCGAAGAAATCTTTATAGATTCCACATCCAGTAGCATAGTTAAAAGGCCATTTTGAGATAAATAGCCCTTTGAATTTTGGGCAGAGGTGGATGATGAATTTTCTGCACTGAAAACAAAATGTTTTTGCCCGGGATCAAGTGTGCACTCGATACTAACGTTAATGTTCCCGCGGAGTGATTCACCCCAATCCTTTTTTTTATAATTATTTTTACTATGTATAATAAAAATCACAATTTCAGTGAATAATTTAACAAAGAGAAAATATACTTACCTATTTCAAGGACTTTTCAATTTGTCTTCGAAAATTTGAGAAGAAATCGAGTAAAACTGAACTAAATTGTTTCAAATGAGCGTGACTTTAATAAATGACACAAAAAAAAATCAGACACTTTTCGCTAACATTCAATTCAGTGTATTCCATATTAAAATATGGATATTAGTTCTAAAAGAAAACTGTGTTCAACGTTTTTCATTATGCATTATATGTTTCAGAATACTCATAAAAATAAATATTGGCCAAATAATTCTTCAAAGTGCTCAATATGCTTATCCATATATCATAAAACTCTTTCACATGGAAAACGGCGAAACAGAAATATATTATTTACAACTTTCCTAAAAAAAGGGACGGAGATAACCATACTAGTAAGTTCGAAGGTCAGCTAAAGTAATATTTTAGGTTAAAAGAAACGTAATAAAAAAATCTCTCATCGTGGGATTACAGCAAAGAAAACAAAATATTTTTTTAAAATTTGGTTGTAGGATCAAAGATAGCTAATGAGCGTTTGAAGTAGAATCTTTTATTTTTGATGACGTAATTTTGTCAGATGATATATATAAATCATATCAGTGTAAATCTGTATTTTTTATTATGTCAGAAAGTATTTTGTTATGTTTATATATAATTCCAGTAAATTATTTTTTTTAACCTTTTACTTTCGATATGCTCGCGCCCCCCTCATTGAGTTATCGCGCCCCCCAGGGGTGGCGCCCCACAGTTTGAGAAACACTGGTCAAAAGGGAAGAAGTAAAAAAAGTTCAGTATTTAACTTAAGAGTTTAGATAAATTAGAGCATAAAACTTTTAATGTATTTAAGATCCCACGCGGAACTTTGGACGCGATTATAATGGCATAGATTGCTAGTTTTAACGAATTATTAAATAACAAAAATAATATTAAGAAATTATTCTTCAGATAGAAGGAAGAATTTATGATCCTATATACCGATATAATTAGCCCAATTATCTTGTGGCATTCTGGACATCCAGTATATTTAAAAGAATCATGAACGTAGTGGTGTGGTGAAATTTACAGACTAGCAGATGGCAAAGCCCACAGATTTGAGCTTGATCCTTCCAAAATTGAATGCTACACACAGACCCATTGCTTTGTTGTTGCTAGTAAATCGCGCCGCCTTTGTGTGAGCATATTAAAAAATCGAAAACAAAAGAAAATTTTAAAAAATTATTAATTTTTTATTGAAAGTAAACAAACAAAATACATTCTGACATGATAAAATTTTTTTTAAAAAACAAAACATTTACACTGATATAATATACATATAAATGTATCAGTACTGCACAATGTATTTTATCAATAATTTAGCAATACTAGGTTAAGAACAAATTTAATAATTTCCAGTGACCCAACGGGCTTGTCACATATAAAATTATATGCAGAAAATTACACTTATATTGATAATTTGTACGGTTTATAATTAATTCCTTAAATGCCGATTAAAAGTTACGTAATTCGTTCCCACATGCCACCGTTTTGCACGTATGCGGGCATATGTGATGCATTGGGGGGACGAGAAAGGGAATAAATAAACAAATCCTCTGAAATAAGTAAATCCTTCACAAACACTGTCAAGATAGTTTTATTGCATTCCAAAACCTTCGGAATAATTTTATGGATAGGAGTGATCAGAAACGATCGTATTTTGAAAAGACGTATATATATGTCCGGGCAATTTAAGCTTTGGCAGAGCGAGACGTTTATATACGCTAGTGACACTTAAGAGATTAAAGTCGTATGGTAGATTTAGCATCAAAGTATCGTATTTTCGAATTCAAAACATTGTTATTGAATGGAGGGGCGCGCGATGATAATTATGATTGAATATTGGATCACAAGTATTGAAAGTTTGAGAAGCACTGTGTATCAAAGTGTTTAGTTCGAGTAAAAAGAGTTACTCTAACGCCTCGCTGCTCATTTGCGATCTGAAATAAAGGATGGTGGGAAGATCTTAGATCCCAAAAGCCAATAAAAAATATTTTCTGGACTAATTAAAAAGCTGTATTATACTGGATCATTGGAAGTAGTCGAAAATAGACATCATTTGTAGCCAATGAGACCCATAGTTTGACTCACCCTGACTCGTGGTTCCTCTGCAAAGAGATTCGTCAGATTTCTTATCAAATGGTGCCAGTACTGATGATTTGCTAAAGAGCTCCTTGGAATGGAGATCTGTTTTGATTATCCACAATGTGAATAAAGTACCCGAGACTCTCTCAGTGGAACGTATTCCCGAGATGAAAAGGTACTCTGAAACTTCATTTATTAACACAACCCATTTTCCTTTTCAGCAGTTAAGCAGTAACAACACCTCTGATCATTTTGAATGTATTTGTTTCATGAATATTAATAAAATTATATTAGACCTATGCGCATTTTAGCTCATATTTTGGCGGGGGCATCAATAACTATATGATTAAGGATATATATTGCTCCAATCAAATGTTTAGAAATTTCATATTTCAAAGCTCTTTTATAAAGGAAAGTACGTGCCCTGGAATTTCAAGACGAGTATGGAAGCTTACAAAAAGGAAAAATGTGCCTAGAGAAACGGAGGAAAAATAACTATTAGTTAACAATGTAAAAATTTATGAAAAAATAGATAAAAGCTTAATTCATATTTCCTTAAGGTATCCGACTACGTTCGGAACCGTGATTTTAAAAAAGCGCACAAATGGATAATTTTCATGATATGTAGTGTCATTTAGATTAGAATACATGCACAAAATTGTTTTAAGGACATTTTGATAAAAAAAGTTATTTAAATACAATATTTTGGCAAAAAATTAACTTAGAATAATCTTTTTTCAAAATGTTCTTCTTTTGTGAAAAATGCTTCTATTATAATAATATTTTGCCTGTATATAGCTCAGACATTTCTACAGAGGCTCAACTAGAATTTTTGAAAAATTCTCATTTTCAGAGTTACCACCAATTGAAATAATTATTGGCGTTTTTTTCTTAAAATTGCTCCCCTCTGTTGTCGTAAAATATGGATAAACCCACATCTAAGTTATATATTTCAAAAATTCTAGTTGAGCCTCTGTAGAGAGGTCTGAGCTATATACAGGCAAAATATTATTATAATAGCATTTTTCACAAAAGGAGAACATTTTGAAAAATATTATTCTAAGTTAAGTTTTTGCCAAAATATTGTATTTAAATAATTTTTTTTTGTTAAAATGTGTCCTTAAAACAATAATATACATGTATTCTAATCTAAGTGACACTAAATATCATGAAAATTATCCATTTATGCACTTCTTTAAAATTACGGTTCCGAACGTAGGCGGATACCTTATGAGTCAAGGGAATAGATTACGCTTCTTTTTCTACTATTGAAAAATATGAAACTAGGCATATGAAAATGGAAATTAGTCATTGAAAGAAAATCTGTTTTAGGAAACAGAGTAAAATGTTAAAAATGTGTTCGCCCCTGATGATATATATTTTTTTAATATTAGGTAATAAATTTATCTATTTAATAAATTTATATTGTAAAATATATAAACGTATGAACATTCCAAATGAGTATACAAACAGAAAAAAAGAAAAGAAGTAAAACAAGCATAATAGAAATACATATAAGGATATATAAATGAAATACACCCAACATTTTTACACGATAGATACGTTCCTAGGAAAACTGGGTAAAAAGATATCGTGTAAAAAATATTTGCGGCATGTGGGAAATTTGGGGATATGTTTCACAACTTTAAAAAATCGTGTAAAGTGAAAAATCTTAAAATATTTTCCTAAAAAACCATGTAAAAAATGAAATCGAAGTTACATATTTATAAAAGAAAAACAATTTCTTTTTATTACAAAAAAATTAGTGTACAGTGAAAATTCAGTCTGTAAGTACCTGCAATATATAAAAATTCAATTTGAAATTAGGAATAAAACTACTAACAACTATTCGTCGCTACTTGATAACAAGTGTGGGCATGTTTATTATTAACTGAATCAATATTATACTTTTAATAGTAACATATATTATATATCACCAACACAAACTAAATTGGAAATTTCACATTACCGAATTAAAAAATTAACTTTAATTTCAACATCAAATTTTAGAGCTTTATTGAAATTATTTATTGCATCTTACAAACACTGAACACTAACACAAAATACAATTATATTGAAGAATGAAATGCTGCGATCAAGTTGAAGTGCAACAAAATAAAAAATAAACAAAGATTATAAAAATTCGGTTATTTTCTGAAACTCCAGAATACAAAGTGAACACAAGCCATGAAGTAGACCAAATAACTCACACATGAGTTGACATAAGCCGACCGTCTTCTGATCACACTGTCAAAATTAGAATTAAAAAAAATGAGGGGGGATTCGTGCTAAAACAAAAATTTCATGTAAAAAAGTATATCGGTTAACTATGTTATTGGCCAAGTAATCCTTCAAAGTGCTCTCCGTAGTTTTCCAAATATCATAAAACTCTTTTGCATGGAAAAGAGCGCAAGAGAGAAATACATTACTTACAACTTCCCTAAATGAGAAACAAACACATAACAGAGGGGTCATAACTAACTGTACCAATAACTTAGAAGGTCAAACATATTATCAGCAAAAACAGATTACAGCTATAATGTGCAGTATTTCAAAAATAATCACAGTGATGAATTTTTTGTGTTCCTAAATTTTTTCGATTCTGGGTCTGGGATTTGTTTTTTCTCTGAAAGAGAAGTATGTTTGGTTTAAAAAGAAAACATAATAAAAATCTATCATGGGAATACAGCAAATCAAATAAAAGTTTTTTATTTGGTTATAGGATCAAAGATAGCTAATTAGGTATTGAAGAAGTTTTTATTTTTGAGAGACGGCTTAATATCACCTTAAATTATATCAGAGTAAAAGTGCATTTTTTTATTGTGTCTGAAAGTCTTTTGTTTTAATTCATTCCAGAGTAAATTAATTATTTTTTTTAATCTTTTATTTTCGATTTGCTCGCCCCCTCGTAAGGTTATCAAGCCCCCCCCCAGGGGGGCACGCCCCACAGTTTGAGAAACACTGCTGTAATCGACTCACTTAGATCTTTATTTCAGGCTTTAAAGGAAGGTTAAAAAAAAAAAGAACAAGAGTCTTATAGTAGAGATTCACACAAAAGAAATTTTAAATATAGAGAAATTAAATGAAGAATTTTGAAAGGAATTAAAAATTTTAATTGATAATCTCAAAGAAACATTTTTGTGCTTACTTTTAAACTTTAAATATTATGCTTCAAAAACTAGGTAGAAATGATAAATCAGTTTGAAATTATTTTTAGTTCAAATTAAGTTCCTAAATTCTCGATGATTTTATTTTATTTTTGAAAACTTTCTCAAATACTAATCAAAATAAATAAAAACTTCATAAAATTAGTGCTAGCACACATTCAACTTGTATCGCCTGCTGTAAGAGGTTCCCGAAAACTACGTTCTCTTCCCTACAAGTTGAATCAACGAAAATGATATTGTAGAAGCTGCGCTCTTTCCCAAGTGACCCACTTACTTTACTGAAAATAGAAAAACCTCTTCATAATTTTAATGTGAAGATGATCATTGAAGAAATCATAAATTGTCCTGTGACATGAGATATGTGATACGAATTGTATAAAAACCGAATTGAAAGAAATCAATCCTGAAGGGAAGTGGCCCGCTATCTTTGTTCGAATTTTGATACTATAGAGCCTGTATAGAACAAACTATGATATGTAAACTAATTTCATTGATGATTTTTCAAGAAAAAAAAAATTTTAAAGTTTTTGATAAGATTTTGTATTTAAACTTTTGAAATACATAATATTTTATTTATGATACAGACCTCTAATAATCATATGCTATGAAAATTCTGATTTTGAACAAATGTGAGGTATAAGTGTCAAAAAGTTAGATTTTCAAAAAGCGAGTTATATTTACTATCCCTGCTTTAACCCTTAATCGTTATTAACAATTACTTAGTATAAATTCGATTGTAACAAGTAATATAAAACAAGTAATATAAAAAAAATCAAGTAAATTCCTATACTTAGATCAACAAAGAAAAAATTTATTTTAGCTACTTTTTATTATATAGTTACAAATAGTTACAATTAATATAAATATGTATATACATTTCACAGATTCACAACATTATATATAAGTGGTAATTTTTATTAATTATCATTAAAGTATCGTATTGTCATCCAAAACAATCGTGTATATAAATTTCAGTTCAACTGAATACTTTAACACGTGAGATAAAAACCTTTTCAAGTTTTGACACAAGTTGCCAAAAATTATGCCAACGTGTGTGTATGTGTGTGTGTGGTAGTGTGTGTATTTGTAATTCTTTAAATAATTAGTTTTAACCAACTAATTTTTATTAATTATCATTATATTATTGTATTGTCCTCCAATATAAATTTCAGTTCAATTGAATACTTTAACACGTGAGAGAAAAAAAATTTACAAGTTTTGACACAAGTCGCCAAAAATGATGCCAACGTGATTGTATTTGTAATTCATTAAATAATTAGTTTTAATAAATTAATTTTTATTAATTATAATTATATTATTGTATTGTCATCCAAAATAATCCTGTATATAAAATTTCAGCTCAATTGAGCGCTTTAAAATGCGTTTTATTAAGGATTGAAAATTCCACCAAGATAAATAAATATATAGAGATTGTGAGCTTATAGTAGGAATTGAAAAAAGTTTACACGTTACAAAGCACGTTACGGTAGGCAATAAAATACACTCAGGAACGTTTAAAATAGCGCACCAAAAAAGGAGCTTCAGATTGAAATAAAATTTAACAAATATAATGAGATACAGATTCACTTGATCCCAAAATAAAGCCACAGTTTAAGAAACACTATACGCACAATTAAACAACCATAGTGCAATTTCAATAGCGTGTTGAACTATCTCCTGCTGAAATACATGCATCAACAAGGTCCGGTATTGAGTGATTAGATATCAGCAGAAGGGCCCAGAAATCTTGAACAGCCACCTACAAATCATGTACCGAATTACATGGTGGTATCTGACATTTCTGCTTGTCCCACATATGCCTTATAGAGGAGTTTCCGAGGAGCAAGCTCACGTTGGAAGAGTCTGAACATGACATAGAAAGTCTTGAGCTACCCTAGCTGCATGAGGACAAATATTATTTTCTTAAAAAATTGCTCCTTGAAAACCATTCCAGAAAGGTCCTACGTAGGGTCGAAAAACATCAATGTGTTTCTTTAAGGTTCGACTTACCACAAATCGAGTAGACCGGCTATCGAAGGTTATGCACCTCCTCCCCCTCCCAGACCATTCCGCTAGCTGTGCAGGTAGTGAGGTGCGCGACAGCGTAGGTCAGTGTTTCTCAAACTGTGGGGCGCACCCCCCTGGTGGGCGCAGTAACCCTGCGAGGGGGACGCGAGCATATTGAAAATAAAAGATTTAAAAAAATAATTTTTTGGAATAAAGTAAAACAAAATGCTTTCTGACATAATAAAAAATACACATTTACACTGATATAATTTATTTTTATCATCTGGTGATCATCAAAAATAAAAGATTCCACTTCAAACGTTCATTAGCCATCTTTGATCATATAACCAAATAAAAAAAGACATTTTGTTTGCTTTACTGTAATCCCACGATGAGAGATTTTTTTATTACGTTTCTTTTTTAACCCCTAAAATACTACTTTTGATTATCATATATTTGACCTTCAAACTTACCTCGTTTCACTCAGTCTCTTATTCTTTTAGGAAAGTTGTAAATAATATTTTTCTGTTGCTTTTTTCCCATGTGAATGAGTTTTATGATATATGGATAAGCACACATTAAGCACTTTGAAGGATTATTTGGCCAAGATGTATTTTTATGAGTATTCTGAAACATATAATGCATAATGAAAAACGTTTTACATAATTATTTTTTAGAACATGCTACACTTTCCCCAAGAACAGTTTTGTGGTTTTGATTGTGCTGTGCTGTACGACTTATTATGGTTTATAAATGTAAATGAACAGAATATAAAAAAATGGGCATTTGTGATCCCTATTGAAGGAAGTTGAAACTGATCAAACAATTGAAGAACCTGCTGAAATAATGAATATTAATCGATAGCGATAGTAAATATGAGAAAAGCGTTAGAAATGAAACGCTTGAGTTGATTTGAAATTTTCAAATGCTGCCTAAAGATCTCGATGAAGAAGACTATGAAGCTATAATGTAGCACTTCATCTTGTCAAAAAAACACAAGAAAGAAAAAAATTCAAAATTCTATTTGTAGATCATCAAACGACAGCAAAACTTCAAAAACGTGAACAAAATATGACAGTTTTGCTGGAAAATAACGTTCCTGTATTGTTAGCGAAAAGTGTCTGTGATTTATGTCCTTTATTAAGGACACGCACATTTGGAACATTTTCTTTAGTTTTATTGGATTTTTTCTCAATTTATTAAAAAAAATTGAAAAGTCCTTCAAGTAGGTAAGTATATTTTCTCTTAATTAAATTATTCACTGGAGCTTAGATTTTTATCGTGTATAGTAAAAACAATTATAAAATAAATTATAGTTTTAAAACAAACTAGAAAACACGCTTTTATAGTGAATCGAACTAAAAAGAAAAAAAATAAATAAAAATATATATTACTTAAAAGTAACATATACAAAATTTAATACTTATCTTGTTAATTCGTACAGTTTATAATTATGTTCGTATTGTAGCTTTAGCGCCAAAGTACATTATTATTGCATTCAATACATTATTATTTTTAGGGGGGGCGCGATAAAAATTATGATTGAAAATTGGGTCGCCAGTAGTGAAAGTTTGAGAACCACTGGCGTAGGTGGAATTGAACCTTACACCAGGTTGCCTCTTTCCTGTTCGCGATTATCATCTATCCCCAAAAGGAACATGAATTCATTAAAATGCAATATTTTGTTCTTCTGTAGCATTCGACATCCCTCAGGCTTGGCATTATTTTAGATGAGGTGTTTCGTCAAAGTTTCGGTGTTAAAGGCAGTACACGAGAAAAAGGAGCTTGGTTTGCAGATTCGCTTCCACAAATGCGCCTGGAAATGATTTGTGGGACAATTGGCAGTTCTACATCTGATTGTATTGTGGAACGAGTGACTGAAGTATCCATGAGCGCTTCTTACACGATCCTTCGATCCTCTTGCTTCGTTGTCATCTTGGTAGCTCCAGATCCGGTTCTAAGCTCGTGGGTACCATCTCTTGTACACTGCTCCCAGCATGTTCGACGTGGCGAACAAACCGGCGTGTCCACCAACCAGTTGTTTTCATGTCGATGATCAGGTCTCTCTGAAACTTGCTTAATTGTGCAAAATATTTTCTGACACGTCTACCTGAGAATCTTTATCTACAAAAGTCTTCCAAGAATCAGAATGTGGCCTGTAATATTTATGAATCTCTTCCACTATTTCCCGGTTATTATAGAATCCACTTTCTTATTGCAACACCACTGTAGAGTGTGTGATTATGCACGTTGGTACCATACTTGGATCACTTTTATCAATAAATGTTTTTGCAAAAGTTTTGCGATTGTAGCTCGCTTTCTTCTTGGTGCTTTATTTGTAATATGTTCTTGAGTGTATTGTCCACACTCCTTAACTTGTGAACTGTATCATCCAAAAATTACTTATAATTATTTTGGGTGTTGCAATCAACAAGTTGGTATTTAAAAAAATGTATTTATTTTATGTCCGGTGCTTTGGGGCATAATTGCTGCCACCACCAACCATTCTTTTAATTCTGTCTCTGAAGAAATGAGGATTATCTCTGTTACATGTATAGACAACACACTCTATAATAAGATTGTTAAAAGCGTAAAACATATTTTTCTTAGTTATATAAACAAGAAAATTTATTTTACCTTGCTTATAATTTGAAATTTTAACTTGATACAACTTTTTGATGGCTTGGAATATACTTATCAATGCACATAGTTTGAGAATGTGAGGACAAGCAATCTTATAATTTTTTCAAAATATTTCAAAGTCTTAAAATTATTATTACTTTTACAAATTTTAATACTTTTAAACAATAAATTTCACCTTAAAAGTAAATTATGTAGTAATTTTATATTATTATTCAGGTTAAATAAAGGATTTTGAATGCAAAAAAAAAAAAAATCCATCTTAAGTTGTATATTAGAATATGTGTTAAAAGGTATCATCTTGTTGGCAGATTTATTGGCATTATCACACACACACGCTATAATAAATGATGGTCATATTAATTATATTGTGGCGTTTCCAACCAAGATATACAGATGTAGTGTTTCTCTCTGTCCAAGACATAAGATTCCTTGGATGAACACGTTAACCGGACTGTGCATTGCGGATAAAGAGATCAAGCTCGAAGATAACACACTTGTGAAGTGTAGAATACCGTTCTTCGTATGTGATTGATTGGACTTCTAATTCGGCTGAAAGGTTGTTGCCTGTAAGAAACATTTCAAGTGGATTCGAAGCGGTGAGACCGTTTTGATTTTTTCCCCTTGAAATTTATTTAGTATAACTTTTCTTCCATCTTCGGATAAGACATTTTTTAGTACTTACACACAAGATAGTCTATTGATACAAAGTTGAGTGTTGGAGTGGAGAAGAGAAAATGGGTGATTATCTTCATCCAGATAATAAAATGGAGGTAGAAAATACAAATTCTAATTTTTCATTAAATAAATATAGATGTAATTTAACAGATACGGAATTATTAACTAAGTTTGAGGAAGGTCAAAATTTTAATACGAGTCCGAATATTGCAATTTTCTTAAAATCAGAAAATAACTTTCAGAGTGGTAATCCACTTAAATTAAAAGAAATATCAATGAAAGAGTTCACAATTAAAAAAAGTATTCTGAGTATAAGCAAAACAAGAAACGGAGAGATTATAATTAAAACAAATAATTCCGAGACCGCCAAAGAAGCATTAAAATTTAAAGAAATTAATGGAGTAAAAATAAGTACAAGATTGTCCCTTATTGGCCTAACCAGTAGTTACATATTACAGGAATAGACACAGAATATACAATAGATGACAAAATCGGAATTAGAAAATAACAATTATGCAATTTTTGATATTCAATGCTTTATCAAAAAAACAGAATCTGGATTCAAACCAATCAAAACAATTAAAGTTACCCAAATTGGATGCAGTATTCCCGAAAGAGTTCTAATAGGGTTTGAAATGTTTAAAACTAACATTTATTTTGAAAAACTGAAACAATGCACAAACTGTTGGAAATTCGGACACTCAAAAATTCTGCCGAAGCTCAATTAAATGCCGAATACGTTCATTAAACCACCCTGAAAATGAGTGTAAAGGAAATAGCATCATATATTGATAATCACAGTTTGATATTGGGAGATTTCAACGCATCTCATGAGATATGGGAATCAAAAAATTCCAATGCTTCTGGAAAAAAGATTTTTGATTGGATTATTGAAAAGGACTTAATGTTATTAAACGATAAAAGCCCAACTTATCTCCATTCATCGGGAAGTTTTACTTCTATAGATCTTTCTTTAGCATCTATAAATTTAAATTACGATTTATTCTGGTCCACAAATACCGATAATTTTGGAAGTGACCACTTCCCTATAATTATTAATTACAAAACAGCAAACAGCTCAGCAACAAATAACTTTAAACAAAAAACAAATTGGAACACATTTATCAATACTATTCAACAAAAGTTAAATTTAAATGAAAACATAAATATAAATATTATAGAAGAAATTAAAAAAAGCTCAAATCTTATCAAGAATAAAAAAAAAAAAAAACAGATCATTTCAAGAGCTCCATGGTGGACAGAAGCATGCGGGCATTTAAGAGCAAAAAAAAAGAAAACTTCTTAATAAAGCAAGAAAAAACTTTAAAAAAGAAGACTGGATAAAATATAAAGAAGTAAGCGCAAAACTTAAACAAACAATCAAAGCCTGTAAAGAAAACTTTTTTCACAAAAAAAAAGACATGTGAAAATATCTCTTCTCCTAAAGTTCTTTTTAAAATAATCCGAATATAATCAAAAATAGAACAAATTCTAACTATTCTTCATTTAATATTATTGAGAATAGCGGAACCATAATAACAAACGAACAATCCCAAGCAGATTGTTTTTTACAATATTACACAAAACAAAACAACGATAGTATTCCAAATATCTATATTCCGGACAATAGTCAAGATATAAATAAACCTTTCTCTTTAAAAAAATTAGAAATAGCAATATCTCATTAAAAGAACAGCAGTCCAGGGCATGAAAAAATTTCTCTCTCCAAACAATTAACCATCTCCCCATCAAAGCAATAAATCTTCTCCTGAAATCCTTTAATGACAGTTGGTCTTCAAGTCAAATTCCAAAAGATTGGACTCGCGCAATTATTCTACCTTTCATAAAACCTCTCAAAAATCCCAAGGAAGTTTCGTCATACCATCCTATATCTCTTACTTCAGTGATTGCCAAATTATTAGAAAGAATGATTCTGCATAGAATGTTAAATTTCAGTTTTCAAAATAAGATTTTTCATGTTAATCATCATGGTTTTTACCCTCATATAGAAGCAGCATTAATACATTACTTCAATTACAACATGATATTATATTGGCTAGAGAACGCAAGGAATATTTTATTTTGATAGCATTAGATATTAAAGCAGCATATGACTCAGTGTGGCCAAGTGGTCTTGTTTCTAAATTTAAAAAAGTTGGATACTCTGGTAGATTGCTTCGATGGATACAAAACTTCTTACATCAGAGAACTATTCAAATTAAATGGAGGAACAATTTTTCAAAAATCATTAAAAATAATTATGGTGTACCTCAGGGTTGTAGCATAAGTCCTTTCCTATTTATGATTTATATGGAAGATATATTTGAAATTCAACACGACAGCCATCTTCTGGTTTACGCAGATGACATATTTTTATACAATAGCGGTACAAATTGGAATAAAACAATAGGCGAAATGCAAGAATCTTTAAATAATATTTCAGCCTGGTGTAAAAACTGGAAATTGTCCAACTCTCCAGAAAAAGTAGCCTAATCAACTTTTCCAGAAAAAGAAGCACAATACCTCCGTTACTTAAAATATGCGACAAACCTATTCCCGAAGGGAAGAATCTTAAAATCCTGGGTATAATTTTCGACCCTAATATCACCTCGAAAAATCATATCAATTATCTACGTTAGAAAGGATTCAAATATTTAAATGCCATTAAAGCCTTATCTTCTCCGAAAATAGGAACAAGATCTGATC
>BMAV01018369.1:1582-29499 GCA_019973955.1 Trichonephila inaurata madagascariensis | reverse complement strand
TAATGGGAGCTAAAATGAATTGATCACATATCTCCTTTTTTGGGAGTGGCAAACGTTTTTTTAGAATCTTAGGATACTTGTTTAGACCGAGTTTCCGGCACGATCACTTTTTTTCAAAAATATTTTCTTGAACATGCTTCATTTTCCCCTATGAATAACTTAGTGGTTTTAATTGTGATGTTGTACGACTGATTATGGTTTATAAATGTAAATGAGCAGATTATGAAAAAAAAGAATTGGACATCTGTGATCTCTCTGAAAGGAAATTGAAGCTGATCAAACAAGGGAAACACTTGCTGAAATAATGCATATTAATCATGTTAGCGAAAGTAAATTTTAGAAAAACAATAAACATGAAACGAAAGGAAAATTTTCAATAGCTACATTAAGAACTTTATCAAGAAAATATGAAGCCATAAGTGTACCGCAAAATGCACTTCACCCTGTCAAAAAGACACAAGCAAAAAAAGTTCAACAGGATATTTATCGATCAGCAACGGACATTAAAATTACAATAACGTGAACAAAATGTGACAGTTTTGCTTGCAAATAACTTTCCTGTAATGTTATCAAAAAGTGTCTGTGATTTGTGTCCTTTGTTAAGGTCACGTACATTTGGAACAATTTAGTTCAGTTTTATTTGATATTTTCTCAATTTATGAAAGACAAACAGAAAAATCCTTGAAATAGGTAAGTATATTTTCACTTAGTTAAATTATTAGCTTGTCGCGAGATTTACCTGTGTTGATAAACAAGCAAATTAAATAACTTGATCTGATTGATTTAAATTTTTTAAATTTTCAATCTAAGTGAAAACGAGTACTTAAATCTCGCGACCAGCTTTTATATCATAAATTGTGTAACGATTTTATGTTGATAGCAAAAATATTTTTAAAAGAAAAGTTTATTTTATTCTTTTTAGAGCATTTAAATAAAAGCTTGTTTTTAAAAAGTTTTTTTTTACTTTTAATTTATCTATATTTAGCTGATATCTATATTTTGTCTTCTAAGCAGCCACCACATTTTGCAATATGTTCCAATTTAAAAATTAGAGAAAGGAAAAATAACATAATAATTATCCTATTACTTAATTTTTTGTTTAAAAGTAACGTATACAAAATTTAATACTTATGTTATTAATTTGTACGATTTATAATTAAGATCGTGTATTGTAGCTTTAGCGTCAAAGTGCATTATTATTGCATTCAGTAATTTATTAATGTATAAGGGGGGCGCGATAAAAATTGTGATTGAAAAGAGGGGCGCCAGTATTGAAAGTTTGAGAAGCACTGATGTAACCACTTGTGGATACATGCTATGTATAGGGCAAAAACTTGTTGTAACCTCATGTGGATACATGGCTTATTTAGGTGTACAACCACTGTAACCAGCACAGAAAACATTATAAGGAAGATTTTCATTTATTGGAATTGTATAAAATTACAAAAGTCTGGGTTACAAAAACTTGAAAATAAAATAAGAAAATTAAAATTATAAATATTTGTGTAATAGCTCGAAATGTTCCTTGGAACAAAAAGCTTTTCCACAAGCGTTACACAAGTGTATTGTCATTTTGGTTCCATTTCATCTTCTTCATCACAAATAGACAAATCCATATCAGAGTTAATGTTATAGTGTACTTTCGTAATACCGGATGATCCTTATTCATAATAACGAATGATCCTTACTCATAATAACGGATCATCCTTACTCATAGTAACGGATTCTTGATCCTTACGTCTTATTGGCTGTTAAAACCTACTATTGAATTTCATTGGTCAGAAGAAATGTCTTCTGGCATTTCTTCTGTCTTCCCAGAATTCCACTCTGACGAAGGGAATATATATACTCCAACTTAATTTCTTCGAGATGTCAAGATCCATTCCTCGAAGCCCCGCCTACTGGTCAGCTGCCGCTCGTCCAATCACAAAGCACAACTTCTCAGCATGACAACACAACGATATGCCATGATGCCCGTAAAAAGACTTTTGCCAGACACAGGATTGAGGGTTCTTTGAAACCCAGACGCCCGAACAAATTCCCGCAGATTCCGCAGATTTGTTATGTTGAAATAAAGTTTATTTTTGTAAAATCACTGCAATTTTACTTGGCTACTCAACACAACACTCTAAACTGTCGTACCCAACAGTTTCCGGCAAATATTCTCGCGTTCAGTATCACATAAAACGACGACGGCATATTGACAAGAAAAAGTAAACAACAAAAGTAGTTATGCAAACTTAAGAATGCGAAACATGAACGAACTTGCGCCTTAGCCTCAAAAGGAAAAATGAATTGTGTATAGTAACGCCAAGGTCAGTATTTTTAGAAATCCTTAGCAAGCACTGTCTGGTACGCGAGGGGTTAAGATCCAGGAATAATAAAATAATATGATGAAGGAAAGTTCCAGAAACTTCCGTTTATAGAAATAATATATAAACTAAGATCTTTGGAATAAAGGAGAAGAGGGCTTTTGTCTATTACAAGCTGCTATGGAACACAAAGCGGTTTGCTCCTTTTACGTAAGACTTATTTTTATATTGTATCGTAAGGAAGATTTTTTAAATAAATTCAGTTTTGCAAAAAAGATGACTTTAAATCACCATGTTCAATGTGATTTTCAACGAACTAAACACGTTTCGAAGTAAAATGTTACACCATATACGTAGTTTATATCATGTATTTGATGTTTATAATATTGTTACGTAAATCCGAGGGTTCCAGGATTTTATGCAAAACAGTCACAAAGAAAATAAACAGTTCTTTAAGAGCGATGCGAATTTATTATTAAAAATTCAATCCTTTAAATACAGGATTCAGCAGCAATATTCACGGAGTAAATATCCGAAGGTCTTTACACCTTCAACAGCAATCAAACACAATAATCAGTGTTTGAAAATACACGTAAGTAAAGATTATTCACAAGCACAGCCGAGCTAATCGCTAGTCAAAACAATCCTCACTACTCGCTGGTTTAATCAAGACTCCTCGCCGTCCCGGCGAGCATCTTATTTATAAGCGCGACAGAAACTTCCAGAAATATATAGCCGCTCGTGGCATTAGTGGCGAGATCCACTACATTCTAGAAGAATCCAGAGGGTCCCAAACTCACCAACATGGTCGTCAATGACGCCAGAATGGTCACCAATGTCGCCAAATTGGCGGCCATATTGGTAGCCAAAAATGATGCTTACTTGGCTCCACCGCCAAGATTTCGCCAAGTTCTCACTGAATCGCCATTATAACGTAAGGGGCGGCATTGCTTGTGAATGGTACAATTTTAACATGCAATAAACATAACATAGAGTAATATAAATGCATTAAACACTCAAATACAAATTATTTACACTATTTACACAAAATTCGTAACAATATACACATTCTTCTCAGATAATGAAAACTTCCTGCTAGTCAAAATTTCGTAAGTGTGGTGTTAATAAACGTATACAACAAAAATAAGTAACATTTATTGCGAAATAAAATATTATTTCTTCAGACAATATTTATTGAAATTTAACATACATATATTTGGAACAATGTATAATACATACAAATTTTCACCTTGCAAAGTTATTTTAAATTTCTCAATGTTTTTGAGACAGCGGTAATAAATCAGTAGATTTTATTACATTTCACTAAAAACAACTTTTATTATTTCAATATAAGTAAAGTTTATAAAACTTGAATTAAACTATTATTTATGAAATAATAAATTCAGATATCGAAAAAGCAGTGTCAACGTATTATTACACTAGCTGCATGGCCCAGCTTTGCACCGGTTTTCTTTTTCCCTCATGACACCAGCAATTATGTGTGTGTGTTTGTAAGCGTGCAATGTGAGTGATTTCAAAAATTATTTCATTAAGTTTCCCTTTTTCGAAATTTGTTCCACATATTTTCGATTTAAGACAGGTTTTTTTCTCCCTCTCTCTAGCCCGGCGAAACACGGGGGTTTTTTCAGTGTAAAATTATTGTTCCTTCTTCCCCTCCCCCTCACAGATAAAATATAGCTTCAAATTTCGATGTATGACTTTTAAAAAACACTATTGCATTAGTTAAAAAATTATTAATGTGAAGCAATAAAAAGAAAATGATTCTAAGAGTAAACCTCAAATACTTTCATCATTTTTTTAATAATAGTTAGTTTCCAAGAAACTAAAATAATATAATAAATTTCAGATTTTCATGAATCAAGCAATCGTTACGTATAGTTAGCTTTAAAATGTCTCTAAAATGTATTTTTATCCAAAATAATAGACGATGTACTTTTTAATAAACAAATAATTAATTTAGTAATGAAATAATAGAAATAATTCTTTTAAAAAACATATATATAGTATATTAATTAAAATCCATTTTCTATAATTAATAAATAAAAGAAAAATTTACAGATATCTATTGAAACGATTGCTTTTTTTAATGCTTGAATACACACACACGCACACACACACACACACATATAGATAAAAAAAAGTATGGTGGAAAGCGTAGATATATATTTACATGTACTGAAAAAAACATTCAAAAAGAAAAAAAACTAACAGATAAAGACATTTTGATATTTTATTTTAATTTCAGAATTTTTCCTTCCACTGTCATTGTTACAAATTTTGTGTAATGAACGCTTAAAATAGTGTAAATAATTTATATTAGGAAGTGTAATACATTAATATTACTTTTTGTTGTATTTATTTTGTGTTAAAATCTTGCCACCACCTCTCCCTTCGAAATCCAGTTTTATTATGAAATAAAAAAAATAGTGATTACACTGATGAACGGAATAAATTAAAAGCGAGAGTGCACTGAGGCATGGCGTAGACAAAACAAAAGGGATAAAAAAGATAGATGAATGGTGTCACGTGCTTTTTTGCAAATGGCAGAATTTTTTCCTACTTTCTTGACAATTGTCGTTATATTTTGAAAATTTCACACAATATCTTTATAAATTATAACCTATGTGTTATTCTGATTTATAAGCTATATTATTGTAAGGTTTCATTAAAATCCATTCAGTTGTTTTTGCGTGAAAGACGACCAAACATCCTCACAAACTTTCGCGTTTATAATATATATTAGGATATACCGTAAAATCTAGTGTATAACGCGCAATTATTCTTTCAAGCAACATTTTTTTTTTTAATTTTTAGGTATATTCGCCGAAAAACACGCCCCCTCTTTTTTACAAAGAAACCTGAAATGTACGTGTGCAATGCTCTTATGTTTTGGTCACTTATTCGAGGTATTATAACAGATTCTTAAGCACACACACACACAAATAGTATACTTCTAGATGTTCAAAAGGTATGCCATTTCTTTTAAATAAACAGTATTTTGATAATATGTAGAAGTCAATTTTTTTTCATGCTATATAATCTCTTTATTTACATTTAAATCTATTTTTTATACCCGGCATATAACGCGCATCCGTAAATTTCGATCTTATTTTTTGAGTTAAAAGAGCGCGTTATAAGATGGATTTTACGGTACTTTACTTAAAATAATTGCAATGTTTTGATATAGAGAAAATGTTTTTTATACTTTGCTTTACACAAAGCAGTTTTTGCAAGAATAATTAATCAGATATTTATTAAGTTAAAAATATATACTAATTAAAATAAGTATGTTATGCAAAATTCGCACAGAGAGCGAGAACTACAGAGAAAAGATCAAAGATACTTTTTTTTATGTTATAAGAAAGCTTCTTACATAAATTTAATTAAGCATTTTTAAACACAGTTTGTGCTTTGAAATTTTAATACTTTTAAAAACATAAGGTAGTTTCAAAAAAAGACCTTTATAAATAATTCCTGAACTCCTCCCTAAAAATTTTAATCAATAAACTTAGCATCAAAAGCTCTATTTTTTACATAAAAGTGCATTTTCTTTTTGTGCATAGTTTGTTTAATGAACTATATGTAACCAATGTGCTATACATATGCATTAATTAGAAATATTTTCTTAATACCTAAGATATCTTTTTCAAATTGTGAAAGTACTAATGCGGAAAATTTAAAATCCGTAGCACAGCTTATTAATGAAATATAATAAAGTGAAAAAATATAGAATTAAAAATAGCTATTTCACATTATTCCATTTAGTTTTTGTGTGGGTTGGAGCCGTAATTTCCATCAGGATGTTTATGGCTACACAGTACGCTAAAAACTTCATATTTAACAAAAAAAAAAAAATTTTTTATTTGCAGCGCGTATTATTTAGAAACTTTCCACCAAATTTCAAATGTTTTAACAAATTACTTTTTAAGGTATTTGAAGTTTTCTGAGCTATGGTTTTGGTTTTGGTTTCATTTTAAAGCATTTTTCTACTCTTAAATAGAATTAATTAAAAATATTTTTGAGCTTTTAGTTTGAAATGGTTATTAATTCCAATTTTCATTACTAAAATCATTTCTGCTTGATTATGTTTTGAGTTTTTTGGGTTCTCATAATTAATTAATTAAGATTAATTTCATGGCCAAGTTTTGCTTTAAAAATAGTTTATATAACTTAAAAGCTCTATCATTAATTTTTTCCTGTTAAAAAATGCCATGGCAAATGCGTTCTCAAGTTTCTGTGAGAAACAATATTTCGAAGAGATGGAATACTACTAAAAATGATGTATCTAAAATTCAGTCATCAGCTTTTACTGCAATTAGACTTCCGAATACACGTATTCTGAATTCAAATGTTGCAGATATAACTGAATATTTCCTTTATATACCAAACTACGTTATACTAAACACATTGTAGCACTATATTTTAGTATTTTAAAGACAAGAGCTAAAACTCCCTAAACTGCCCCAATTTAAAACTGAAAAAAATCAAATTTTATGAACAAAAATGGCTATATCTTTAGCTTAAGTTAGTATCATTATATTATTTTGTACATAAATGCTTTGTGTTTCAAAACTTTAGGGAAAATATTAGGTTAAGATTAAGCTGGATAAACTGTCGTCTTAACAAATGCTATCAATATTATGCATAAATGTATTTTGAATTAAAAATATTATTTTCAATCATACTTAATTAAAATAGTGTTTTAATGTAGAATAATGTAGAATAGATTGAAAAATAACATATTAAAAAATCAGAGCTTTACGGTCATTATAAGTTTTTGTTTTACGACTTAAACTTTAAATGCGTTTTTCTCAGACTTTCAATTTTGAAGGTATAAATGTTTTCTAATCCCTAAGGCTTTTTTTTTGTTCACGATAAAGCCTTGAAATTTTTTGTATATGCTCCCAAACGTATTTTCTATTAAAGTTAGCATCGATTCTGGGCTGAGATCCCTAGTTATTTTTCTAAGAAATGTTGAATTTGATATTTTAAAAATTTTCGTGTTTTTTCCAGGTTTTTCTAGAAAAATAATTATTAAAAATCAACAAGGAAATAGATTTTCAAATCTATACAAACTTTTGTTTGCAATAACCTAAGAAACATAAATAAATTAAAATGACTAAAAAATTTTAAAAATTGAATATTTTATAAGAGTTTGAAAAAACTTCAAAAATTCTTGATTTTTTTAAAATAGTAAAATAGTAGCTGGTGAAACTGACTCTTTACTTACAGAATCAGCTTAATAATATATTCTAACCATAAAAAAAAATTATTTTCACTGTAACTATCTCCAAAAAAATTTTTTGCAAAAGGGTACTATGTAGCCTTAAACGTGCACTAATTCTTCGTAAAATTCTTTGTAACGTTTTTGCTTTGTCTTTGCATTTTACTGTTGTTATATAATTTTTTTTCTTTGAAGATATTGAAGAAATGGATTGCTTTCAAACAAAAGTAACGTATATTGCATAAAAAAACAAACTATACGCTTTTAAAATTTTATATAACATAAAAACAATTATTTGTTGTTGTTGCTCATGCCACCTGCCTGACATAGTCAGATCGAGGCCCCCGAAATTCATCGTGGCAATGGGCTAGATGTACGCCTGTCGTCGGCTTTTAGCCTTGAGCACCATACATGTGACAGTACGATTTAGCTCCGAGAAATTCCCGAAGGAACGATAGATGGCGGCACCACTTATCTCCACCTCCACAATTTAGGCATGGAACTGAATTATTTAAGACATATTACAAGATATTGTTAAGTTTCTAGTGAAATGCTTTTTCATGTTGCTTTATTTTCCTGTATTTTATCATTAACCATGATAAAAACTAAAAATCATAATATTTGTCACTATAGCAATCGTTATATTATATAAATTTATACTTACAATAACATCAACAAATGTTTGAAATTATAAAAATACGTTCATGTCACACCGTAGGGAAGAAGAGACAAGAATAAACTGGATCGGATATCGGGAAGTCTAACGCTGCGTGCAATTTCAGGGAATCCCACAATTCAAATAAAAAAGCGTTAAGCCGAAACAGCGTTAAACGGGATGTTACTGTACTTTGTATTTGTTTCATTAATATTCCTTTTTTGTGTATAAGTTAAAAATTGTGAAATTGTAATTTTTTTCTCAGAAGTTAAAAATTTCCGGAGATTTAAGATATGGTTCAATACAGGAAATAGGCATGAGATATATTTTTTAATGGTTATTAAATTCATTTAATTTTATTAATTAATTCTCAAATTATAAAAAGAATTATTTATCAAAAATTAAATGTAGTATAAAGTTTTCATAGTTCAGAAAAACAGCAACAGCATCTAAATATGCATTAAAATTTATTTCAAGTATTATTAATATTCAATATAAGTAAGATTTTTTTGATTTTTCAGAATCCTCATAAAACTCATTTTAAAGAAAAATAATGTGATCATTGTAATTTTTATTTTTTTTTCAATAATTATATGCATTTTAAATGACATCAACTTAACGTGTATTTTATAAAAAAAACATTTTGTTAAACTAATTCAATTAATGAGAAAAGCGTTACTTTTCATTGTATATATTGAATTACAAGGTTACAAAAAATTTTTTATAAATGTATTCCTTTAAGGTATCCGACTACCCTAAAATCATGATTTTTTTTTCAAAAATTGTCAAATTTTGTTTATGATTTTATTTTATAGACCATCATATTAGCTTAATAAAAATACCAAGTTTTTTATTTTCCATTCACTAGAACATAAATTACAAGTGTTTTAGTAAAAGCAGATGTCATACCTTTACACAAGATGTNTTTTTTTTTCAAAAATTGACAATTTTTTTATGATTTTATTTTATAGGGCCATTTTATTAGCTTAATAAAAATACCAAGTTTTTTATTTTCCATTCATTAGAACAAAAACTACAAGTGTTTTAGTAAAAGCAGATGTCATACCTTTACACAAGATGTCAAACTTTAAAATGCGTTTTACACGAAATGAGTTTTTTTTTTTTCGGTATTTTTTTTTTTAAAAGCTCAGACGGAGACAGCGATTGCTCAAAAAGTTTTGAAATTAATCTGCTGAAATTTTTTGTGTATGTTCTGTATAACAGTAGAAGTGTTTTGACCTACAGATTTATCAATCACTGTTTTATTTCAAAATATACAGTCCTTTATATGAATATAATCACTGTTTTTTAAGGCAATTTCATATAATAACTAGGATACAGTGCTCTAGTTTTTGTGAAAATTTAAATATTTCTTATCCTGAAAGTAATTTCAAACATGTATAACAAAATAACATCGCAAAATTGAAAAATTGAGAATTTGTTCATAAAATTTTTGTACATAGCAGGCCCCGTTTTTGTAATATTTTGTACATTTTCACCAGTTTTTTCCCATTTTCATAATAATAAATTGTTTTCCTGTTTTCAATTTTAGAATTTTTTCCTTAAAATATACTAAATAAATCTAAAAATCACAACAAAAAAAAATCCCCATATCTCTATTTTTTTTAAAAAAAAAGTTGTCGCAAGTAGCCGGATACCTTAAGGAGCAAATTTTAGATCAACCGACACCTTGGAACAAGCATCCATCACTGACTCTTAAAAAGGGAGAAAAAAAAATTCTATCACTTGCCAAAGCGCAGAATCGCCCTACACAAATCACACCTGTAGGATTCGAGCACTACCCATTCCTCCACCATCCGAGCTCTGTGATTGGCTCGCTCTCTCCTCTGCCCGGGTTGAGTATTTAAGCGAGATTTCTGACAGATGATGTTCACAAATTTCGATATCGCATCGCCAGGAGAGATATTGAGCAAGTCTGGAGTTTTGTGCTGTCTTTTTCTTCAACAGGAGAGCATCTGGTCTCTGCGAAGGGATCGTTATCGTTAGGTACGTCATTTACTTGCAAAGAACTAATTGATTAATACTAAAACTTATATTTTATTATGACTTCTATTTCATTAATATTTTGCATATATTTGTCTTGTACAGAAATCCTTTTCAGTCTTACGTTTTAAATTTAGCAAACACTTGAATGTAATTTTAATTACGTAACAGAAATTAAAGGAGAAATGAATTTTAATCGTCGCGAAGTAAATTAATTAACTAAATTAATAACCCTGATTTTACAAGAGCGTATAAATGGATAATATTTATGATATTTAGTGTCACTTAGATTAGAAAAAGTATATAAAATTGTTTTAAGAATAGTATTACAATGAAAAATTATTTAAGTACAATATTTTGACTAAAAATTAACATAGAATGAGCAATTTTCAAAATATTCTCCTTTTGTGAAAAATGCTTCTATTATAATAATATTTTGTGCCCGTATGTAGCTCAGACTTCTGTACAGAGGCTCAACTAGAATGTTTGAAATATATAACTTAGAAGTGGGTTTATCCATGTTTTATGACAACAGAGGGGAGAAATGTTAAGAAAAAAACGCCAATAATTTTTTCAATGGGTGGTAACTCCGAAAATAATGTGAATATTTCAAAAAAAATAGTTCAGACTCTCTGGAGAAGTCTTTACTTTATATAAGCACACACACACACACAAAATATAATAATTTTAGAAGCATTTTTCATAAAAGGAGAACGTTTTGAAAAAAGGTTATTCTAAGTTAATTTTTTGCCAAAATATTGTATTCAAATAATTTTTTTTTTCGTCATAACGTCCTTAAAACAACTTTATACATGTATTCTAATCTAAGTGACACTAAATATCATGAAAATTATCCATTTATGTGCTTTTTTAAACTCACGGTTCCGAACGTAGTCGGATACTTTAAATTTGTTTCTTTTTCTTATTATTATTGTTACTTTTTAAATTAAACAGTTTTGAAGAAGTAAAAGAATTATAGCTTTTCAGTTTAAATTAATGCTATTTTTTTCTAATAATCATATTATTTTTTATATTATTACTTTTTCCACAATAAGAAACTTATTCCATTATTTTTAATATGATTATCTAATTTTAAAATTTATTTATATATTGTTTATTTATGTATAGTTTTTACTTATTGTTACTTTTTTTATTAAGAAATTTATTCTATTATTTTTAATCTGATTATGTAATTTTTTTTTTTAAATTTATTTTTATATTATTTATTTATATATAGTTTTTACATGTTGTTATTTTTCCTACTAAAAAATTTATTTTATTATTTTTAATTTGGTTATGTAATTTTAAAATTGAATTGAATTAAAGTAACCAATATGATTGCACTACAAGCCGTTGATGGTGAATCACAAAATTTTTCGTTTATGTGTTGAAGATATCTCTACTGTATTATAGAACTGTGCTTTCTTCTATTATACATACTACTCTATACGGTGAACATATAATTCTAGTTTTGTTACGCTTGAATAAGTAGAACTTTAAAGAAATGATAGACTTTATATCGATCATATGATCATTTTTTTTCCTAACAAATTCTAAGGAATTCTTAGCTTGGAAATATAATTTAGTCAGTGGCCCACCGAAGGGGAAGTCCTCGGGTCCAGCCCCCCCTCCCAAAGTCCTTGATTTTTTTTCGATTGATTATAATCCTATGTATAAAGTACGTAAAATTTGATTAAGTATTTGTTATTAATAATTAATTTGAATTTTATTAATTATATAATGCTAATTATATTGAATAATTCATTTCTTCCTGTTTTTTGTTCCCAAAAATCGACAAAATCAAAAGAATATGTTGGGTGGCGTACTAGACATTGATACGAGAATGGTAGATTTTCGACCCTGGACTCCTCTACCCCTGAAAAATTCCTGTGTGCGCCACTGAATTTTGTACGTTTTGCAACAATCATTAGTAAATCTCTTTCATTTTTTTTTTCTCATCATTTCATTCAAACGCTTTTATTATCTTATTCAATGTTTTGAAGCATGTTTATAAAGAAATTATATTTCTTTCGGTATTAACCCTCTCGTTGCGCATCCCGCGATTTCCACGGGCAATGTACTCGTTAGCAGACGTGGCGCTACGCTGCGAGAGGGAAATTAAGAAGTTTCTTAAGTCTTGTTACTGTGTGTTTCAGTCTATTTAATAGTGTAGATCAGGGGTGTCCAACCCGCCGCCCCTCCGTGAATAATTTTGCGGCCTGCGCGAGATTCTTTACAACTTTACAAAATTCGACTATTATTTTGTGCAATATTTTTTGTTTTAAGGTATCCGACTGCGTTCGGTACTGTGATTTTAAAAAGCCGCATAAATGGATAGTTTTCATGATATTTAGTGTCACTTAGATTAAAATACATGTATAAATTTGTTTTTAAGCACATTTTGGCAAAAAAAATTATTTAAATATAATATTTCGGCAAAAAATTAACTTAGAATAACCTTTTTTCAAAATGTTCCCCTTTAGTGAAAAATGCTTCTATTATAGTAATAATTTACCTGCATATAGCTTAGACCTCTGTACAGAGGCTCAACTATGATTTTTAAAAAATTCACATTATTTTCAGAGTTACAACCATTTGAAATAATGATCGGCGTTTTTTTTTCTTAAAATTTCCCCTCTCTGTTTGTCGTAAAACATGGATAAACTCACTTCTAAGTTATATATTTCAAAAGTTCTAGTTGAGCCTTTGTACAGAGATCTGAGATATATACAGACAAAATAGTATTATAATAGAAGCATTTTTCACAAAAATGAGAATATTTTGAAAATTGGTAGTTCTATGTTCATTTTTTGTCAAAATAGTGTACTTAAATAATTTTTTATTGTAATACTATTCTTAAAACAATTTTTAAATACATTTTCTAATCTAAGTGACACTAAATATCATGAATATTATCCATTCTTACCCTTTTGCAAAATCACGGTTCCGAAAGTAGTCGGATACCTTAAAGAGGGTTTTTTTTTTCTGTAAAAAATCAATTCCATAACAGTTATTATTTTATCACGTTACTTTTGTTACTGGAAATCTCTTTTTTTTTCGAAATTGAAATTTATCAAACATAAATCGTGCTCAAACTTAACGCTCGAAAATCTGCAACATCAATTACGATACGCAAATACACATGCATTGATATCGACTTGCAAAAACTTAGCGAAAAAATTGAGAAACAGAAATCTCACTAATTAAATAAATAAAACATTATTTGATCATTGCATTATTATTATTATGCTATCTATGTTTGTATACATGAAAAACAATAAAAACAATAATAATATATCAGTCTGTTTTAAATTTTCACTCCAACAAATGTTTGTAATGTGGGTCCAAATCTAACATAAAAGTATATATTTTTATATGCAGCCCGCGGGATTGTAAAGTTCTTCCGAAGTGGCCCGCGAGGTCATTTAGGTTGGCCATCCCTGTGTAGATTACTCATTTATTATTAAGTTAATCATCTTAGAAAAAGTATCAGATAAGTGAATATTAAAAATGAAACGTTTAATTTTCAGTTTTCTAAGCGCTTCAATAATTTTTATTTCTATACTATAATTAGCAGAACATTTCATTATTGTTATTTTTATTTATAATTGGGAGCAGGGGGCACCCCCTGTCCACCTATCGGCAGATCATCTCCCATTGTACAAATTATACAACTGTTCATACTAATTGCTCAAATTGTAAAGCTGTAATTTAAGTGTATTATACAGTTCTAATTTCTTGCCTCTACGTCCAATGCGTTCATTTCACAGTACTCCATTAAAACTTCTTATTCATTTTTGAAGTGATAACTTCTTTAGGCGCGTTTTGCTGGAGTGAACTTGAACGATGCGTTTTAAAAAGCCAAGCATTGTTACGCTCGGATTAGTAACGCTCTTATAACAATAGTAACAATTCTACTGAATGGTAACAATACTATTCGTAACAATACTACTGAATCATTTGGGTTTAATGAGTCATGTATCGGAGAAATTTGCGCAGCGAAATGTAAAGCAGAAAATGGACTAATAATTCTAATGTATGTGGTTACTATTTATATTGCACCAAATCAAAGTGTAGGAAAAAGTATCGAATTCGTTCACAAAAATTTAGTGACATTCATTGAAGCCGGATCAACTCTTCTCAACAAATTGCCTATTATTTTAAATGGGGATTTTAATGTAGATTTTTCAAAAGACAAATCAAAGCCTTTAGTAGATTTTTTTAAATTAAAATTAAATTTAATTATATGAAATGATCCAAATAAAAGCACGACAAAGTATGGAACAACGCTTGACGGAGTTTTGTCTTAGATATTTAAATAATTGTGAATCTAATGTATTTATAACTTATTTCAGTTACCATAAGACTATTGTTTCCTTCTTAGAATACAATTAATTCACAAATATGCTTGTATATTTGGCAAAAAATATTACTTTATGAGTACAAACACATGAATAAATAATTTTTAGGACAATACTAATATCCCCTTGTTTTTTATTCACCTAACTAATCCCTGAAATAACATTACAAAATTTGAAGTTATTACTTCTATCGTGTGGTCATATAAGCACACACACTCGGTTTTTTTTCAGATGCTCCTTTTTCTTTTCCAAACTGGTATTCGTTCTTCCCCTTCCTGTTGATCTAGCGCAGTTTAAACAGCATAACACAACCGTTATCGATAGACTTGATTAGATACCTAAACACGCGTTTGGACGGAAATAATTCCATACAGTTCTGTTACAAGTAACAGAATTGTTTGGAATTATAATATCTTAATTGCATAATGTCTTATAATATCTAAATCAAATATAATATTTAAATTGTTTTTGATTTTTAATGCATCGAAACTGTATACTTCTTTATAAATCACACTGTATAGTAGAAAATTTTCTCGCATGTTTTTTATCTCTCATCTTTTAGTCAATATTATTCTCATTCATCCACATTGTTTTTTAGCAAATTTGCTTTCGTAAATAAGCAAATAAGTCTGACTTTTTTAATAACAGAACTGTATTTGTCCAAAACGCTATTAGCAATGGTCTTCATTTGTGATATCATTCAGATAACGTCGATAGCAACTAACCAGACCCTCAGTTACCAAATTTCCAAACCTCATCCCTAGAATCTGTTGAGTTATAATCAACTTTTTCTTACTGTAAGTCTTTAGCGTCGTATTTCTTTTGAATCATATTGAATTTATTCAATAACTAGTTTTAATGATTTAATTTTACGATTTAAATTACGACAAAAACATATTAATGTAGAGAGCATAAAAAAATAGTTTTAATTTTGCGATTTTAGTTATAAAAATTCATTCTGAACCACTGTATTTCATTGCGGAACAATTTTTAAAAATGAAAAAAAAAAAAAAAAGAATGTGAAATACGAAAAATCATCTCTTCGGTCAATATGTTCATTTAAAATAGCAAAGCAAACTTTTTTCCAACCTTATGGGTTTTACTTTAAGAAAAAAATTATTAGCAAAAATAACAATAAAATTTAACTAAGCTATTTTTTTTCATATTCAGCAAACAAATTTAAGCAAACGCAAAAAAAAGAGGAAAAATCAAATTTAAATTCGCGATTTTAGTTTTAAAAATTAAATTGCAAACGATGCAGTTTTATAACATAAACAGTTTTTTTATTTTAAAAAAATCAAAAATTTATTTCTGCAAATACAAACAGGAAGAAATGAATTCATTGTTGCGTTGACAATTACAAGAAGAAAAAAAAACTTTAGGAATAAAGAAGCGGAAGAAAAAAATTTTAGCTCTGTTTTGGCAAAACGGAAAATAGGTATTTATACCTTTGATGGCAATACAGAAGTAAAAAAATTATTATAGCGATGCCAAAACAGAAATAAAAATATTAATTATGGATGGCAAAGAGGAAGTAAGGAATTTAAAGCAAAATAAAGTGGGAAATGGTTATAAAAAATTTAAATGATTTTAAAAATGAAACGGAAAAAAAAATATTTAGGTCAGTAATGGCAAAAATATAAAAAAAAAAGTTATGCAACCTCTCTTGTAATACTGTAGTTGTAAAGTTAAGGAATTCGAATAACTACAAAGTAAGACTACGTAATTTTACATTTAAAAAATAAAAATCAATAGTTATTAAGTTATAACGTTTAAGTATGAGGTATTTATGTGAATAAAAAAATTAATAGTTTATAATTCTTTTTCATTTATTATTAAAATTTAGTTTAAAACTAGTTTGGCTTTTTTTTAAATTTTTGTTGAAAGGAAAAAATGTTCATATCATCTTATGCTCTTTTATCTGTGTATACTATGTATTCATTGAAATTTTATTTGTAATTCTTCTATCTTTTTATTCTTATTCTTATTATTTCTCTTCTTTTTTTTATTCTTGATTTTTAATTCATTAGTACATTATTAAATCTGCCGAAACGTTGTGTGTATTCAATAATAATCTTTTCCATTAGTGTATACGTTAGGAAATATTTTAAGGGTTCATTTTAATTATTAAACTTGTTTAAAATGTGTTTTCTGTTCTTCACAAAGAGATTTTTTTCATCAAATGATTCCGAAGGAAAGTTATTTTTTTTTATACTAGTTTTGAAACTGGCATTTTGTTATTGTAGCAGAAGATGAGATTATTAATTAAAGTGAATTATATATATCGATAAAAGGTAATTTATTTGATAAATTACATTAGAATATTTTGCAGCAGATCCATATCTCTCATTTAGGTATATTTTATTTGCACTAATTAAACGTTCAGAAACTCCTCAATGTATGTAAATCTACGTACGTATATACCGTGTAGAAGCCGAAAGTTTTGGAACTTTTTTCACACTTAAAGTAAAGGGTTAGGCTTTTATACAGCGTTTATCTCGGAAAAAACGTAGTTTGCTTAAGAAAAACAGATTTTTTAACATTTTCCGTTATCCATGCACAAGCTATTTTAATCACTTAAGGGGGTCCGGCACTTCCATAGGAGTTCATGTTAAATTACGTAAGTTTATGTATATTTTTCTCAGAAGCTTCTTACTACTAATAGATGTGAAATTTTTCACAGTAGGTTATATGTACTATCAATAAGACTTTAATGGATGGTTTTGTCTTTTTGTTAAAAATTAAAATAATTATGAATTTTTTAAAAAAAATGCCAATTTTTTTTCCTTTAAAATTTAGTTTAAAAATACATTATCTAAAACAGTTCGCTAGATATATCTTATTCCCTCCATTAAAATGTGTAAACATGTTGAAAATATGCTCACTGTGAAAATTTGAGGATCCTACATTAATTAGTTTTTGAAAAAAAAGTATATAAAAGGGAAAATATTGCATTTTAAGAAAACAGGCTTTAAAGTAAGAATTTGCAATTTGTCAATGAGAGTGGCTTCCTTTTAAAAAATAAATTAAAATACTTTTAACTATCGTATTTTCTATGTATCATATATCATTTTAAGCAGAAATGTTTGAACTTTTAAAAAATGTAAAAAAGTCAAAATCGATAATTTTTCAAAAATTCATGTGATGGACCGGACCTCCTTAACTTTCTGGGTGTTTTGAATGAAACTTTTAGTCAAAAAACAAAAAAGGAAATGTCTCATAAATGCTCAAAGTCAACATCCGAATCCGAATAGTTCTCAAATCGTGTTTTTGATTTGTAAACATTTTAAATATCGTTTACTTTGTTTAACTTTTTTTGAAATCCGTCGTTATTCGAAGAAAAATATATGCCAAACAGTTTGACATTGTCACTCTTAATCGCTTTTTTTTTTTATATTTTATTAATAACATTATCTAATATGGTTTCACATAAAGGAAAGTGTTGTCTCGTACAACGAACTTGTAAATATTTTTAAAACATCTTTTTAAAACTTTCTTAATTTAAAATGCATGCTCATTACATGCAGTTAACATGTTTAAGTCTACTTTTAATTAAAGCAGGAAAACGAAAAATAAAAAACTGAAAAAAAAAGGTGTGTACTTATGACCACACGATAGAAGTGATAACTTCAAATTTTGTAATGTTATTTCAGGGATTAGTTAGGTCAATAGAAAACAAGGGGATATTATTATATTGTCATATAAAAGAGTATTTATTCATATACTCATAAAGTAATAATTTTTACGAAATATACAATCATATTTGTGAATTAATTGTATTCTAAGAAGGAAACAATAGGCTTATGGTACCTGAAGAAATAGGTTATAAATCCTTTAGTTCAAAATTATTTAAATATCTAAAAAAACTCGGTCAAGCGTTGTTCCGTACTTTGCCGTGCTTTCATTTGGATCATTTAACGTAATTAAATTGAATTTTGATTTTAAAAAATCTACTAAAGGCTTTGACTTTTCTTTCGAATGAATAAAAAAATAATTTTAAGGAAAAGTCAAGTGTCACACAAGTTCTATTTTAAAGGTTATCTTCGAACTCTTGCATCAAAAGAAAATATGCTGGTGCAAAGCAAAATAAGTGTTTTCGATAGGTCAAAGAAATTTCAAAATTTTTTCTGATCTTTGAAAACTATTCCATTTAACAATTAAATGTTTTTTGTAATGCAACAATGTGAGTACAACATGGTATCCAACAGTAGTGCACACAAAAAATTTTCAAAGGGTGTGGGGGGAGGGGGGCAGTCCAGGGTCGAAAGTCCACTATTTAGGTATCATGCTCCAATACGCCGCCCATCATATTCTTTGGATTTTGGGAATTTTCGGGAACAAAAAAAGTAAAAAATTAATTATTAAATAAATAATTAGCATTAATTAATAAAATTAATAATTAATAACAAATACACAATTAAATTTTACATGATACATACATAGGATTATAACCAATCGAAAAAAAATCGATGGTTATGGGGGCCCGGCCCCCGAAGCCCGCCCCCCCCCCTTGTGTGCGCCACTGGTATACAATGATGGTTCCAATGACTTCTAGTGACCGAATATCGCAAGATGGACGTTGAGTTACTGACCATAACCCCCTCTAGTATCCCTTCTACCCTGGATCAGTAAAAGTGAGAAAGACATAAACTTAAATGTTTGTCGTGATGCAACAGTGAATTTAATACACCAAATATTGGCGCTATATAAATAAGGGTAGGGACAAACGTAGGAGCCAATCTCAAAAAATAAATATTGGGTGTTTTTTTTGGGGAGGGGAGGTAAATGGGACTGTAGATTGGTATTTTACCATTATCGTACGAAAAACACATTTCGTAAAACAGAAAAAATGTCAAGTTTTCATGTGCAAGAGAGCATTTTAGTTTTTGGTCATGCTGGGGCCCCTCAATCGCGGGGCCCCGGTGCATAGTATCCGCCCCCCTCCCTCCCCCAGAGGGCCGGGCGGGGTGTGAATGACTTGCATACTAGTCTAAAGGAGTAATCTTTTCCTCATCAAATTTTATCGTAAGATGTGAACAGGTGTGTGAGAAACACATTCCCATTCCGTGTTTCACAGATTTCCTGTAACATATGTTGACAAGCAGATGCAATAAGTAATATATTCAGAACAACCGCACTTTGAAGATTTCATCTATTGGTTTAAATGAGTCAAGAGAAATGACGTTGACAACTAGAAAAACTGCATACAATGATGAAATGCAAATAGAAGATGAGGCAGATAATATGCGTTTGTTATTTATAAACAGATATATATCTTGCTATCCTACATAAAAGTACAACAAAATTATTTTTATCTTGACTTTACAATTATCCTAATCTTGTAAACTAAATAAAAATATTTCACTATGTATAATGAACGTGTTGTTCCTCCCTGTTCGATTTTTTTTCAGATAATTCCAAAGACATTTAACGACATGCATAATGTTAAAATTTAAAAAAAAAAAATACTGCATGAACTTATTTGCCAACCTATTATTTACGGCATAACTATTCTCATCATTTTCAAAGAAAAAGAGGATCCTTTAAAATCATTTCATATGTTTGGCTAAATATCCAAAACGGCCAAAAACAAATTTCAATAACTATTGAATTTCAAACCCCAAACACAAAACTGAAGAAAATTTTCATCAGTTACTATGATGTGAAAATTCTTCTATAGTATTTCGTGTCTGTTATTTATAAAAGTCCAGTTGCTTTTTGCTTTTTTTATGTATAATTTACTGCTTTATTCAGCATAATTTCCTACCATCCACCCTTAAAAACAGTCACCCACAATGCTTTTATATGTGTTTTTAATTTCTATGCAGTTAGCTCAGTTATTTGCAACTTAAGATAGTTGAATGACATCTAATTTTAGTAGATCAAATTCCGAGTAAAGCTGATATAGATTGGTTTTCAAAAGGCAGAAATAATCTTTATTTCTTTAAATAGGGTGCGAAATGAAAAGGCTATATAAAAAGAAGTTTGACATTCTTATTTAGAAAATTATTATAAATAAAGGAGTTTGTGTGTAAGAATGCATGAAAATAAATTTACCGGGTGAGCCAAAAATTCATTTAAACTAAAAATTCATAAAGAAGAAAGAAAGTATGATGAAGTGTGGTTTTCAAGAAAGTCGGATCATATTTTAGCAGCAAAAACATTTTTAGTTAAAAATAGCAACGGTGCAGGATGCTGGTAATCCGAAATACAATTTACAGGATAACAGTACACTCCATTCTTCCTTTCTTGCAATCAATAACAATTGTTCAACTTGACCTTTAGAGCATTGCCCGACACAACATAGGCGGCTCACAACACCTGTTACGGCTGATTGCAACATATCGGAAGGAATTGCAAAAAACCTCACGACAAATAGAATCTTTGATTTCGGCCAATGTTGACACACAATAAATGGTACACACAAGTTATTCCAAATAGCCTCACAACCAGAAGACAACTGGAGTAAGGTCGAGTGAACGTGGCGGCCATGCGATCTTGCAACCTCGACCAATCACTCTGTCCTCACCAAAGGTAATTAATAGGAATCGTTTTACTGGATTGATATAGTATGCAGTTGCACCATTCTGCATGAAACTTATTACACGAAACACACCTCTTTGATTTCGTGCGGGCACGACAAAATATATTTTGGCTGCTAAAAAAAATCTACTTTCTTGTAAGCCCTTTCTTGTAAACTGCACCTCTTTATCACTATTTCTTCCTTTTTCATGAATTTTTAAAGATTAAGCGAACTTTTGGCTCTTTCGGTGTTGCCTAATTTATGCAATTGGTACAAAATACAAAAAAGTAACTAATTTTTTTATCGGAGCAATAAAATAAAATGAATTGCTAAACTTGTTTAGTGAGGAGTGTATTCACCTCTTGCTGTAAATACAAGCATCATAAAGATGTTTTGGATCAATTGTGGATATAGATTTTGGCAATCCTGTAAAAAAAGGGGTTTTGAGCACTGCTTTATCCCTTAGCTGCAGAACCTTTTGTGCGAGTACGTTGCAAGCATGTTCATTTATATTGCCAAGAAGGGAATGGCCACACCTTGTTGGTAATTGCACACGCTTAATATCTTCATTCAAATTATTCTTTTACGAATTGAAAATGGTCGTGGCATTGCTAACCCTAAATAAGGACTGTGAATATATAGCTCTTTGGATAAGACGGAACTAGAAGTTCCAGATCCTCAACTTTGAACCTCATTCCAATAATAGAATCTCCTCTGAAAAAAGACCATCCGTTCAACAGACATTATGCCCATTCACCACAGTGATACTGAAACCATTTTATGAAATTGTGAGGCTGGTAATGTGCTCTATGTTCTCTCCAGATTATGTTGCCAGAGAATCATTGTATGAGCTTACTCGGTATTCATTGGAGATTATCACATCGCTCCATCGATTGTATATCCAGTTTCAATGTTTTCAACTCCATTGCAAACAAGATTGTTGTTTTTTCACTTGTCAATAACTCGCAAGTAGCTGAGCGTCTGGTGTTTGACCACTTTTCTTGAATCTTCTCTAAATTGTTTACCTGTAAATCCTTATTCTCAAGGCTGCAGCAAGTTCCGAAGACACACACTTTCCGTCTGGTACACATTGTCAGGTTACATTACGCAGCGAAGGACACATAAATAGGTCTTGACTAGTTTGCTACTCTCAATCGACCTGTTATAACTTTTTTATGAAGATTCTAAGGGCTTGGCACCTTTTCCATAGTTTGGAATCAGGCATTGCAAAAAATAGACACTTCTGTCTGTGATCGTCTGTTTTATTTCCCATGAGTCTGCATTTTGAAAACAAGTTGATTAGAGTCTTCTTTGAACCATAATCAATACTTTTATGACAACTGAATTACGTACAACTTTATTGATTACCAAACAACTAAAATTTCGAATGCACATTCACATCACTTTACTTGTAACATTCCCCCAACCACCTCTCTTATTTTCCTATTAGTCTCTGACGAAATTATTGCATTTATACAATAATTTCATAACAATCATTGATTATCATTCTCATGTTTGTACAATTTCAGGCTGTACTGTTTCATATCACCCTTTACCTTCCACTGTTTTCCAAATACTATTAACTTTTCAACACCACACTAGTGCTTATGAGATCATTTATGTATTTTATCGTTTATGTATGTCTGTAATGTTATACTCCTTGTAATTAATTATCTTATTTAAAATTTGAAAACAAGATTTTTTTTTTATTTTTCAACATTTATTTACGATATTATTTTTTTTTTATTATAGATGAGAATCAACATTTTGAAGCAAGATCCTTAATTCAAGAAACTACATACTTAAAGGAATCTAACTGCAGCTCCTCCGAATCTCGAAACTAGCAACTGGTGGCTTTGGGGTAATGCCAAACCATCGTCGAGAATCACTCATGGCTAAGGAAACGATAACGAATAAGTGGAAAACCGGCGATCGCCCCCGTGTGGTAGTCTTTGGGGCATCAGGCGTTGGGAAAACATCCATTATCCATCAATTTTTCTACAATAGGTTCCCCAGTGAACACCTACCAACAATAGAAGAAATGCACAATCACACTTATGATGTATCAGGATCTAAAATACCGATCAATGTTCTAGATACTAGTGGCTACTACGAATTTCCTGCAATGAGACAACTAGCCATCAAAACAGCGGACGCTTTCGTTTTGGTTTATTCCATCGACGACGCAGATACGTTTCAACGAGTTTCTGATCTCAGAGACTGCATCGTAGAGCTACGGTGTAAAGAGGAACAGGACATGGTCCCAATCGTGGTAGTTGGGAACAAGTGCGATCTGGAAGAATCAAGAGAGGTACCCAAAAACATTACAGAATCGGTTGTCACTATAGACTGGGAAAATGGATTCGTGGAAGCTTCTGCCAAGGACCGAATTAACATCTGGCAGATTTTCACAACTGCTTTGAACCAAGCCGATATTTGCCACGCTTTAATAAAAGCAGAGGAACGTCGCAGAAAATCTTTGCCGATCCAGTCCAACTATTCGAAATCAAATAATGCATTGGATCAGAAGCGACACAGCTGCAATATTCAGTAATGTGATTTTGATTTTGTAATTTCTTTGTATTCAATTCAATTTTTTTTGTATGTGTTGTGAAAGTCAAATTTTTTTAGGCATGTGTTTTTCATTTTGGACGGAATTTGACTTTTTGTATGCATTTGAAATTAATAATTTTTCACCTTGTGATATTTCTTTTTTTCATGTTGTTCGAATATATTCATGATTTGCCTTTTTATATATGTAGTTATACTTTGTGAATTAATTTAATTTATTTCATTTGTTAATCTACATGTGTTTGATGCACAAGTTATGAATGGAAATCTTCATTGTGCTAAGCAGTATGCATTGATATAAATTAAGATGTAAGAGTTATCAAGGTATAAAACGCACTTTAATGCTAGAGGCTTTAACGTTGCACCTTTTTTCCCTATATTTTGAGCTTAGGTGCTCCTTACCACAAAATTAAAAAAATTTGTATCATTCTCATCTATCACATGTTGTAAAATTTGTTTGATTTTTAAGTATATCTCTCTCTGGTTTTTGTCGTTGGTATTATAGTTCATGAGTAAGTGCCAAAAAATAGGATAGTCACATAACAGTTCGCAAAGCTTCGCCCTGACTGGCTGATGTGTAGCTCATTTAAGACCAGTCATATTTATCACAATGAATACTGAACATAAAAGCATCAAATAATTCTACATTACTTTTTTTTTAATAACACTTTTCTTTCCACATGAGAAATCATACCCTACAAGTGAATTCAGCAATAAGTCAGCTCTCTTATCACAGATTGTGATAAGTGGTAGCCTAGTGGTCAAGGTCAAGGTCACGGACTCGTGGCCAGCATGCCGTGCGTTCAAGCCTAGTGCCACTAAAGACTCGCCGTGTAAAGGAGCTGATGCACGTTAAATCTGCCAAGGCTCAATGTTCTCCAATTAGAATGGTATGGAAATTCAGAGAGGGTTTGCCAGCAGAGTTTCGTCGCCAATAGCCCTCGCGTTGCTTTATAGTGCGACGTTTTCACTCACTCTTATCACGGATTATCTTAAGTTGTGAAGCTCGTTAGAACTATTTTCACACATAAAAACAGCCACTTATTTTTCATCGTGGCATTATAACATCGTACTATAAGTGATGACGTTTACGGTGAAACACAGAACAGGTGTGCTATATAAGGAAAACCACTGCGCTTTTTAATCTAAGGGCAAAATGACAGAAAACGCTGTTGTTTAATAGATAAAACTGGAATAGCAGATTACAAAGGCTGTGTACCTTATTATATACAAGTTAAAATAATAAAGCCTACCGGTCACAGATATTTAAATGCGTGTCAATAATTTATTGTCCATAATATTCACACAAAATGGACCTTATTTTTAATTCACTGTATCTCTTGATAACAGAAATGCAACTTTAAATTGGCTAATTTAGAAGACTCCAAAATATGGGTTACGTTTCAACGATTCATCCAAAGAAAAACTCTTGAGGTTTGAAATACTTTCATTAAATTTAACGACTTGTGATGGCTAAGATACTAATATCAGTCCACATGTGAACGAGTTTTCTGCTGATGAAAAATATTTATTATGGAAGGAAGGAACTATCTCAATATTTTGACACCCGCAACAATGTAATAATATCCGCCAATGTAATTTTATGTGTATACAATTCATCATTACTTTTATATATATATAAAGTTTATCTGCAGCTCTTAAATCTCGAGTTCATTGTCTCTAATATTGGAGTTCTAATGAAATTTAAAGACATAAAATTCTTTCGTAATCTCCACTGCTTTGGACTTAAGTTATGAATGTGAGATTTTTAACCCTTTAAAATCTCAATTTTTATTCATAAAAAATGTCTGAAATTATCTTTAAAGTGTCCTGCATTTTTGCATGTATATATTATATGTAAAATGTATATATTATATGTTTATCTGATGTCATGTCTAACTTCTCTGTTTCTAAAGAATTGTGTTTATTGATATGGGTGAAAATGTATTATTTATTTAGTTATCGAAGTGAATTTGGCACAAGATTTCGACTCATGTCACCAAATAGTGGCATATATATGGGCAATGTAATAAAAATATTACGAGGAGTGTCCGGAAACTAAGAATCGTTTCGTTCTACCGCAACTGCAGTGATAGTGTCGAAATTCAACGCTTGCACATACATTACTGTTTGACTGACACAGTTCAGTTTCGCCAATACAGTCGGATTTTGTTGTTTTTACTCGTGTTAGTGAACGTTCAAAATACTTAAGATGATTGCCGATTCCACAGACTGTGAAGTGCGTTCTGTAATCCGTTTTTTGAACTCAAGGAATGTTAAGCCAGTTGAAATTCATCGTCAACTTGTAGAAATTTATGATTAAAATGTGATGAGGGATGGAATGGTAAGAAAGTGAACTCCCCATAATTCAATGATGGGCGCGCCAAACTTCTTGACGAAGCACGGAGTGAGCGACCTTCTATTGTCTATGATGATGTGGTTGAAAAAGGGAATGAAAAAATTCATGAAAACAAACGGTTCAATAAGATTACTTTGTGAAGAGTTTCTACAACCATCTTCACTAGCGGCATCTTTCTTTCAAGAAGACATAAACAAGTTGGTTTCCCGATATGACAAATGTCTGAACAATGGTGGTAACTATGCAGAAAAATAGTTTCCGGCATGCGCTTTCAGGTTAAAATAAATTTTGTTTTGAAGAAAGATTTTCTATGCGAGATTTTCCGGACACGTCTCGTAGAAACGTTATGTTTATTACTCAAATTTTAAAATGTATCGGATGTTGAATTATATCAGTGTAATGTGATGTATGTAATTTATCTATATCTTTTTTAATATTGTATGGTGAATTAAGATATGTCTGTCTCGTATGATGCATCTCTTACATACAGTAGTTTGATTAACGTGTGCATTAAATCATGTATGTTTCTTGTAATATTGTATAATGTGTGTGTGTGGCGAATGGACTCAATTCATGACGGTCACATGATAAAGACAAACACGTGTTCTCCATGGAATTCAAAACAGGCATTAAACTAATTGTACTTGTTGTTCTATTTGTAAAACTTAGATAAAATTTCAAATTTCCTAAATGGGTAAAAATGATCAAATATTATGAAAAAAAAATTTTTTAAGATTTGAAAATTAAAAAACAAAATCTTATTTTATGTATGTACTTTTAAATAAAATGTATTTTGTATACTATGTGCGTTATCATTGTCAATAAATGTATACTTTTTTAAGATAAAGTTTCTGCAAAGAGCAAAAGTTGGCAACGACTGATTAGTTGGAAACATGATGCTTTTATGATGCGACGTCACATGAGTCACGTCACATAAGTGTTTAAACTGATTGGCTAGAAACATGTGATTGTCATCAAGTGACTTTCACGTCACATTAATTTAGCCCACTACGATACGTGAGTTATGTGTGTGATGTATCTCTTATAAATTGTAGTTTGATTAAGGTGTGTTGAGTCATGTATGTAATATAACGTCAATTTCTTGTAATGTTGTATAATGTATCGCGAATTGCGATACTTGCATTATGTGTATGATGTATCTCTTACAAATTGAAGAACTGGATAACGAACGACGAATTAAGTCATGTATATAATGTGTTTCAGCTCTAACTGCTTAATTGATGAATTTATTAAAAAAAAATTTCAGTATCATAACTTAAAACTATTGATTAAATTTGTTGTAAACTTACTATGCTCTCTAAATGTATTGATTTCAAGATTTGGCAGGACTTGCCATTGTTTTGCATATTGTCCTTATAAAGATTAAGTATGCATTTCTTGTTCGAATGGCTTTTGGTCAATTATTTCATTGTAATATATTAATGATGGTAATAAAGACACAAAAAATAATCTAAAAAGGTACGACTCTGATTTTGGAATAATCTTTTAAAATATTTCTTTTAATGGTTTTACTATTCACATTGTAACTATGTCTTTTTCAAAACTTTAAAAGCTTTTTTTCTCACATTTTAAAGCGTTCAATTGAGCTGAAATATTCTACACACAGTTGTTTTGGATGACAACATGATAATTTAATAAAAATCTTATGTTTTAATCGATTAATACTAATTAGTTAAAGAATTACTTTTGCATCATTTTTGGCGAGTTGGGTCAAAACTTTAAAAGCTTTTTTCTCACATTTTAAAGCACTCAATTGAGATAAAATGTTCAATACACGATTTTTTTTTTTTTTTTGGATGACAGTGCAATACTTTAAATAATAAAAATTATTTGGTTAAAACTAATTATTTAAAGAATTGAATTTTA
>BMAV01018368.1:65608-78933 GCA_019973955.1 Trichonephila inaurata madagascariensis | reverse complement strand
CCCTGACTCCCAACATATGACTAAGTAATTTAAGGGTCCCTCAGCAATCGTAAGACTGTGTCTCTGCTATTTATATAAAGACTTTTTTTAGTACTTCTTTTCCCTTTAAGAAAACAATAAATATCTAATTTTAAAGTATTACAAAATACTAATTTCAAATAAATAAATAACGTACGAACTGTATTAATCCGTGATCTAGTCTAGTAATCAATTTAGTGATCTAGTCTAGGATGGCACATCTTTAAATTTTTCAATAAGGTCTTTCAGAGTCTGGGTAAAAAAGAAATCTTAACGTTAAACGAGAGGCCTTCGCGGACCCCCTAGAAAGGAGCAGGGGACCCTCAGGGGTCTGAGAATTAGAGTTTAAGAACGACTGCACTAGGGCAGTGCTCCCCAAACTTTTTACCACCACGAATTGGTCAACGTTTGATAATTCTATCGCAGCCCTCCGAGGGGAGCTGATTGTTTATATTTTATAGCTTGTTTTGATTTAATAATTTTATATTAACTGTGTGTGTGTGTATTTAAACACGCCTTCAGAAAAAAATAATTACACCAAAAATGAATATAAAGTGATTTAACGTGGAATATAAAGTGATTTTCATAAAAAGCCGCACAGACCCGAGAGAAGTACACCTCGGTAAATCAAATTTTATGCTCCTTGTGCTACCTACGCGGCCTGAGGGTTGGAGGCCATTGCTCTAGGGAAAATACTTTCATGACGCTATATGGTCAGGTACGTCTTAAGGCATAAGCCCAGGACTTCGGTCACAAAGGGGTCCTCGTCTCTTTCTCAACTCAACTTTAATAAAATCACGAATTCGAATAATTTCAATGTTCAAATGTTATTTACTGTTGTATTCTTCGAAAAACTGGTAATTTCGGAGTTAACTGGTTACATGTGATAACCGTCGTCCATGTATAGGCATAGGCCTGTCACCATACACTATCGTTACTCATTCAGTCAAAAAGTGGCAGTCGGTCCAGCCGGTTTGTGTGATTGTAAGCCACGCAGATTTATTTGTTTTGGGTTATTGTTTATACAAGTTTTTGATTAACGTGTGTCATGCCTTGTCTACTTTTATGAGTAATACGCAGGGCCTACTTTTGTGTTGGGGCCCAGAGTCTCAGGAGTCTTAAGACGTCCCTGTATAAGGTTATGAAACCACTTTCCATAAAGGAACCGCGATTTATGTTAATAAAAGTTGCTATTTAAAGTTAAGTGAAGAAGGAGGTTATAGCAATTGTTGTCATGCTGAAGCTAAAGTGTCAGTGAAAGAATAGTCGAAGTTATATACCTGAGTTCAAGTAAAAGAACCTGAAGAGTCAATTTAGGACGATTAGCATTGCTGTGGATTTCAGCTTTAAGAAAAGTGTTGTATCAATTATTATAGAAATTTAAGTTAGTAATAAGTCTGACGGATCCATGACTTAGGTTGAGTTAAGATAGTGATTTGATATTCATAATAAAAACATTGATAATTTGGGGCAATTCTTCCACGGGTGAGAGTTCACGAGAGTATCACGATATACTCACCATTCTTCAGTAAGACATTTATTAAAGAACAATGTTAGTTTTAACAAAATACGTATTTAATTATATTTGTACCAAATCTAAAATTTTCGGCATTTTATTTACAGGATTGATTTAAATAACAATATATATGCCAACATATATTTGATTGAAATGCTTCTAATAGACAAATTTATGATTTGTTATTTTTTTGCATTTTACTTCATTTGAAGAATACTCATAATTTGATTTATATTTTATCGCTTTTAATTTAATATAAAATGTTCTGGTCATAGAATCACAAATTAATTTTTCAAATTAAGTGGTTTAGAAGGGAACATTACTGTACTCTCTTTGCTTCTATGCAGTTATTGCTTTCAAAGAATTTTTATCTCAAGATATAGCCATTTGCTAGGATTCTATTCTCGACGCCCTTACGGCTGGGGGGGGCCTATTTAAAGGTTTTTTTTTTCTTTTTTCCAAAATTGTATTAAAACAGGAAATATTTTTGTCTAATGAAACAGCCACGATTCTTCAATAGCTAATATTTTCAATTATGAGATGTTTGAATTTCGTTGTTAACAATATCAGATTTTGTTACATTCAGTTACTATACACCAGGTTTCAGTTAATATACAACATGCACTAGGGGTGGCGAACTTTTATGGGTCAACGTGCCCTTTTTTTCTAAAGAAATGTTTAATGAGGTATAGACGTGCCGTCAAATAATTTTGACTTCTGATTATTGGGAAAATAATAAAACTAATTACTAATATAACTCAACTAATTACTCAAAAATCCTTATTCACTACGAAAAAAATACATTTATTGCTCTGTATATTAGTAAATTTCTAAATTATGCTTGTAATTCAAATTAAAGTAACATTAGCGGGACTTTTGTTATTGCGGATTAGATGGTAAATAACTTATAATAGGATTCGAAGATGTTACTTTTTAGTAGAATGCATGCCGAATTAGAGTCAGCTGTAAAAGGGTTTCTAAGCGAGTCTTTAATGTTATTCTTGTCTGAAAATAATTACTAGCAGGCATAGGTAAATGAAAATGTGGTTATAATAGCATGAGTCAGCTTCTTATCTGGAATCGAATTACATGTTTCCAAGCCTTCATTACTGGCATTTTTATTATATATCAATTCCAATTTTTTCGCTGTTTCAATAAATTTTTGAATCCATATTGAACTAAGACTGGAAATCAATTAGTTACATTTCAAATTCTACAATTTCCAATCAGTCTAACTGCGAGAAGTTTAGTTTATCAAATGAAGTCACAACAGGTACATAATAAAAGAGCATTCTCGGTAATTATTTGAACTGAGAACATCTCGTTGAAAATTTCTTAATTGAAGAATCTATTATGAAAATAAATTCTTCAATAACTTTTTCTTCGTCTGGTTTCCCCTGTATATCTAAATCTTTGTTGTTTTTTTCAAAATTGGGAAGTACTTGTAGTTTCTTGTAATACAGCGTTTCTCAAACTGTGGGGCGCGCCCCCCTTGGAGGGCGTGATAACTCTACGAGGGGGGGCGAGGGTATTGAAAAGTCGAAAACAAAAGATTGTTTAAAAAAATTACTATCTTACTGAAAGTAAGCAAACAAAATACATTCTGACACAATAAAAAATAAAATAGACATTTATTACAAATGTATCAGCACTGCACAATATGTGTTTTATGATTAATTTAACAATACTAAGTTAAAAACAAGTTTTATAATTACCAGCGGCCGATGGGCTTGTCATACATTAAATATACAAAAATTAACACTTATCTTGATAATGAATCCCTTAATCGGCGATCAAAAATAACGCGATTCGCTTCACAAAGCCGCCATTTCCACGTAGGCACGCGTGTGTGATGTAAGAGGGGAGGGGGATAAGTAGGCAATTCCTCTGAAATGAGTAAATAATTCGCCAACACTGTCAAGCTGCTTTTGTAACATTCCAAAGCCTTCGGAATAATTTAATGGATAACAGTGGTCAGAAAAGATCGTACTCTTCGGAAAGACATATATACGTCCAAAAGATTAATGTGTTGGCTGAACGAGACGTTTATATACGTTGGTGGCAGATAAGAGGTTTAAGTCGTATTGTAATTGTAGCATCAAAGTATAGTATTATTGAATTCAATACATTGGTATTGTATGGAGGGGGGCGCGATAAAAATTATGATTGAATATTAGGTCGCCAATATTGAAAGTTTGAGAAGCATAGTTGTAATAATATCATTTCTGAAAACATACAGTTAAGCGTCAAAAGCCCGAATGAGAGATCCCTCATGATGATTACTTCACAGGGAACTTCATTATTTTTAACCAAAATGCAAAACATTTTGATCGATGGCGTGCCCAAAATATTGCGTCGCGTGCCATCAATGGCACGCGTGCCACTGGTTCGTTATCCCTGCCATACACATTCAGTTTACCACCAGGGTCGTCTTAAGGCGTGGGCCCAGGAGGCCTCATTCGTTTCGTTCTCTACTCAGTCTTAATAAGACCATGATCTGGGTAATTTTAATGGTCAAATATTATTCCCGCTGTCAACTGGCAAAAGCGGCAATACTGTATTGTTATGTTTTGACCGTTGTCCATGTCCTGGACTAGGTCTAATATCATAAAGAATCATTCAACTCATTTAGTCGAAATACGGCCATCGGTCGAGCCGATTTTTGAGATTGTGAATCTTGCACATTTATTTGTTTCAAACTACCGTTGGCACGAATATTTGACAATGCATGCTATATGCTGTATTTTTTGAAACACAAGTAGAGCCTACTATTGAATAGGAGCCCAGGGCCTCAAAAAGTCTTAAGTCGTCCCTGCTTACCTCCAAAAATTAACCAAACATATGGTTTTAGTGACCTCTAATTTTGAAGAAAATTCAGATTGATGTTTATAATCCGTGAAAGAATGTACTAAGTCCTATCGGAATGCTCTTGGTGTCGAGTGGTTCATTTGACTTTGTGCGAAAATTTTACTTCGTTCACAGAAGTTACGATTTAAAGACAAAAACCATTTTACAAAGAAAGATTCTAAGAAAATTTCAAATTTTTTTCATAAATATTTAAAATTAAACTTTTATATGAAATACGTTTTAAGATCGTCTTTAAAACGTAATGTAATTAAAATACAATGTAATGTGCCATTGTCGAAAACACTTTCACATTATTTTCTCCCTTTTTTAGAGATATTAGATTCATTTTCTGAAATACTTACAAGATCCCACTGTAATAATCTACGTTTCTTATTTCCACTCGTTCATGGACACATCTTCCATAATATGAACTTGATTGTTGTTGTAGTCTTTCTCGGAAACTGAATTCTTCAAATTCTACTTCAACTTCTTTTCTTCTAGGAGCCTGTACAAAAGAAAGAAAATATTGTTGATATTCTACTTTCAAAGTTTGCTAATATATACTTCGGCAGATTCCTAAGAAATGTCCAATGTGCTTAAGAGTACAGTTAATAATATGAAAAAAAGGAATGTGTACATTGCTTACGGTAATTATCCAGCTGCAACTCATTTCTGGTTCATTTCTTTCTGGAAAACCTGGTGTCTCAATAATAGTTTCTTCTGTTATATTTCCTCCACATGGGGGCTCATCTAAATTTTTTAAAAAAAGAAAAAGAAATGAGCTTTGCAGTAGTCGCATATGATGTGTAACATCTGACACGTTATCGTAGTAAATACGCAATAGTAACTACTTATATCCTGAAAAAAAATGAATCGGTATGATTGGAAATAATTTTCTATCGAATAATTATATCTTTAATGAAAATTTTATTTAATTAACACAAGGAGTAATGCAATTTTTTATCAAAAATAACTATTCTTGTTCAATTTGGGGAAGAGCGGAGACTTATGGTAATTAAAATATGGCACATATACTTGTGATTTCAAAGTATTTAAAAACCATTGAAATATAGCGTCAATTACAGTACCGCTGTTAGTTGTCGAAACATTTTGATTTGTGTTCATTTCGAGCTAGAGTTCATCATTCGGAAAAAGCGATGAGCGGTTCAGCTTTTGGCAAACTGAAGTTAAATTGCCAAAATCAGGGGAAGCGAGTGATAATTTTTTAAAAGAGCAGAACCACCTTCAGTAAATGGTAAAAGTACAAAAAGCAGGAAATCTTAATTTTTTTAACAATTTGATTCGAAGAAATGTATACGACTACCGAAATCACTGTTTGTCCATTTTCAAATAAGCATTCTGCAGCACATGTCTCCCAATATCGTGACTAACAATACCCAGTCAACTTGTTTGACGATAAGTAATACCTATATGAGAAGTCACAACATGTGAATTTTTCTGTTTGCGATAGATCTCTCTCTCGCAACACCAGCTTCTCTGTGGCCCTGTCGTTTAAATTGTACGCAGCAATTGAAGTTAGGTATTGAAACACGTTCGTCACTATCTAACCACATCTCTGACAACATGAGTAACGAACAATTTTGTGAAATAACGTCGTAGAAATCTGTTAAGTGACCCCGGAGACTTTGATAATTGAGCGTAAGGATCGCAAGTTTATCCTGAGTGAAGTCTAATAAGATTTGCTGATGAGTGCGAAGTGGATTTAGAGTATCGTTGGGTGGATGACCAGAGTATCTAGCTCTTCCGAGCTATAACCTCTTATCGTTAGGATTTTAAGTGACTGTGACGAATTGACTCTTGTCCTTTGTTACTTAAAAATACTTATAAGGTAAAATATACTTACTTATATGAGAGTAATAAAAATTAAAATTTAAAGCTATTAAAATGCTTTAGTGCTAAAAAAAATAGCTTCAAAAATGGTGCAAGGACCGAGAATCCGAAAGAATTTTCCTGGGTCTGTTAAAATTAGAATCAGGGATATATTCTTCAATATTATAGATCGAAGTATTATTAGAGTTATCAATTTTTGGAAAGAAGTTAGTTACTAATTTTTTCATAAATTGTCTGATAGACATCATTTTGCTAGCGGATCTGAGGTCTTTATTCCTCATGAACCATTGAGCTTTTAATATTTGTTGGAGAATGAGAAGCTTCAATTTGATTAATATGAGTTTTAGCTTCATGTTCCCAGATTGGTGCTGCATAGGTTAAAACTGGTCTAAGGATTAGTGTGTAGGTGAGCAATTTCTTTTCTCTGCTCAATACAGAGTTTCTTGCAATTAAGGGTTATATTTTACAGACCGATTGTAGATTTAAAGTCAAGCGCTCGATTGCTTGATGGCTACTAGAGCTGGACCTCGATGCGAGGGTAGCGAAGATACACCACCACGAGGTCTCATTGGTCAAATCAAATAGCGCGCGCTTTCGTCACTTCCTGTTACACACTTCCGTCTCTTTTCACGAAATCACTCCTACAAATATCCAGCAACCAAGAGGAAAGATGTTACACATCAAAAATGCATTTAAAATTATTTTAATACTATTGAAGTTTTCTTAGTGATTCATTTATTACTTAGATTTTTTTATTGATTATTAAATTTCTCAATTCAAACTATCACAATTTTAACTGTTAAATTCAATTCAAAACTTATTTTCTTTCAGACTCTAAATTCAAGAATATTTTCGGCTTGCAGTTTTTTAATTGTAATTAATTAAAGTTGGAAGAACTACCGTTGAGACTGACTTCATCCTTCAATTTAAATATCAAAATGCTTGGAGAGTATTTTGTATCAAGCTGATCTCAGTTGATCTTTTTAAAATGAAAGTAACAATCATTTAGAAAGAAATATTTCACATTTTTATGATCCGCCTAAAATTTTTTTTGACTGAAAATTGCGTGAGTATATTTTTAACACATAACTTTCTTCTTGCTTAAATAAATGTCTGTAAAAAATCAACAATCTTCTTCAACAGCACAACAGCCCCTTTCAAGCCTTGGCTGCCTCAACCACGCGTTCCTTCAAACGTCCTTTATTTGTAGCGATTCCTCTCCAATTTTTCATTTTCAAAGTATTTAAGTCTTTCTCATGTCTAGTTGGTTGTCTTCCTTTAGCTCGGGTTCTCTCAGGTTTTTTAAATGTCAAGATCTTAATGGGATTATCTTCCGAGCTGCTCCAAATATTAATCTATTACTACGGACAGGGGTGGCTCTAGCAGTTTTGCCGTTCCCCAGACAAAAATGGAAAATAACGCCTCTCTCTCTATAATTAAAAAAGGAAAATTGTTTGCATACATACATACCTATAAAGCTAGAATATTTTTTGCGAACAAAAAGGCAGCGTAACAATATATATATATAAGTCTTAAAAAATACAAATAATTCTAAATTAAGGACATAATTACTTGTTATCATTTCAAACGAGTAAAATGTAAGAAAAGGAATCGCCCTTTGCAGCTGGCCAACTTCTTCGAAAAAGTGTCTACTAATGGTAGGGATCATAATCGTTTGTTTTAACTCAATGCTTCTCAAACTTTCAATACTTGCGACCCAATTTCCAAGCATAATTTTCCTCGCACTCCCCTCCATACAATAACAATGTATAGAATTCAATAATAATGAATTTGACGTAAAGTTACAATACGATTTTAACTATAAACCGGTCAAATTACCAAGATAAGTATTAAATTTTGTATATAATTTTATATATGACAATGGGAGTCACTAGTAATTATTAATCTTGTTCTTAACTTAGTTTTAATAAATTAATTATCAAATACATTGTGCAGTACTGATGCATTTATAAGTATATTATATCTGTGAAAATATGCATTTTACTTTTATTACGTCAGCATGTATTTTGTTTTGCTTCCTTTCAGTAAATTTGTAATTTTTTAAATCTTTTAATTTTGATATTCTCGCGCCCCCCTAGGGGGGCGTGCCCTACAGTTTGAGAAGTGCTGGTTTTAACTTATTGTGACTACACTCAAAACTAAAATGAAACACTTTCTGTGACTCTCTATCTACCAAAAACTCTAATTACTCCTGTCCCCTTTTGGATACCTAACACTGGACATCGTATGGGTGAAAAGAATGTCCGTTGTGACCCTACTCTGGGATGCGGAGAAAGTTACTAGTGAAAGATGTGTAAAAATATCAAATTTCATGATTTAAGATATACTCCTGCCTCGAACCTTTCTTGTTTCAACATGAAAGAAAACTGACATTAAACATACAGAATACAAAATAAGGAAATAAAATACTTTAAAGGAAATGCCACATTCACACCCAATAATATTTAAAAAAATATAGCAATTTTTTTTATAATATATATATATATGTCAGGGTATATATATATATATATATATATGTTTAGGTTCAAAATTAAGTAAGTAATAAATAAAAATAGAGCGAACTCCTTACCTTCGCGTAAGGATTTGTGGGTAAATAAGCCTATTTAAAGGTGGAGCGAGCGCTGACGAAGAAGAACGCATACTCGAAAAGGCTTAGCTGGTGACTCCTGGTCGAATTGGTTGTTAATGCTCTACTCGGTTGCGCGCCAAACGGCCGCCATGTTGGATTTTATGTGATTGAAGCGAAATAAAGAAGTTATTATAGAGATGTTGCCTTCCTCATTTTACCCGCAAGCCTGGGGCCTGTCATATATATATATATATATTTCAAATTCGCTCCAAATGCCATCCTTAAGATTTGCCGCCCCGGGCAAGGGTCCGATTTGTCCGGCCCTAGAGCCGCCCCTGCTACGGATGACTAGTAATATTTGTGGTTGCCAATAAAACCTGCCCATTTCAAAGTTATATCTAGTTCTCCACAGTTATTACAATACTTTCTGATAATTTTTATCCATGTCTTATATTCGTATCACAAGAATGTATCCTTTTGAGAATTAATCCCTTCTCCTTTAAGTTGAATTTTAATTTTTGAAATTATAAGGAAAATATATGTATATAATATTCATAACCACTTACTTAAAAATTGTTTAACCTACCGTAGTAGCTGCTTATTATATCTTGACAACGATCTCCTGACGTATGTGGAGGACAAATGCAAGGACATGGACCTTCATCTCCCTCTCGGTATGGTCCTAAGTATCCGCCATTTTCGCATATCTGCCCACGATTTGGGCATTTAGCTGAAAAGATTTATTCATTATTTAAGAACAGATGGGTTTTTGTTTTTACTTAACAAAGGTTGATTTTTCAGCAAACAAATAGAAGGATGAAATTCTCTTTATAAAAAATAATCGTGATTAAATGATAAGAATGATGTATACCAATGAAAGTACACGATTCAGGTGGTAAGTTTAATATCAATAATTAATTTGCTAAAGCTTGTTTTAAAAGGCTAACGCAGGAACATTACAATCAGTTTTAGATCCAATATATTATTTTGATGATTCTTCAATTATTTCTGCTTTACTTCTTGAGTTTATTAAATGCGTCTCTTGAGTTCATTGCTTGATATATTTAATCTTTACACGAACAAATTATTTTTAATCTGTAATATATCTTTAGATTGATTATAAAATGTAATACAGTACAATATATAATGTTGCATAAAATCTGCTTTAAAGCAGTTTATTGAAAAACTAATACACTGTTCATTATAAAAACTCGAATAAAATAAATTACTTAATGAATTAAAAATAAGCATCGGTATTTTAAAATAATATTTTGGAGTAACAGAGCAATAGATTTTTAAATTTTAATATATATATATATATGTGTGTGTGAATTAAAGAGTTTACAAAATTTAAAATAGAGTTGACCCTAACAATCTGACTGCCCTCTATTTTTGATCACCTTCCTTAACACTTTCATCTCGAGGGACGGCATAGCTCGTCTTCTTAGATCCATAAATAAAACATTATAGTGAGGGTTTTTATTTTGATTTCAATTGATTATTAGTTCTCAGAGTAAAATAAACAAGTTTTAAAGGAATTTGTGTTTTGTTTCAATTTTAGCGCTGTGGAAAGCGGCATAGACTCTTAGCGTAGAGGGGACAAAGACGCTCCAATGCCACGATGAAAGTGTTATCTTAGATCTTTTTTCCTTCTATAAGATAGCATATATATGTATTTTATTACGGTTATATAAATGGAAGATCAATTTCTTTGCGTTGTGATCACATGAACTGTAAAATTAAATATTAATATACTATGTATATATTAAATCTCTAAGTAGTGACCAATTGAATCTACTTTACATTAAAAATAAAAAGTACGTTTTTGTTTAATATTTTTTGATATTACATCCTTTCCATTTATTTTTTCAAATTTTTCAGTGTTATTATATAAGATTGCGTGATGTAATGAATTTTCCATACTTACCATCACATCTGTACATGGAATTAATAACTTTTGCATCTCTAAAGCTCAGATCATTTCTCCGCATTCCCACTAGTCTTTGGTAGTGCGGATTTCGACTCACAACGGTATTCTTTTCAAACATACTACTACTGAATGCCTGCAAATATTACAAAGCATAGCTTTAAGGACTAATTTGAGAGCAGACGTAACAGACTGTTATAATGTTAACACTGTTGAACAAATGAATTGGAAATAGCTGACTTCCCATATAAAATGCGACGCCAGAGGGTAAATGAACTGGTCACTCTATCTTGAAAACGAGGCATGTACTGATATTTCATCAGCCACTGACTCACAGTATACTCTAATTATGTCGATTTCGGTAAAATAATCCCCAAGAAGGCTGATTTCTGTAGACAACGGAATATAAATAAATTAAAATTTAATTGGCTTGTTCTTATTTTAACAACCATCAGACGCTGTCACTGCAAGAAATCATTCAGCACTTTACGTTAGTACAAAAAAAGTGTTTGTTAGAAGTCGCACAGTCAATGATCCTTTCGCTGTAGGATACAGAAGCCATTGTGTCCCGATGACATTTCTGATTACTCCATATCACATGATGCAAATATTAGCATGGACATGGGAATATCGCCTGTAACCCTTTATATATGTTAAGAAACCGTTGCCTGGGTTGATGAGTCCAGAACCAAATAGGGACATACTGATAGAAGGGTAAGAGTACTGCTGAAACCCCATCAAGAGATGGATTTTCTTTCTAGTAGGGTTTTATATAACTTGGTGAGTGTGTATGTGGTGGTCGGTGACATCCGCATTTTGGGGCTGTTTACATGGACTGAAATACAACCTTTGTATATGTAACATAAATTAACGTATAACGGGTCTATTCGCGAACCTCCTACTAATCCTCTTGGGGAAAAAGTGTTTCTTTAAATATTATTCAATTTAAAACTTTCTCCCGAAGAAGAAGACGTGACTTATGGAAATTAAGGCTTATATTTAAGCATTAACTTTTAGGTTCGATAGAGAGAGAGAGAGAGGTTAGGAGATAGATGATACAGAAGTTAGTGATTAACGAAAAGTAATTGAAACTTAGTCGAGAGTGATTGATAGATTATTTGCTTAATATTTAAAACTGAAGATTGACGATTTGGTCGATTAGATAATCAAATTGAAATAATGTCGGCTTGAAGTAGATTAACTTAGAACAGAATTTCGATTATTTGGAACGTGTATTGTCAAGACGTTCCAAGAGTAAGGGATTCAATTTATAATTAAATATCAGTTATCTCGTATACCTCGTTTTTGCTCCCATACTTACTTAAAGGTGCATTTCCTAACCTGGGTTATTGAGATTTGTTAGGTTGTAGAGACTTGTTAATAAATTGTATTTATTTTTATTATGGTTAATCTTCTTTCTATCTCTCGTACACTGATGGATGTGAGAGCCCATCCATCACAATCTTAAGTTATCTTAATATCTTATCTTCTCAAAGTTATCTTAATATCTCCGGCAACCATTGCTCTTTTTTTCTGTCTTCAGCATCTATTCAAGAGAACACGTGCTTCAACGAGGGAATGCATTTTAGCATCACTCCGGAATTATGCCCGAATGGATTGGTGAGCACTCCACAACCATGGCCCTGTTTCCCTTGTTATATTTTTCTGGTCATTGGATTTAAATTCTAACAAACGCTTGATCTCCTTGATTCCACAAACTTTCACTAATTGTGAAGTATGGTAGAATAGTTGTGAATCCCTTTGGCTTCCCAGAGAGTGTCTGGTAAAGTTGTAAAGCCCTTTCTGAGACTAATCTCTGCTTTCATCAAAGTATTGTTACGTGATACCAGACAGATATTTTAAATTCAATTGCTATTTGGTGAATATCCTATTGTGTAATGTACTAGCTGGTATACCCGTTCTTCGCACGGGTAAATTGAAAAATTAAACAATATAGATTGAAGGATAAGGAAGTTTTTAATGAGTTAATTTTACGTGAATTGCAAACTAAACAAAAAAAAAAAAGCTTTTTGCCTATCTCAGCTGAACACACACACAAAAAAAAAACCCATATTTGTTGAATTTTAAGTCTGTAGATCTAATAGCTGATAAAAGGGATTTTTATTTATTTGTAACTCTCTCTTGTCAATCGATTTTTGAAAACACCTTCCTAAGCTGATACTCTGCTCATCAAAAGTAGCCCATTGTTACAAATTTTGTGTAATGAACGCTGAAAATAGTGTAAATAATTTATATCTGGAAGTGTAATATTACTTTCTGTTGTATTTATTTTATGTTAAAATCGTGCCAACACCTCTCTCTTCGAAATATAGCTTTATTTTGAAATAAAAAAAATAGTGATTACACTGATCAAAGGAATAAATTAAAAGGGAGCACGCACTGAGGCATGGCGTAGACAAAACAAACAGGGAAAATTTTGCTTCACACAAAAAAGATAGATTGCTGTCGCGGGCTTTTTTGCAGATGGCAGATTTTTTTCCTTCTTTCTTGACAATTATCGTTATATTTTGGAAACTTCTCACAATATCTTTATAAATTATAGCCTATGTGTTATT
>BMAV01018368.1:42187-61816 GCA_019973955.1 Trichonephila inaurata madagascariensis | reverse complement strand
GAAAATAATGTGAATTTTTCAAAAATCATAGTTGAGCCTCTGTACAGTGATCTGAGCTACATACAGGCAAAATGTTATTATAATAGAAGCATTTTTCACAAAAGGAGAACATTTTGAAAAAAGGTTATTCTAAGTTAATTTTTTGCCGAAATATTGTATTTAAATAATTTTTTTTGCCAAAATGTCTTTTAAACAATTGAATACATGTATTCTAATCTAAGTGACACTAAATCTCATGAACATAATCCATTTATGTGCCTTTTTAAAATCACGGTTCTGAACGTAGTCGGATACCTTAAAATTGCTTCCCTATTTGGTAATGTGACGTCTTCGCTTGGGGTGAACCCCACCCTGTCAATTTATCTGAAGTCACTTTATCTATTCATCCCCAAACAGATGTTGGATGACAAGTGCAGGTGGCCATGGGGCATTGTTTGTTGTCTGGCCTCGGACAGGCGCAGACATCTGGTCTGGAATTTACAATGGCTAAAGAATGCCGGTGTCAATAGGCATTCCTTTATGAAAGTCTTGAATAGGCGAGGCCTGTGTGCAAGTCGATGCATTGAGAGTGGGGCTGTGAGGCCCAGGTGTGAGATGAATGGATGAGAATTATGGCGCCCTTGGATTGCAGACGGACGAGGAATGTGTTTGTGTTGGCCGCGCAAATGGGAGACGAAAGTGGCCCGGGGACGAGGGCAGACCTTTTTTTTGACCTGCCAATGAGGAAGACGAGGGCAGACCTTTTTCTTTTGGCCTGCCAATAAGGAAGACGAGGGGCGAATGGTGGACCCTCCCCTGGTGTTTAAAAGGTGTTAATTTTGGATGGAGAAAGCAGACTTGGAAAAGACTTGAAGAAAACGGACGGAAAAAACTTGGATAGAGCCTTGGAGTGAGACGGACGGAGCCCGGAATGGAAACAGAGAACCATGAAGAAAACTAGAGAGGAGCCCGGAAAAGCAAGGGATTGTCGAGCGCCTTGCGGAATAAGGATTGACCTCGAGTGAAAAAAACTGTCCGCCCGGTTTGTCCTATTTAATGAAGCTATTAAATACTATTTAAATATTAAAATATGGCTGTGACAAATTTTCTTGTGTACTAATGACTGACGACGTTACAGTAAATATTTAAACTCAAATGTTTTTTTGCAAACTTACCCGTTTCTATCTCCTCTGAAACGAACGTACCATAACTGCGACGTCCTTTCTACAAATCGTATGCATGTCATATTCTCCCAGTGTTCCATTGCCTCTCGTATCATCCTTCTTCCCAGAGGGTTAAGAGCTGTTTGAGAAAATAAAACTTTAATTTATTGGAAAATGGGATCTAAGAAGCAACGGAAAATAATTAGTTTAACTATGAAAATGTTTATTAAAACTGCTGCACTTGAGGGGATTATTTTAGTTCAAATATATATGCGGTGTAGCGCCTATAATGGTATAAATTCAAATCTGCTCTTGTACCTCAGGGACCAAGGTCATGGATACTGAAATGGGCACAGTAGGCCTTGGCCCTCATGGGCTGTTGTGCCACTGAGTTAAGTTATTAGAAATAAATAAAAAGTACAAGGTCAAAAAATTATAAGACCACTCGTGTAAAAACAAAATAGTGAAACTTAATATGATATTGGCCCTCCATTTTTTCTGATAATCTCGAACACTGTGTTTTTCATTAAAATAATCAGTTAGTTAAGTTCAATTTTAGAATTATTTTTCCATTCTTTTACAATGCCTACTTTCACTTAATTCGCAGACTAGAACAGTTTATTTTAAACTAAATCTTTTCGACATAATATAGTGCCAAAGGTTTTCTATGAAGCACAAGTCTCTAACCTGGACATGGCAAAGTATAAATTTTTCTTTTTTTGAACGATTCCTGGGTGGATTTAGATGTATGGCGAGGATCATTATCCTGCTGAAATATCAAGTTAGCACCACCTAACAAAACCCAATACAGTACCAGATGATTATATAGTACCAGCTTTTGATATTGGGCAGTTTCCTTACATCCTGAAATTCTCTAAATCATACAATTCTTCATAAGTAAATGCTTCTTAAACTATTACTGATCCTCCTCTCATTTGCCAGTTGAAGCATTATTTCCTCCCTTTCTTAAGGTATCCGACTACGTTCGGAACCGTGATTTTGCAAAAGCGTTTAAATGGATAATATTTATGATATTTAGTGTCACTTACATTAGAAAATGTATATAAAATTATTTTAAGAATAGTATTACAATAAAAAATTATTTAAGTACAATATTTTGACAAAAAATGAGCATAGAACGACCCATTTTCAAAATATTCTCCTTTTGTGAAAAATGCTTCTATTAAAATAATATTTTGCCTGTATATATCTAAGATATCTCTACAGAGGCTCAACTAGAATTTTTGAAATATATAACTTAGAAGTGGGTTTATCCATATTTTACGACAACAGAAAGGAGCAATTTTAAGAAAAAAACGCCGATAATTATATTTCAATGAGTTGTAACTCTGAAAATAATGTGAATTTTTCAAAAATCCTAGTTCAGACTCTCTGGAGAAGTCTTTACTTTATTTTTCCGCGAAATATAATTATTTTAGAAGCATTTTTTTAATAAAAGGAGAACATTTTAAAAAAAGATTATTCTAAGATAATTTTTTTGCCAAAATATTGTATTTAAATAAATTTCTTTTGTCAAAAAATGTCCTTAAAACAATTTTATACATGTATTCTAATCTAAGTGACACTAAATATCATGAAAATTATCCATTTATGCGCTTTTTTAAAATCACGGTTCCGAACGTAGTCCTTAAGTCATTGCAAAAATGTTTGCAAGCAACGTTTAAAGTTAAATTCCTTTTCATCAGAAAATATTCATTCTTTCATATTTATTGAAAAAAAGCAATCATTTTACATACATTGAAGCTTCTTTCACGGTATATTGTCATTTCCTGCATTTTTGTCATAATTGTTCATGAACTTCAGAATTCCGATGTTATATTGTTCTGCCGCCAGTACATTAAGCCAAGTGATCACTGCATTCTCCAACTTTTCATTTCTTCCAAAACGTTTACATCCCAGAACTCTTACCATCTTTTCCCTCAACAGGAAAAAGATGGTAATTAATTAATTTGAATTTAATTTGAATGCTGTGAACACAAAGCTTAATGCTATGGCGGCAGAATAATATAATATTAATTCTGAAGCTCGTAAACACATACGACAAATGTTTCATCGTAGGAAATGATTATATATAGAGAAGTAAAGGAAGTTTCAAGTTATGTAACAGAATTTTTTCGAATAAATGCTGTGATTTTCACTTATTATAAATAAACGGATTTTGGATGGCCTTCGTACATTCGCGAAGAATATCCTGTCTGTATAGTTTAATATTAATGAGGAAAGAATTAAAAAAACGTTTTTCATGAATATTATTGAATGTTTACATTTATAATCATAATGTTCCCCCCCCCCTCCCTTCTGTATTCCTTAACTCGGAAATCTTTTACCCTACATGATAAATGTATTTTTTGTTCCTTTCCGTGTTTGTTTTTAGGCCTTAAAATAGAAAAAATTACAACTAAACATACTTAAATTCCACGCGGAGAAGTTAACTGCTTTAAACAATCATATTATTGTGTGAAATCATTCAAGCATGTAAAAGGACAGCTTACTTTAAAATAAAGTTCAATGATTCTTGTTGAATGGCAACATGCGTAAATATTATTGCTTCATTCTGTAACTGATTCAGATATTTTTCTGTTATTTTAAACCATAGTTTTTAATTCTTTTAAACTTAGTGAAAGAGTTCAAATCGTACTTTTTTCTTAAAAATAAGTAATCTTGATAATATTTTAACTAAACTGTATTAAGGTGTCCTTGACTACGTTCGGAACTGTTATTTTGCACAAAAGCATATAAAAGGATAATTTTTATATTTAGTGTCACTTAGATTAGAATACATGTATAAAATTGCTTCAAGATTATTATTAGAATAAAGAATAATTTAAATGCAATATTTTGCCGAAAAATGAACATAGAATTACATATTTTCAAAACATTCTTCTTTTATGAGAACTGCTTCTACAATAAAATTTTTTTTTGTCTATATATAGCTCAGACCTCTGTACAAAGCCTGAACTAAAATGTGTGTGTGTGTTTGAATTATATAACTTAGAAGTGGATTTTTTGGCCGTGGCTAGCCTAGTGGTTAGAGCATCGGACTCCAGACCGGAAGGTCTGGGTTCATATGCCTGATGCCACCAAATACCCTCCGATACATGCTCGTTAAATCAGTGGGTCCCAAAGTCTTGTGGGCTGAATAGCGGGTGCAGGGGACTGGAGAATATTTCCCTCCCCTTCAGTTCCATGCCTAAATTGTGGAGGTGGAGATAGGGGTGTCGCCATCTATCGTCCCTTTGGGGAATTTCGGCGAGCTAATTCGTACTGTCACCTGAATGGTGCTCAAGGCCAACGGCATGCGTACTTCTAGCCCCTTGCCAGGTTGAATTTCGTGGGCCTCGATCTGACTAAGTCAGACAGGTGGCATTAGAAACAACAACAACAACAGAAGTGGATTTATCCATATTTTAATACAACAACTTTAAGAAAAAAACACCTATAATTATTTTAATTGGTAGTAACTATGAAAATAATGTGAATTTTTAAAAAATCCTAGTTCAGGCCCTTTGGAGAAATCTTAGCTTTATACATGCAAAATATTGTCATAATAGAAGCACTTTTGAAAAAAGGAGAGTGTTTTGAATATATGTCATTCTTTCTTCCTTTTTAGCCAAAATTATGCATTTAAATAATTTTTTGTTCTATTAATATTCTTAAAACAATTTTATACATGTATTATATTCCAAGTGACACTAAATATAATAAAAATAATCCATTTATACTTTTTTTTTTTAAATCGCGTTTCCGAAAGTAGTCGGATACCTTAATTGAAGAAAGTTTCTATTTGCAAACAATTATACTATGACAAATATTATAAAAATGCCATGAAAGTTATATTAAACTTCCGAATACTTGACTTGATATGAATAATACATAAAACGAATTTTAATGAATTATTTAATTAAATCGGGTTAAATGACGTAGGATATTCTAAAATTATTTTTTTTGTATTTCATGTTAACTTTTTTTCGGTCAGATCTATTATGTATAAAAGAGTAAAATTAATTAATTTTGTAATTATTATGGTGTTATCTGAAAAGAAAAACTAGCTGGACTCGAAAATATTAATATTTTCATACTTACAATAGTGCAATGTGTAGTACACAGTAGCTCGGGACCAAAGTGCTAATAAATTGATAGTTCCTTTTCTGTGAGATAATTCTTTATGGTCATCTGCATATTTTGGAACAACGATGTCTCCTTCAACAATTCTTTCCCCATTTTCTGTGAAACTTGGATTTCCACCGAATAGAAGAAGCTGCAAAGTAAAATAAAAGTATGTAATAAACACTGAAATTATGCATAGTTATTTAAGAAAATTTGTTAGCAAGAAACAGAACAGTCAAAATTTATTTATAAATGAACTCGGCATAATATACGCGTAGTTTTCACGAATTATTGTCATCTTTAGATACAACAAAATTATACCTTATCATCAGATATCGCCCTCAAATCTTCTTTAGATTTCAGATCCTGGGGCTACAGAGAAGATGAAATAAACAATTAATTAAAATCCACAGAAATAGTGCTCTTTAAACTCGTCAGTACACAATAATATTATTTAAGCTAATATTCAGTTATATACCTCAATATATTTAGAAACATAACAGTTACAATACTGAGTGGGCTCATTATTTATTATATATAAGAGAGTATTAAATAAATAATCTTTGTGTAAATATGTGAGTTAAATTTTTTTAAAAAATAATGAATGAACTCAGAATGTGTTTATAAAATAGGATTTTATATTACACTAGAACTTACCCGTAATACTTCAACAAAAGTGCTTTACATATTGAAAGTTTTATAAATTGCCAATATATATTTATATATAAAAATGCAAGCCATATCAGAGTATAGAGTTTAGTACCAAAAATAACAAACGCGTATATACTGTATCGTATATATACAGGTCATTTACAGAAAGTACATATGTGAGGAAATTTCTAATATTCAAATTTTTTTAATGTTATTAATACAGTTTTGTTGATTGATAAAAACACATTTGATAAAACTGTACGAAAATATATATACTCATAGACATTTTTAAAATGTAATTTAAGCAGAATATGCATATTAAAAACTACGTGCTATAACTTTTTCAAAATTTGAATTTAATAAATGAGTTACAATAAGGTTCATATACGTTTCAATGCATTTAGTAATTTTTATTTTTCTATTTGCTAATTTAGAATAACAATTTATTGATGTATATATTATATGCATCAAATGCTTCCTTTTTTAACAACAATATATAAGCAAATTTCATAAAATATATTGGGAGAAAGGCATTGCCTTATAAATATATCCAACTAAGAAACAAATATAACATTATATCTATTATCCAATTGTATATTTTCTCAATGTTAATCGATATTGTAATTGTGTTATTTCTTAAGTCCAAATTTAAAAAATATAAAAATAAGGAAACTAATATTTTTCATAACTTTTTTCTTGTATCCAGACGATATTATTTTTGAAAGTAAATAAGAAACAATTACTGAATCCTGTCTGTCTTCATAACCGATGTAGATATAATCTCCTTCTTCGTCTTCTTTGGTAGAACTGTGTTGCTGGTCAGCCTTTTCACAACTATCGGATGATAGGTACCCCGATTTGTACATTTCAGGAGGTAGGTCGAGATTTAATCCCTTTTTTGAGTAAAGAATAAAATTATGATTAGAAGATAATGTAAACAAAAATTGTCGATTATTCTCATTAAAATCTGTTCAAACAGTAACATTAAATAATTTTAAAAAATCTTGTTTAAAAATAATGTATATCAGTGCCTACAATGGCTATTTTTTATTTATTTATGTCGTTATAATTTATTTATTGCATTGACTTTTTTATCTGTATGTATGTGGGGAATAATGTCAGATAATTTTTTTAATTTGGAAACGGTGTAATATTGAAAAAAATTTCCTTTTATATCGGTCTTTTGTCTAACTTGGGGAAAAATGCTTATATTTATTACTATTAGCTATTTATTATTATTTACTACATTATTTGTGAGTAGTCTGCCATGTTAACCAGTATGTAGTAAGAAATCCTAAAGTTAACTCACATGTGGCATGCTAATGCAAGTATTATGTAATTTGTTGTAAATTTTGTGCAATGGATGCTTAAAATAGTGTAAATAATTTAATTCTGTATGTGTAACACGTTAATATTACTTTCTGTTGTATTTATTTTAAAATTGTAATATTCGCAAGCAACGCCATTCCTTACATTATAATGGCGATTCAATGGGAACTTGAAGAAATGTTGGCGATAGAGCCAAGTTAGCAGAATTTTTGGCGACCATTTTGGCGAGTTGGTGACCATAGGAATGCTTCTGGAAATTACCGGACAAATCTACTAATATCACGATCCATGACGTCAGCGGATTTTTCGAGAAAATCCGGGCAGACTATAAATAGGGAGTCGCTCTCAGATTAGCATTGGATTAGCATTGTTTTGACTGTCGAAGAGTCAGAATTGTCTTGAGCTATTGTTTGCTTTCATTACGTATTTTTGGACACTGATAGTTGTATCTGAATGCTGTAGAAGGAGTGAAGACCTTCTGAGATTTACTTTACAAATTTTACTGTTGTATTCTGCATTTCTAAGAATTGTTTTTCGTCAATAAGTTTTCATTACTCTAGTAGAATTATTTTGCTCTTTGGGACTGGTAATATAAAATCTTCGAACCTCGATCAACGTTACAATATAATTCTTATCAGAATTTAAGGTACTTAAGTGCCTGATTTCTAATTTATTTTTTTGGCCAGGCTATTTCATGAATAATAGTTTTGAAAAATGATGTTTGGTTTGATAATTTTTCCAACTCTTATGTATTATCTAACTTCATCTTTTGAAAACTGTTCGAAATGTAAAATTGACGTAACATATTTTACTTTGAAAATCATAATTGTTACCGATAATGTAAGGGTGTTTTAATGGATTACTTTTTTCATACCCCTCCCTTAACTCATACAAATAATATAAACTTGAATTTATATCATGAAAATTTCAAAAAATAATAAATATCAAACATTAATGGGATATTTCATTGCTATTAAAAGGTGAAATCGTAAGATGTTTCTTCTTACAAAAATGAAATGTTTTGTGTAGTTAAATATTTACTATAATAAACGCTTATCCATTTTAAGCACTACTATCGCTTAAGATTTATAATTTTGATATTAGACTTATATCCAATCCTTTAGTGGTTTTGATTAGAAATTGAAATAGGAACTTTAAGTATGAATAAATTACGTAGAAAAGAAAGATGAAAAGAAATTTTGCTTACTGGAAATCCTTCTTCTTCAGTTGTACGATCTGCTGGGTCATCATTTTTAATTGGCGTTGCTAGTACCTGAACATGAATATTTTAATTAAAGTGCACAGTTCATGAATAAGCAAATTTTATCAAAATAATGTTTTTTTAGTATTTGATCTAATGATTGAATATTAATAAATATTTGATGAGAACAAGAACTCTTATGAAGATATATTGCATGATGTTACAAATGCTTAATACATGATATAAATCAATTACTCTTGACATTCTATGAAGTAATAATACTTTTAATTAATGAAATGTTAATTTGTTATATTTCTTTTAAAAATAACTTTTAACTTGTCTGCTGGGTGGCGTGCTTGGTTTGTTGCTGGCCTTCTGTACCCAAGGTTGCGAGTTCGACCCTGGCTCAAGTCGATGGATTTTCATGATGCAGAAAATCGACAGCGGCCATGTCGTATGATTATATGGTATGTAAAAGATCCCTAGGGGGTGCTCTAGACAAAATTAAATCCTAGTACAGGTTTAGATCTCAGGTGCCTCCCTCTAGGGGTTAAACTGGGCGTCAAAATTCCCTGTAGCGATTGGTATCCGCCAATATGGCGCCGCACTAAAAAGAGATACCAGCTTTCAGTTATGTACTAGGTAGATTGATGAACTCTGTACTAACTGTTCATAATCTGCCATTAGAAATAAGAAAAAAAAACTTTTAAATTAAAAGTCACTTTCAAAGAGCTTGAATTAGATTTTGCTTAAAGAAATAATTATAATACATGAAGTTATAAAAGTTCGAGAAACAAAATTATATTATCTGAATAATTAATAAAAGAGCATTCACGAAATTACTTTAAAATATATAAAGAGTCAACTAATTATTTTTGACTATAAATCTCGTTTAGTATAAATTGTATATTTTCGGAAAAAGTTTGGAAATCGACCACTTAAATTCTGTTTAGATGAACTCAAACTGTAAAGTACTGATTATGAATTTTTTAACGAAAGCACACTTACTTCAGTTAGTAAAATGAGTGTTGTTAAGGAATAGATGAACCAGCTTTGATATGTCATGACTATATTCCCCACACAAGGAAGTAGTGCTCCCTAAAAAATTTAAAATGATTACGAATTTTTTGGTGCTTAGAAATATAGTCAATTTTTTTTTAACAAAAAAGTAACTGTACTTGAAGTTTACATTTTCTTCGTTTTATATTTAAGTACATAAAGTCTATAATATAGTTTTTTTTATGTAAAAGAACGTTAAAAGTTAATTCAATAAGAAAAAGTAATTTTAATAAAATCCTATGTGTTTCAAGTTTTTTAATGATAAACAATTTTCTTTCACTTGAATAAAAAGTTCTGAAGAGACTAAAAAAAGGTAAAGATAGGTACTTTAATATTACTGTATGTATTTACTTGATTTAAAATGTAAAATAATTAACGTCAGTAGAATATTTATGAAATTCAGTATTGATTGCATGAAAAGTTTCATGAAGTCACATTTTATTTATACTAATATTCGTTTCGATCTTATAGTTTAGAAGATATACATACTCTTTTTCAAAAATAGATACACAGACAGTTAAGAAAAATATGGCAGCAAATTTAGACTTAAAATTCTGGAGTTTTTTTGTACATTTTTCCGAAATTATACTAAAATGATGCTTTTTTTACATTTTTATATTGCATATTTTTTAATATTTATCTGATTTAATAAAATCTGAAATTACACTTTTTTCTATTTCAACCACATATAGGACAAATTTCTATTAAATTGATTTTTACTTTAGAACAAAGCATTTATTACCGAATTCATTTTACATTCTTTAAAAAACTTAATAATTTGAACAAACATTACCCTAATTTTCATATATTTTAATACTCCACTACTTTGTTATTTATAAAAAATACGTAAAATTATAATACATATAAATATGATAGATATAAAACTCTCAATAGTAACCCAAAACTTTCTTGTTTATAAGCATATTATATAAGAAATACATTCCAAAACTTTTGTTACAAAATTCAAGAACAGCGCTGATAAATTCTCATAAATGACTATATACTTTGCAAGAAACTTAAGATACGGAATAATTCAATCATTCGAAAAACACATTTGAAACAAATGAATTTGCTTCACGTGCCACGCCGGTGTTTTTAAGCTACGAGCTAGTCAAACATTTAGAAATATTATCTTGTTACCTGTGCTATCCGAACGGTATTTCCAGGTCTACGATCCCAGAAGCAAAACCAAAATAAAAGGAGGAGCGCACCTGTATGTTTTGCAGCAAGGTCACGGAGAAAGTAGCGATGAACTTTGAACAGAATCTTTGAGGTAGCCCCAAGGCCTCTTGCAAAAGTTGCTGACTGGCCATACCAGTTCATATACAAAATGAGATGGTTAAAGAAATAAATTAAAAAATAAAAACCCTTGCTGACGGAAGTGGTTATTTTTCTTTAGTTGGAACAATGGATGATTTCCAGTTATAGTTTTTTCAAGATAACTGAAAACTGATTAGTTTAGTTACCGTTAGCTATATCTAGTAGACATGACATATAAAATTGAGATTTAAAAGTAACAAGTGCATCCCTAATGTGTTTATTTTACTGAATTATTAACATGTTTGCCATGGTAGGCAATGAATTTTTGCGGTTATATAATTTTTTACTTAATAAAATGTTTACTTATATATTTTAAATCACACAGATAATTTTTTTTCATGTTTGATAAACTTTAAATTCAATTCGATCCTTTCAGAATATTTATAGCTCTTAAGATTCGATAATATTTTTTTTCTGAAATGAATACATAAAGCTGTTTTCGCCAAATATACGAGAGCTTGAACGAAACGCGAAGCACATTTTTGGACAGAAAAATGCTTCTATTTTCATGAAAATTTGTGATTATTGTAACTGATACATTTGTTTATAATATAGCGTTTTTAAAATTTCAAAATATTCCATAAATAATTAATTTTCTTTTTAACATTTAAAGGGATAGTTCACATTTAGTATTACGCTATAGAGGAGAAAAAATTCGAAACACATTTTATAAAAGAAAAAATGTGTCAACTAGGTAAAAAATGAGTAATATGATAAAATAAGTGATTATCTACAGGATAGCGAAACCAGAATATAATATTAATGTTCGAGTACTTTTATATTTGAAAAAATATTCCAAATTTGGGTCATATTCTTTAATATCAGCCGAAGACGGCCTTAAGTGTAAGAGGAAAATAGAAATAAAAATTATTATATGAAATATTATTTATTTTATTAAAGTATTTATTTCATTTACTCTACATTATAAAATAATGTTAATGGTTAACTTAAGTGTTAAGTATTAAAGTTGATATAATATTCTTGCATATATATTAGTTTGTGAAATAAAATTCATATTTTTAAATAAATATTTTGCAAATACGTGTGCCTAGCGTTTGATCAGCATTAAATATGATTTAGTTGTTTTTTAAAACGTGTACATTCTATCGCAACTGATCGTGATAAAATTACTCAAACAAAATTTTTTATCAATTTCAAATAGTTACGCAATTATTGATTGCATCGAAAAGCAAAATTTATAAGTCTATAGAGATTTTTTAATTTAAAATAAAAATACATATTTCACTGTTTCTATATACATGCGAACATTATCAAAATATGATCTGAATGTTAACCATATATTATGCTAGTCTTTCTGTGCTCTATAATTTTTCAAACATTATTCAAAGAACATTTGTTCATAAAATATCCTTTCAATGAAGGTATTCTTTTTACTAGAACTACTAATTCTCTTTTTCTTGAGAATAATCGTATACATTTTCGTGTAGTAATATTTGTTTGCAATAATAATAATAAAAAAAATGTATATTGATTTAAAATTTTCTTTAATACCTAGTGATGATTGGAGGGTTTTTTTGACAAAAAAAATAACAATTTAAAATTTTTATATGATTTCACTCGGAAGACCTCTTTATTTTTTTATAACAAAGCGAAATGAAGGGTAAGTTTTGATACTTGGACTTGGTAGCTCCTCTCTAAAATTGTTTCTTTAAAGTTCTAAAGATAGAAGTTCCTCTAGAAGTTCTACATCATGTATAAATAGGAAACTTTAAGGGAAAAAATGTATTTACTAATTTAGTATTTGTATGTTAAAGCGTACTTTCAAATACTAACAAAATACAAAAGTTTGCTTTTGTAATAAATCTGCTAAAATTTAAAATTAATTTTATATTAAATTCAGAGAAGCAAAAGATTTTTAAATAGCTCATAAATTTAACTTGTATTTTTTAAATTTTAATTATTAATTTATTAAGAAAAATAAGAATCTTAATTAGCAATGACCTTTTAAGTGTCTCGTGATCAGGGACGTCTTAAGATTTTTTTGAGGCCCTGGGCTCCTACGCAAATGTAGGCCCAACCTATGACTCTTAAAAGTAGACAATACATAGCATACGTCGTCGAATACTATTACAAACAATAGCCCGAAACAAATAAATGTGCTTGACTTACAATCACACAAACCGGCTCGACCAACTGCCGCCGTTTGACAGAATAAGAAATGATGATATATGGGGGTAGGATTAAGCCTATACGTGGACGACGATCATCCTATATTGCCAGTTGACATATCGTCCGAAATTCCCAGTTTTTTGGAGAATACAACCGGAAATAGCATTTGACTATTGAAGTTATTCAAATTATTATCTTATTAAGGCTGAGTCGGGAACGAGATGAGCTCCTCCTCCATTATGGCCATGGCCCTGGGCCCCGGGCCCAGTTGGCCTTAAGATATCCCTGCTCATTATTCAATTTATAATTCACCATACATCATTCTATTTTTATATAATTTCAGAAAAAGATATCTCTAAGAATTTACACACAAATGTCGTTCTTGATAAAAACCTTTTCATCAGTCCAATACGTATTTTTAAAGAATTTTCAAGGGGGCTTATATTACAGTTAATGCGCTTTCAATTCAATCACGGTGTTTTCAGATTTCAGTGATATGTATTTTATAGCTTTGAAAATGCTTTTTAACTATTTTTTCCCCCGAAGAATAAAGAAGATGTGTAGCATTTAATAACAAATTCAAAAGGAAAGCATCAACTTGACAACGCTCATATAGCACGAATATTTATTGAAGATTTTCTACAAAAAGTAGTACAAAAATACAAAATGATGATACAGTTAAATGAATTTTACTGAAGCTTTAAATCCTCTTCCTTCTCCTTTAGTGTCGGCTCGTATGATGATGAGGAACGTATTAGAAGAGGATTCCATTTGTGTTCCCTTTGGAATATCTTCATCACAGTAACTATAACATAAAAATAGTTAATATGATAAAATGTCAAAAAGTATAGAGCTATTATATTATATTAAATGAAAATATATTTAATTAACTATAGTAGGGATGAGCATTAAGTCGATCGCAATCGACCAGTAGATTGCCAAGACATATTGTGGGGACCACCTATTCTGAGACCTAAGACATGCATACTAAAAGAAACATATTTATGGAGCACTGATGCCAGCTAGACTGGAGAATCGGCTTTTCACAATCGATGCGATTGTGTTTACTTAAGCAAATGATTTAATAAATGTGATGACGATACGTGTACCTCCATTGAAAGCGCACGATGACGCTTAACGCCACCGTAGGGGGGGGGGAAGGGATCACTGTGCAGCAGTATAAAATGAATTTTTCCACGCGAGCCAACTGAGGGAGAGAATAAATGTTGCTAATAGCTCTTCCCGCAATAGTGTGGTATTGGCTATTGAGACAGCATTCCAGACGCCACGCTTTCACTGGATCGGGCCCTTGTGTCGAGGTCATGTCCCGCAATGGCGCGAGATTCGGTAGTGAGGAAATTAAGTACTATGTCAGTTTCAGATTTATTGGTTCATGTATTCTATCTGTTCCCTGTATTGAATACGCCAACACTCCATGGTCTAGCAGTTGCTCATAGTTGTTCAAATGTTCAACTCGACATCTTCTGTGTTACTTGTGTTTTTGTAGTAAAAATATCAATATATATTTTAAAGGAGGAGTACAATGTCAAAAACAAGTGTTAAAAATAGAAAACACACTATTTTAATACAGAATGGTCACACCTACGCCCCTGGGTGGACCGTAACACTTTAAAACATTAGAAGTAGCCCGTACCGTGGAAAAGTCCACCCAACCCTGAACTATAGATTTAATAATAGTAAACATAACTTTTTAAATTGTTCCAGTTTCACTACCTTTTGAGTTATTTAAAATTAATGGAAATTTTTATTTGAATCAAGAATAAAAAGATACAACATAAGTAATGAACTAAAAAGGGATTCTTTATTCAACTTAAAATTGGATTATTGTTAAACAAAATAAATTCTTAAGCTTATTCTGTTTCAGAAAGGTGGAAAAAAGATTAAATTTTCTGAAACATAAAGGGATAAATCAATTAAAAAAACAATAAATTTGGAACTTATAATCCCTTTTTTTAATCTTTTCTTATAATAATACTTTTGTAGGTTTAATGGAATATTATAAATGAAATTTAAGCATAGATTTGCTAAAAGTTTTAGCAGAGGCGAAGGCTAGAAGGTTATAAGTTTGTGAGAATTAATCAGTAAGTGTGTGTGTGGTGTTATGATATTTCCATATGTCTTTGTGGCTGGGGTGACCTTACCCTAAAAATCACCAAACGTATATTCAACACACAAAATGTTTTTTTCTTCCTCCTGATAAAATTAAAGTTGTGCTTTTTTTTTAAAAAATCCGGTAGCTTAATAAAATACTACACAGAAACAAAAATAGAATAAAAAGAACAAAATATATGTTAAAATTAAAATCACGCAGCGTCTCAATTACGGTGCATTCCCACTTTTCGTTTTTTATTTCGGCGAAACATCTGGAATAATAATTTGTTTCTAAAATAAAAAAGTTGTAATAAACAATGCTCTCCCATGCATTTGATGATAGCATTAATTGAAATGATGCTCCTTTGTTAATATATTTCAAAATTTAATTAAAAATATGAAAATGTATTACACATGCGTTGTTTTTAAAGATTTTGAAAGATTGATTTACAGAGTTACAATAAGTGTAAGAATAATTTTATATAATTATGAGTTTTTACACTTATACATTTTTTTTTATAATAATAACAGTTTTTCTTCAACAATAATAAAGGTAAAGCATTTTAAGACTTAATAGTCTTTATGTCCCTCTCATGGAAAAGCTTAGAAATTGAGATAGTTAGATTATTCTAGTTATCTGCCAGTAATTCATCATTTTATTCAATCCTGAGGTATGAGTATAAGCCCAGTGGCTAAATGGTAACGTATCACGCTTCCACGCCACTGGTCCGGGGTTTAAATCCCGAGCTAGGCAAGATTGACTCAGCTTTTCATCCCTTCAGTGGATCGATAAATGAGTACCAGTCTTGATTGGGAACTAAGCACTGGAGGGTTCGTGTTAGACTGACCACATGACTGGAACGTCTGCTCATGCACCTCAGCACCCAAGGTCACGTATACTGAGATGGGCACAGTAAGCCTTGGCCCTTATGGACGGTTGTGCAACTGAGTTTAGTTTAGAGGTATGAGTTTTTGCTTATATTTGTCTCAGATAAAAATAAAAATCTTAACATGTTAATAAACGTGCAAAGTATGAGAAAAAATTGAAATTTTCCAAAAAATTGAATAGTAATGTAAGTATTAAGCAAAAACTAAGTATGAAAGATTACTATCAAATGTTTGCCAACTTAAAAAGATAATATATAAATGCTCATAATCTTGTTTTATTATTAATATTATTATTTATTACGACGTAACAAGTATGTTAAATTTAATACGCCGTTTCTTTTACCACATTCCAAGAATTTACAATGTTTTATAGAATTTACTCCCGAAAATGGCTTGTGATAAATATAGAATATTTAGAGTAAACCTCTCCTGATAGATTGAATTTTTTCTCCAGCTAGCTTAAAAGTGTATTGCATGGAAAATTGTAATTGTATTTTCAAAATAATTATACATTTGTAATCTGTTGATATTACAAATATATAATTTTAGTATTTGAGAAAATATTAAAAACTTACAAATCTCCTTCCTCCATATTTGAAGTTCGAATCTCAACGTGCTCATATACACATAAACCATTATAGTTATTCGATGGTTTATTCATTCTGGGTCTGAAACTAAAGTCTTCAAATGTAACTTGAACCCTTTTCCTGATCGGAGCCTGAAAAATATATCAAATGTTATAGTAAATTTAATGTTTTGATTCTTTAAAAATATAGAATAAATAATCTAATAACATTTTGAAGAAGGAAGTTGAATTAAATATACAAAGACAGATATTGCCACGTATAGCTTCAATCATTATCCCTCTTCAGTGGATATTTATCTATCTGTTACATATATATATAAATGGATGTTTGTGTATAACCTCTCTTCACTCCAACACTGTTCAACCGATCACTATGAAAATTGGCATGTATATGTATTTTTTTGTGGAGAAGGTATTTGTTTCATCATCTTTGTTGAAGCTCCCCACCAGGTGGTGCTACAACATATTGACTTTTGCACCGTTCAATCAATCGCCAAATTGCCAAAAGGGTGGGCAAAAATGAGGCCAACTTGACTCTATCGCCACAACAGTTTGTTATGCTCCCGTTGAATCGCCCTTATAATGTAAGGAACGGCGTTGCTTGAGAATCTTACAATTTTAACATCCAATAAATACAACAGAAAATAATATTAACACGTATTACACATCCAAACATAAATTATTTACACTATTTTAAGCATTAATTACACAAAATGTGTAACAATATGTTACTTCTGCTGAGCAGAGATCAGCTTAAGAAGGTGATTTTAAAAATCGACCCACAAGGGAGTTACGAGGGCATTATAAATAAAAATTTTTTTTTTTATTTATAATGCCTAAAATTTAACAAATATGATTTTTTGTTCAGCTGGATATGCAAAATGCTTTTTTTTGTTTGTTTAATTTGCAATTCACGTAAGATTAACTCATTAAAAACTTCTTTGTCCTATAATCTGTATTGTTTAATTTTTGAATTAACCCGTGTGAAGAACGGGTATACCTGATAGTTTTTTATAAACTAAAACATAAGAACAATTAATGAAATGGTTAAAAATGATTTTAGCAATTTTAGAATCAATACTATAGGAAAGTTTCACTATGTTTTTTTTTTTTATTAATAATAGTTCTTTTAAGTAATTTTACCTTTATTTGCCACGTGCAGCTTTCATTTGGATTTCTACCTGGATATCCAGGACTTTGTATAATGCCTTCAGTCAAAACATCTCCTCCACATGTTATAGAACCTGAAAGAAACAGAATTAAAAATTTTAACCTTAAGTGCTAAGAATTTTAATCCCTCCATAATCCTTCCGGGAAAATTAACAGGGAAAACATGTTTCCCTTTCAAATGTAAATTGGAAGGCTAACAGGCGTTTTTCCTTGTCTTAGTTTATTTGTGTGCTCTCGTCCCTTCATGTCCCAGTTTAGTTTTTTTATGTGTCATCTACAATAAAAACATTGATATTGTACCACCTTGCCGTAAATGGTTTATTTCGGTACACTACACCACACATTGCAACAATGTCAAATCTCTTTTTTAGCCTAGTATTAAAATACTAGTTTCAATTATATTTTTTCCCCCATCAACCACTACTATTTTTTCCAAGATATAAAAATGCTTACAAATAATATGAAGTTTTTTCAGTTAATTTCTAGAAAATCTGATTCTTTTAAATGATTTGAATTTTCTTCAGAATTTTTTTTTAGTGATATAGTTAGTGAATTTTTTTATAGTCAGTTTTTTAAAATACATTTTTTTTAAAAAAAATTAATCTTTTTTCAAGTAATTTTGATTAAAATTGCAAAAAAAAAAAAAAAATATAAAAAAATTTTTTTAGTTTTTTCTTTTTTTAAGAAGTATAAAAATAAAATTACATTTCTTTAATAGTCTTAGAATCCTTGATTGTATTCTACACATTATATAATTTTAAATTTTAAAATACGCAAAAAAAATTTATTTTAAACTAATCAAGAAAAATTCATTTATTTTATTGAAGATTAAAAAAGTAATGTAAACTGAAGTTTACTACAGAATTTTTTGTTGTTGAAACGATAGTTCTCAAGCCAAGTGTTCGTAAATAGTTTCAACAAATTGAAAGAGATGAAGTACCCATCTAGGTGACCACTTTTTGTAATGCATCTTACTTTTAAATTTAAATCAAAGTATCAGCAAAGAGTAAAACTATAAAATAAATAAAACCAGTGTAATTTTTTCTGTGTCATTCATATCAGACCCATATTCAAAGTTGATGACCAAAAAGAATTCTAAAGATAGTGTTGTACATCGACGCAATTTCTTTCAGATACCTAGTATTGAGAATATTTAATCCGCTGCAACAAAAAAAATTCGCACCATAAGATCTATGAAATGAACAGATGGTGTTTTTCATATCAAAGATTTGATATCCCGATGAATCTATACCCTTCTTTCCGCAAAAGAAGCCCAAAAATGCATAATTTTTGTTAACTTATTTAGTCTTGGTTAAAATTCTTCGAAATTTTTCGAATGAATCAAAGTAAAATCACATTAGCACCGCATTCTTTTCCCTTGAAAATTTCTTCCTCCTTATTTCTTTGTTGAACAAATTCTGTTTTTGAAAAAAGAAAAAAAATACTTTAAAAAAATATGCTTCTACATATAGTGTATAATTTTTAATTTAAAAGCTATTTTTAGCATCATTTCATGTTAATTATTAATTAAAAAATTTATTACCATAATAATCTCCTGTTATGGTTTCACACTTTTTGCCTTTTGTATTTGGTGGGCAAATGCATGTGCATGGCTTGGAATTCCCTTGATATGGAGATCTATATCCATCGTTTTGACAATGCAAATTCGCTTTATTAGGACATTCGACTAAAATTTAGAAAATACATAAAATTACAAGAAATGCAACATAAAAAGATGTATTAAATCTGACAAAATAATGCAAACATAGCAAACACAATTAAGAATATTTTTAAATAAAATAAATTATTAAATAAAAACAAAATTCAAATTCACCCCGATTCTCAGATACTGTCTCGATACAGCTCGTGAAAAATAAAATAGTATAGTAAGTAAAACTTGTTAAAATATTGTT
>BMAV01018368.1:0-32187 GCA_019973955.1 Trichonephila inaurata madagascariensis | reverse complement strand
TCTTCTAGAATATCACCTTCGAAAAGAATGTGACCTTTTTCTGTTTTCGATCGACTCATTTGAGTGAGAATCAGCTGAGAAAAATAAGAATATTAAATTAAATAAAGAGTCATATCAGATAGTAAAAGAAGTTATATGATGAATAAGAATCTTACAAGAAGTTAATTTCCTTAAAGAGAACACAAATGAAATAATTTGTTTCGTAATTAAAATTTTATCTTACCTTTTCATCAAAATCCTCTAAATTATCTTCTGCTTGAACATGAATGGTTATCTAAGAAAAGAAAATTAATTGTGTAATAAATGTCGGTTTTGAAATGAATACAACTTATTTATTACGCAATTATATTAAACAATTTATTGCCGAAGATTTTTTTCTTAAATATATGAATATCAAGGTATTAATTTCTAAGCAGATAGGCATCAGTACATTATAACTGAAAAATCTCTTTTCAAATTTAAGTGTTTTCTTGCGCTATATCAATGATTCCCAAAGTGGTCTATATTGACCCCCAGGAGTCTAAGATGACCTGAAGGTTCATGTCAGCGAAAAAATAATTTGGGGGTTCATGAGGTGTCTACGATAGTGGCTTTCATTAAACCGGATCGTGATTTGAACTTTAAAAGAAAATTTAATCAAATGGAAATCAAATTTTACCTATTTAACAAATTTATTTACTGAATTCAATATGACGTTAATTTGCAGTTACTAAGTTGAAAAAAGCTTTGACAGTAGAAATTACTTCAGTAGGCAGTGAATTAATTTGGCCCCATTCAAAAAATTGTCACATTGCAAGAAGAACTGATTGGAATAGGCAGAAATGAAGATCTTAAAGTAAAGTTAAAAACAGATGTCAGCAATTTTGATTTTAAAAAGACATACCCGACTTTTTATCCCAAATTAAGAAGTATTGTAAGAAAGTTTTTAATTACTTTTCCTGGTGAGAAGGAGCTTCAGCGCGGTTGTCGATCTCCAAAATAAAAAATAAAAAACAAGGAAAGGAAAAGGCAGGATACTATACTAACAGAGCAGATTTAGGGTTAAACCTGACAAGATTGATGCCAAATGCTGAAATTTTGTTATTGAAGCACCAGATTCCTCCCTTCCATTACAAATATTTGCTTGTTGGTCATTTGTTTAATGTATTAATTAAATTTTAATTTAATTACACTGTGTTTCTCTTAAGTTTTAAATACAATACTTTACAACAGTTAGAAATAAGTAGTAACTCTAGAAGTTACAGTACAGTAAGTATCTTTATACCAGCTGACCAAAAGATATTTAAGTTGATAAATTTGCAAAAATTCAATATTTAGTATAAGCAGGAGTCTACCCCAAACTGGAAAACCTGGTAAGGGGCCTATGAGACAAAAAGTTTGAGAACCTCTGCTCTGTATAATGAATTAGCTTATAATGAGTGGCATGTCTTATATTTTAGAAAAAAATAGAAATAAACAGGATAATCTAATAAAGAATGTCTTTTTTAATACTGATAGAGAGAGTTTTATATGAATAAGATTTTGATCATTTTTATTTTAAAAATAAAATTTTTATCCAGTAAATATTTGGGAAAAGAGTTTTGGCTTCTCTTGAGCTTTAATCCCAAAATAGTAATAAGCTAATTTTAGGACATGCTGACTCATGAATTACAATTCCTGTTATCATTAACTACAAAATATTATCTTAAAAATATGTAACGATATTCCTTTACCCCCTGTACACCTTTTTGGGGAATAATTATTACATGCAAAAAGATAATCTAACACTTCTGTATTTTATTATTAAATACGATCTTAAAATCATATATGATTATTTACTAATACTAAAATTGTTTTCATAAGAAGAGCAAGAAAATAACTGTGAACTAATTTAAATCTAGGAATTCAAATCATTTAAGTTTGTTACAGGAAAGGTGCATCTATTCCTCAAGAATATATATATTTATTATTTTATATGAAAATTTAATTTTTTTTTAACCATCGAGATGAAGTTTTGTTAGAAAAGTGCAAGAAAATCTGAACTGCTTGAAACATTAAATGAAGCATTCAGCAAATGCTTCCCCCTTTTCAAATAATAATTAATAAAGTATTAAATATATAATATTTACGATTCTCAAAATTGTACTCATAGAAATAAATCCTACATATTTCATTAATCGGAGGAAAAATTTCCTTAAGAAAGATATCTGAAAATCTTATTTGAAATATCACTGAAGATTTCTTTTTAATTATTATAATTTCTCATACATTAATACTTATAATCAAAAATTAATTTTTTCAGTAATTTCATTCTCCCTTTCCCATTAATAAGCTCTAATATTTTACATTGTTCATAAAAAATAAATATATTGATTTTTACATTTTATCTTTGAGAAACACCAATTCACCATATAAAACAGAGAGAATATATATGAATAACCAATTTTTACTCCTTAAAGCATCAAAACAAATAACAATTACCAGTATCAAACAATAAGCAGCCGTGACCTTCCAGAGAGTGTTTTTCCCCATCTTTTTTCAGTATAGTGTCTTTATTATTCAAAGCACAAGAATTTAATTTCCTTCGGCAACACCTGCACCAATCGATCTCGCTAAAGGTTCAAATAAACTCCAAGGCTGTCTTGCTGATTTATAGACAACAGTGATAGGGGTCTCAAGCATCTTTTTTATGATAAGTATGACCATACCTTCATTTATTACAAGAAATGTTGGAGAACTTCATCATGACTGAAGTACCCATATTAATGTGACAGGTGAAGCAATCAGTGCGGAAGAACATATTGAAAACTTCTCATTGATTGAGTGATTGGTGTGAAAATACGGAAGAAGTCGACCACAGAAATCCCGAAATAATTATGTGTGAGCAATCAATCAAAGATGTTTACAAAGATTAACATTAATGAAATGCTATTTTTGTAAAAGGAGCAAGTGGTTGTCTAATGAACTCAGTGAGTTCAAAGTAATGGATGTTTTTCTATAATTTGTCGTTAAAGTTTCTCATCTGATGACAGTGAGAGTAATTAAAAAAATAGTTACATAATTTTTATATACTGTTTCATTAACCACTGTACAAAAGACAAATTTTACTAAAAAATTTTATGACTTTTCTTAAGTGTATCACGTAGATACACTTAAGAGTAAACACTCAGATATACTTATCAGAGTTCTTTTTATAGAATTAATGTTTTTTAAGCCTTTAAGCGGTTTTTTTTTTTTTTTTTTTTTTTTGTGTGCTCAAAATGTTCCAAAAAAAGGCATATATTGTTATTGCATATTACTAAGTATAATACTTAACAGAATGCGAAAGTGGAAGAATTTTGTTTTCATTTTCAATTTTAAAGTTTTTACACTATTTAATATTATATAATTGGGAACACCCGCCCTCACCCCTAAATGTTTGCTTTTTATAATCACACTCTGCAAGCTATGAAAAATGTTTCATATATCTTAAGAGAATTTATCTGGTACTTACAAAAAATTTCATGTTCGTATCTTTATTTCAAACGGTAGAGGATTTTGTGTGTGGCATATATACATGCAATTTGAAACATGGGTCTAATACTAAGTCTTATATAGCAATGGGGGCAGAGATAATACAGGCTTTTTTGGATTATCTTCCCCTTTTCATTTCTTCTCAAGCAACAAGTTGCTCGATGCCTTACCAATCTCCGTTCTTTATCAAATATTTTCAGGAATCTTAGTTACTGCTTTCAATGTGAAAAATTCCCGCCTTTACCACAAACAAAATCCTGGATGATAAGTATTTCAGTACCATGGACAAACTGCATCTCTTAAAAACACTAGCACTAATAATCTCACTAGAAGAATCAAAAATACGTGCAAATCAAAGATAGAAAGAAAAATATATCAGTGCCCGTACAGCGTAAGGGCAAATCAATTGTGGCCAGCTTTCGGCAGCCCGTAGGGCGTACTGGCAAATCAGTTAAAAGGTTAAATGACATATTTTTTTAAGAAAAGTATTTTTAAATCTGTTATGCAGTTAAGCATAGTACAAGGTTGAATTTGAGTTCTGTCAATAGTTTTAAAACCATCAAACCCCAATCGATCTTATAAGTAATTCTTGTAACACGCATACATTTTGAAATAATCCCATTTAATCATGTTTCTAATCTATTATAGAGACATACAATTTTAATTACAATTAATAATATTCATAAAAGGACTTAATTTTATCGATTTACATAGAATACAAGAGCCAGTAATTTGGGTCGTGAACATTATGGATGGCTATTTAGAAGAGGGCTTATGGTTCTTTGGGTTGTGATTCCAATAAATACTATCATGCTGAATTACATTGCTCAAACATTAGGAGAGCAAGCAAGAAAGTGAAGAAACCTTAGCGCAAAAGTCATGCTTGGACATAAAATGTAGAATACTTGTGTAAAAAAAACGCAATATAAAAATAAAAGAAGCAAAAAACAATTGTATGGAAACTTTAATTCATTAGAATGGTACAAAAAACACGAAATGATGCTTCAGAGCAACAATTTGGTTGCAAGTAAATGACAAAAAAACTTATTGCGGGGAAATGGTACAGAATTTCTTATATGGTGGGGTTCCTCTGAACTCCTATGACTGCAGCACACATGTGTTGCATGGATGCAATGAGGTTATCGATGGGACTTTGGGGAATACTGTTACACTCTTGACAAAGTGCGATCTCAAGGTCTTGGAGAGTAACAGGAGGCATTGGACTTGTAGTAATGCGTCGTCTGAGTGTGTCCCAAACATAATCAATCCAAATAAGATCAGAAGACCGTGTTGGCCACTCAATACGCTGTATTGTTTCATCTTTATTAAGGTTCTCCACAAGAAGAGCAATGTAAGGTCTGGCATTATTCTGCATTAAAAGAAAGAAATCACCAACCGCTGCAGCGTAAGGTATGACATTGGGGTCTCAGGATCTCCTCTGCACACTTTTGAGCCGGCCAATTGCCCTTCCAAATGATATGCAGGTCAGTATGTTCACCTATGAATTTACCAGTCTATACCACCTAACCAGCCCGCCTGTAACGCAATCTTTCCTGAACGAATATAGGATTATTTCGAGTGCCTCTTTCTCGCCATACCAAAACAGGTCTGGTGTCACACTCTAAACTAAATAGGGACTCATCTGTAAACAGCACTTGACTCCAATCATTTTCCACCCAATCTCGATGTTCAACAGCCCACTTTCTTCGAGCACCACGATGTCTTGCTATCAATGGAATACACACCATTGGCCTTTGTGCATACAGTTCACCCTCTCGAAGTCTATTTCAGATTGTTTCGCTTGAGATCCTTTGCCCTGTAGCCAAAAGAAACCGTCTTTGAATCAGCGTAGCATTGGCTTTTCTGTCTCTTCGAGCTGTTGTGTTTTTGAGATATTTAAAAAAGTAGATTTTAACCGCAATTCGAAGAGAATTGAAAAAGGAGGACTATCACGGTTACACTGAAGAAGACATTCGTCTCTCAAGTGAACAAAGATAAAAGAATACCTTTTCAATGAATATTTAAATAAGACACGGGATTCTTGTAAAAATGTAATAAATTCAGATGAAAGTAAATTTTAATTGTTCGGTATCAAAAGATGAAAATATGTCTGGAGGAAACTCTGTACGGAGCTAAAGAGCATGTAAGAAGAGGCATTATGGTTTGAGGTGCACGAAAACCAGTGAGGCTGTTAATCTGGAGTTTATTGAATCAACAATGGACAAAACTACTAGATTATAATGAAGAGAAATTTCAACAGGAAAATTCCAAGAAGCTTGGGGTGAATGATGATTTTTACTTTCAGCAGGACAACGATCCCAAACACACAGCATACATTGTGAAGCCATGGCTACTATTTACCAAATCAACTCCGTACGACACCCCAGTTCCCTAACTGAAGCTCAATAGATCATTTGTGGAATTTACTCGAGAGGAGAATTATGGAGCACGAAATAGCATCCAAAGAAACTTTTAAATCTATCATGATAAAAGTTTGGAACAAAATAACCACAGAAGAGTCATCTACACTAGTTGAATCCCTGCCAAATAGGTTGAGGGAGGTTATAAAAAGAAGGGGGATAGTCTACAAGATATTAACTTTTAAATAAAGATCCATTCTGTGGTAATCTATTGACCTTGATGATTTTTGGGTAGCATGGCGATTTGATCTTAATTTCGAGTATAGGAACAAGCACCTGTTTGAAAGACTTTAACAGGAAGGAAAGGAAAGAAAATGGACTTTCAGCCACCTGTATAACTTGCACCACGGTACATGACTGCGGACAGGCAGGTTAAAATAATAACACAAGTCTGAGTGCGTGTGATAAGCGTAACATGTGTAAGTTCTCACAACGTGTGGTGAATTTGTCGTTGTGGAATACATGAATGGAGTACATGACCCTGTTGGGTTCTGATCTCTTATCGTTGGATTCTGAGTGTCTGTGAAAATTTTTGCAATTGTCCAGTGATAGAATGAAATATTTGATTAGAAAGAAAAACTTTTGCTTAGTGTGGTGAATAGTATTTAAACAACATATTTCCTGTGCCGGAATGTTCTTCGTATTCCGGAAAAGAGACGGATTCCACGCATCTTGAACATAAGAGTTATATAGATGGTATCATCCCCGTAATCACCTATAATCATTCTAAATTATGAGGGAAAAGTCAAGATTTGACCTAATGGAAATCGAAATTCCAAAGACTTCAAACCATCACTCGCAAATAACTGCAGGTGTTATTTCTATCCAGAGACTAATCTCTGAAGTTATGATTATATAAAGTTATTAAGTATATTCAATCAACAAAAAATATTGTTTCGTATGACTTTTGAAAAGGCATAACCAAACCCATTACAGACTAAAACTAGTAAGGCAAAAAAAAAAAAGTTACACAGTGCGTCAAATATGTTTTAAGACTGAGTTTGTAAAAAGAAATGGAAAAACAAGAAAATAATCCCTGTTTTGGTTTTTTATTAAAAATTGGACCCTCCGGTTTCATTGCACTTGTTACAGACATTTATTAATGAATCAAATGCCTATTGTAAATTACTTTGTGGAATAACCTGAAAAACATGCGCCGAAGCTACTTGCATGGCTGAAATATCCTCAAAATAGCACCCTTTTAACTTCATTCTAAGTTTTGGGAATAAGGAGTTGTCACAAAGTGCTATATCAAGTGAATACAGTGGATGATTCAACACACATATATTATCTTTTGCCACAAATAAGGGAAGTGTGACTGGGTGCATTGTCAAGTAACTAACACTAACTGTTTCAGTGCGATATCCCGGACGAATGCGACAAATTCTGGTCATCGAATGCATTAAAACATCTAAGTATTATTGATCTGTAATTGTTTGTCTAGTTGGAACAAATTCTTTATGGATAATATCCTTACTATCGAAGAATGTAATACACATTGTTTTGATTTTGGATGGAGCTTTTCTTGTTTTTTGGCTTGCGGTGAATTTTGTGATTTCCATTACTCCCTTTGATGCTTTGTTTCAGAATCATATTCGAAACATCAAGGTTCATCGCCTGTAGCAATGAACTTCAAAAAGTTTGAATCGTTCTCAATGACCTGAATTCATGTCTATGCAATATACACTTCTCATTGCTTTTTGTTTATGGGTTGAAGTAAGTGGAACAAATTTATCACACACTTTTGTTTTGCTCAAAAGTCCACGTAGGATGATTCGAATCGTTTCTTTGTTGCTGTTAAATATCTTCCATCAATTTCAATGGTGCACAGCGATCGTTCGCCACAAAATTCCGTACTTTTTTAATAATTGGTCTTCCACTACGTTGATCATCTTCTACCCATCTCCTATCCAAAAAAACATTTGTACAACACAAAAACATTTTACCTTGGCAGTGTGTCAGCAGACCATGGTCGTTATGATACATATGCATTTACACTCATAGTGTCATTACAATCTGAGCTCTGGGACGAGTCTTAAAACTTTTTTGACCCACTGTGTATCCCACACGCTAATAAGAACGGTCATATTCAGACAATGAACATTATTACATTTGTCAACGGACATTTTTATTCGTGCATAAATTAGTATAGAAACCTCATTATCAATTTGGATTGCTGATTGTAAGTGCAACAAGCACTAATAATATATTTTTTTCTTAAAATACGATATTTATTTTAGATATTAATTTGTAAATAAATTCATGCATATCAATATGATATACATTCAATTAACGCCACCTACCCAGCCAGAGATGTTTCATATTCTCAAATTAGTGTGTAGTACCTACCGGAATAAAAACGTTTAACCCCTATTGGTTTTTTTTAATAAATTATTTCCAATAAAATAACGATATATTCAGAAGTAATTATTCCTTATCTCTTTATTTAATATCAGTTTTCGAAAATATTTCTTTTTTAATGAATACTTTACTGCAGTTTGTGTGTGATGTTGGATGCTTATAATATAAAGAATCTATTCAGTTTCATTTGATAGTTCGTTTTCTTTCGAGCTGAAATTTTTTTAATTTAGTTATGAATTAATTTTTTTCTCATAAGACATCGTGATGATATCTATTCTCTGGTATCTCACACGCGTTAAAATGAGCCCGTATAAAGAAGTAAGTGTAAATAGTGAGATTACTGTTATTGAATGTTGTCTGGCATGAGTTAAGAATTGCATGTTGTTTCTCTACAGAAACTTTACCTATACGATAAAAATTTTGATTATTATTGCACATAAATAAAAAAAATCGAACAATGTGCTGTATTTCATATGGTATTAATAAGAACTTAGGTTCCAATCATAACGATGTTGGAATTATTACCGTATAAAAATTGCACTTGTTGAAGCATTTTCAGTTGCATTTTTTCATTATATTGCGAGGAATTGCCATTTGTATTTACGAAAACATAACTTGGCCATGTTTATTCACACAAATTGCATATAAGGCTACAGCATCATATTGTGAAGTTAAAAAATAAACTTTATTTTTCAAATAATACTTTAAATTTAAAAATTAAGATTTTCTTGTTTCAAAAACTCTTTTCTTATGTTTCTTTTCGTTTTAAGTTCCATATATATATATATATATATATATACACTTATTGCCGATATATTTTATAATTCTAATCTTTATATAACTGTACGTTTCTTTACGCTTCGGTAACGTACAAATTATATGAAGACATAGAATAGATGTAGGCAAATGGTGGCGCTCAAAGAGTTGAAGTGACGCAAATCCGGAGGACAGAACCCTCGTCATATGGATCCGAAGCCCAGTAACATGACCACTAGACAAATGTGTGATCATCTCTCTTCAGAGGCTGCTACTGGCTTATGTAGATGATACTGCTACAGAGTCTTCTTGTGGTCCGGCAAGATAGTAAGAAAAACAAATAGACAGAAAACTTTCTCTTTGGGTCAACATATAATTGTTAGAAAAATATTTCTTGCTTGAAGATCATCAAGAGTAAATATAACTGACTTCATTTACTGACATTAACCTGTAGGCTGTGATGAGAAATTCAACAAACTCAATCTCACTCCTGATTTCAAAAAAAGAAAAGAAAAGGTTGAAAAGTGTGGTAGGGTACATTTGGCTTATTAAACTGATTCTGAAATTAGATGTGCTTGCAGCTATAGATATGAAGGCCACACAATAAATAAATTAAATTAAACTACCACTTTATTTAACTTAAATCAATTTTTTTTGGTACGATTTATATTTGTTTTGAGGTACAATCATTTTAAGAAGGTGCGGTCCTCTAGTCCCTTCGAGCCAAAACAATTGTTCCCTCCTCACATAGAATGATATAAAAGTTTCATAAAACCGTAACTGCTTGAAGAAGAAGAATTCATAAAGTATGATTAAGAGATACGACTACGTTCAGAACCGTGATTTTAAAAAAGTGCATAAATGGATAATTTTCACGATATTTAGTGTCAGATTTGAATAAATGTATAAAATTGTTTTAAGGACATTACGACAAAAAGCATTATTTAAATACAATATTTTGGCAAAAAATGAACTTAAAATAACCTTTTTTCAAAATGTTCTCCTTTTATAAAAAATACTTATTTTGTGTGTGTGCTCAAAGTAAAGACTTCTCCATAGAGTCTGAACTAGGAGTTTTGAAAAATTCATATTATTTTTTCAGAGTTAGTACCAATTGAAATAATTATCGGCGTTTTTTTCTTAAAATTTCTCCCCTCTGTTGCAGTAAAATATGAATAAATCCACTTCAAAGTTATATATTTCAAAAATTCCTGTTCAGCCTCTGTAGAGAGGTCTGAGCTATATACAGGCAAAATATTATTATAATAGAAGCATTTTTCATAAAAGGAGAATGTTTTGAAAATAGGTAATTCTATGTTTATTTTTTGTCAAAATATATATTGTACTTAAATTATTTTTTATTGTAATAATTTCTTACAACAATTTTATATACGTTTTATAATCTAAGTGACACTAAATATCTTAAGTATTATCCATTTATACGCTTTTTCAAAATCACGGTTCCGAACGTAGTCGGATACCTTAAATATTTTTTTCACGGTATATAGGAAAATCTTGTTATCTAGAATAAGGTTTTATATTTTATAAGCTTTGTTATATTTGATTCAGTGTTTTTTATCCAAAGTGTTCACGTAATATTTAAACAATAATGTTATTGAACATTACATAGAAATATATGACAAAATAAATATACGCTATAAATAAATATATAATATTAATATGTAAAATGTAATACAAATGTAATACAAATGTAAAATGTAAAAAATATGTAATGTTCAGTTTATATTAATCATACAAATTCATACTGATTGAGAAGAAAAAAATCAAGGTAACTTAAGGTAAATGATTTTTATTGATGAATACTGTACAACAGATGAATGAAGAACATGTAAATTATTTGATAAAGGAAACTTTTGCTTTCAGACCTCTTGCACCTTGCATCCCTCCATTAGAAGTTATGATGATAATGAACTGTTGACCTTTGGAAGCCAAATTTGTTCCAGGCTTGATATCTTCCCCACAGTACCTGATAAAAGTAAATGCTATTTTAATATTTTAATTACAATAGTTTCCGAAAGAAAAGCACAAAATCTCTCACAAGTGTAAGCTGAGGAACTCATAATTCACCAAACAAGAAGCTTTACTTAAAGTGATCATTCAAAAAAAAAAAAATATATATATATATATCAAGTACCAATACTAGCAAAACATTGTTTTGACATCTTAAACACAAAAGAATGAAAATAATTAACTGGATTTTAAGGTATTAAATTTTCAAGTCAATTTAAAGCAAAGTTATTATTGGTACATACAAAAAATCTAGGAAGCATCAACTTTTTTTTATTTGTCATACACGCTATATAAATGTACCCTAGGTTGCAAAGAAAGAAGTCATACAATTGAATTTCGTTTATAATTTTTGCATATTACTTATGATCATATCCCGTAGAGTTTTCGACAGCGGCGTAACTGTGAGCATGGCCCCCCCCCCCCCTGCAAAGGCAGGTTTTGGGCCCCAAGCCGGATCTTACAAAGGATTGCAAAACCATACGTAGCGTTAATCAGGCTTTTCCCCCACGATGTCGGGGTGTACGTTACGCAACTGGGTATTGCCCTTAAATGTATTCCAAAGAGAAGTCATATGCTTTATGATCATGGATTTTCTGGAAGTAATCTAAACAAAATCACGTCATTCATGCTAACACTAAATTCATGCGTAAAGCTTATGAAAAAAAAATTCCCTTTAATATATTTATATTTTGTAGAGTATGTTACTCAATCAGTGTTCGTCATTCCCAAACGAAGTTCCTTGAACTGTTATCGTCTTAGAATCCTGAGCTCTTCTTTTCATAAATCTTATTTGAATGCCATTGTATTTTAACAGATGATCACCTGACTCGACTTCATACTACAAGTATAAAATATTTGATTCATTTTGCCCGTGCCGCCCTCTGGTTTGCCAGATAAAAACTAAATGATGTTCCTGAAATTTAATTCAGTTGCTTATATAAGTCAAAATTTGAAATCGAATAACTTTTAACAAAAGCTATTGATATATTTGCAAATTAGTAGTATTCTTTTATTGAATTCTATTTGTGTTAATTTTTAACTATTTAATTTATACAGGTAGAGTGATTAAATGTAAAATTCAGAAATTTTTCCGTGTCACTTACACACATTATTTTTCTCACCAGAAAATAATTTGCAAAAAATAAGTTTGCAAATTTTAAGATGTGAGGAACAGAATTACTTTGCTTATATCCTCAGATATACGGAAGAAAAATTTAAACAATGATAATTTAAAGAGTTATAGGTGGTCAAATAATTATAAATAGAATTTATAAGTTTAGGTTCTTTTTATTTTAAAAACCGTTTTTCCTTTGCTTATAAACTGCTATCATTTATGCTTTCATTATTCTGTTTTGATATTTAGGTAATATCATCTATTTAGTTCAATATTTCATTTATTACTTATAATTAAATTGCATAATGTAATAATAATAATTATTATTACATTTTGTTATCAAGTATCACAATAGTACATTTGATGTACTTTCCATAACTCTAAAACTGAGGAAAAAGAGTTATTTTTATCTTAAAAAAATGTTTTGTTGAATTTTTTTTCTTCTGGTTTATGAAAATTAGGTAATAATAATAAAAAGTTTCACACCATTGTAGTAATGCTATTGATACGTAACCATATTCAATAATTTCAAAATTAACTATTTAAAAATTATTTTGTAAAATATTTCATTGTATGCACGATATTAGAAATGTAATAATTTATGGAAACGAAAGATTTTTAAATCATCTAAATATTTTTAATAAATAAATATAAATTATACAAGGTTGAAAATGCTATATCTAAATTAAAATTAACTCAAAGTAATTATTTGAAAAACATAAAAAGACTAGGGAATCTAAGCACATAGAGATTCAATTAATTGCAGCATTAAATTATTGAAAACAATATATTTAAAAAAATTACTTTAATAAGGTTTTTTGAGTTTTTAAAATTTCTTACTTTTTTAATAGTCAAACTCATTTTGTAAAACTGATTTATCAAATACAATATAAAAAAATTTGCCTTACATTTTCAACTTTTTAAAAAGAAATATCTGAAATATCCAAACTACTTCTTTTGCAATCTTAATTTGTTATAGCTACCCAATTTCTATGCCACTGGCGTTTCATTCAAAGTTTCACACAATTTCGCGTAAAATGTAAAATTTCTTTCAGTACAATTTGTTTCCAATTTCCTTTAATTATTATTCATTTATGTAAGTAATTTTTATTATAAGAATGAAGATTCATTCAAATGCATATTTAAGGAAACCAAAATATCATACACATTCAAAAAATCGATTTTTTAATTTTAGTATTTAAAAAATAGTAGTATATTTTTCTAAATCTAAAAATGTAACACATATGTTCGTTGATAAAACAACCTTAAAACATGAAAAAAGTCATTGACAAAAATGTAAACAAACGCTTACAAATGTTTAGTTTTTTTTACAAATGTTTAGTTTAAATGCTTTTTCTACAAAGCATAATTTTTTACTTTTTGGTATACTTTAAAAAAAAAACTATTGCACTATATGGTACCAAATTTTTTATACTTCTATACAGGATATCTGCGCATATAGTGAGCCTATTTTTTTAGTAAAAGTAGTCTATAATTTTTTAAAAGATAGTTTTATGGGGGGAAAATAGAAGGGAAAAATAGAAGTATTCAAAATTACAAAATTTTATAATTTTTTTATAGAAAGTATCTTAATATTTTACTAAAGAAATAAGTTCATTATATTTTGTGTATTGTTTTATATGTGTGTAAAAAATCTTTTAATTGTTATTTTTTTAAAAATGATACCTAAACATAAGCATGTATTATGAGATCCCAAAAATTTTTTTAAACTAAAAAAAATATTTTTGTACTTTTACAAAATGGTTATAATATCTGTATTAAGATTACAAAAAGTCTAAACTCTATTGAAAATTTTTAAATATATATATCCCATAAGTAGAGTCTTATTTTTGGCATTTTACTCTTTCGAGCATGTTCTGGCACCCTTGATGTCATATTAAACTAATTTGTTTCATTCCGACAATAGTAGCAAATTTAATGAAAAAAAGAATGATTCAAATATTAATTAATTTCTTTGTGAAATAATTCTTTTTTTTTTATAAATTAATTCTTGAACTTACAATGGTCACAATACTAAGCTATAAAACACACACACACATACATGTTTCCTTCAGACATGCTCTTGATTCGAATTTCAACTCTTTCTTGAACACATCTCCCTCTGTATTTGCTCGTACGGGATGCAAGACGGGGATAGAAGCTAAAGTCTTCGAATGTCACCATTACCCGTTTTCCCCTTGGTGCCTATGAAAAATAAAACTTATATTTATTTTTCGTTTCATCAAATAAAAATAGAAGGGGCAAATATAAAGATTTTTTAACCATTAGATATGATTGCCACGAAGTTATTTGAGTTTTTTTACTAATTTTTTTTATTATTATTATTCAAAAGTATTACTATATACATTAAAAAGTTTTTTATTATTATTTGTTCGGTAGAAGTTAGTTGACTAATTAGTATTTAAAAAAATTAATAAGAATAAAAAATAAATTAAGTCATTTAATATCAAATCCTATATTGTTCCGTTGTTAAACGCAGAGGTATAATATTGAACTTTTGAGAAAATATGAAGAAAAATTTCTTTTTTTTTATTTGTTTTATTAACGAAAAAACGTTTTCTTTCTTTTAATTTTTTATTATTAATTCAATTTTGTGAAAGGTAATATATATGTAACTGTGTGCAAATATTTGCTAAATTTCTTAAATATTTCGTTAGGATATATCTATAACAATTGTAAAATTGTACTTGTAAAATTCGGTTTCCTTCTCTCTCTCTCTATATATATATATATGTAAGTCTAATATCTGATCCGTAGTTCAGATAGTAAAGAAAAATTATCTGTCTTATTGCATACATATTTATGAGACTACAGTTTTAAATATTTTTTTTATCGTTTATATATTTTACAATCCAGTTGGTGATATTTGTAATGCGAAAAAATGTCGTAGTATTGAAGAATTCTTTTAGTGATTGGGGTTTTGATATATATATATATATATATCAATGTTGTGATAATAACTCTAAACCACCAGTTGCATAATTTTAAAGAATAATTGAATTGAATTGACACTAACTACTCTAATTAATAAAGAAATTCTTATATTCTTTAGAATATTAATCCAGACAAACAATTAAGCTTAGTTATTCAAAGAATGCAAAAGTCTACTCTTTTATACAGTAAGCTATTAAAATGGTACTTCTAATGTTGCTAATGTATTTCCTATATTCATATTATGTTGCAGATTTTTGTAAAGATTTTTGTTCTTAAGGTAAAAAACTGTTTCTAATATAACGTAATTTATACTTAATTTACTTTTTGTAAATTCATGAGAAATAGAAAGTGACATCTATTTATGCCTGCTTTTCCGTTTTCTGTTTTTTATAATCCAGAAGAATCAAAATAAAAAAATAGCGTAGTAATTGTTAGGTTTTTTTTCCGATTTGTAGAGAAACATGAAAATCTTTTTTTTTTCTATCCAAAATTCTTTCATCTTAAAAATTTTAATAACTTTTTGTTGTTTAAAATATATTATCTAGAAATTATTTATTACTGAAGAAGAAAGTAGTTGAAAATTAACAATTAAATTATAAAAATTTCAATTAAATATGAAATTCTATTCAATATCCAAGTTATATCAATGAAAATTGTACATGAGAGCATAAATTAAAAATAATTCTTATGTACTTTTTACTTCAATAAAAAAATCACATTATCGAACTTCAATACAAAATACTTTTGGGCAAGAAGGCTGCCTAATACTCATAAATCAGACACACACATATTACTTTTAAAAAATAACAATATTATCAAATATTTGGATGCGTTTTGATAAATTTTTTTTGCTTTAGAAATTTTTGTCCGGAATGTTGAATATATTATAACTTTAGTGTATTAGTGCTCTCTTTCACTAAAAGCTTTCTACGTTTCCAAAATATTTAAGCTCTTACTTGAATCCACCAACTACAAGAGTCATTAGGGATCTCTCTTTTTGGATAATTTGGAGTTTGGATGGTTGTTTCTTCTGTAACATTTCCACCACATATTGGAGGACCTACAAAAATTTGAAGTGGTAAATAATCCGTAAATATAATAGTATTCTAATCTAATGTGCGTGTTGATGTATTTCATAATCAAGTTATGTATAATTTATTAATGTATTTGAGAAAATCGTGAATGGTTAATTTTGTAACTTTTATACTTGCAGTTTATTTTATTAGTTTTTTTTTAATGTATCATGGAATATAATTTTGCTATAATCTTTTCTATCACATCATAATTTTATTTACTTGCTGTCTCACAGAGATCGGTTTAATATATTTATAAACCTATTCTCTAAATTTTATCATAACAAATTACTGTGGAAATTATCTGAGGAATCACATACAGTAGAACGTTGTTTATCCGAATCAATTGGGACCGGACACCGTTCGGATAAGCGATTGTTCAGATAACCGAAAACCAAATGGGATCCATGCAGTATATGAAACCGGACACTATACGAATATTGAAAATCATCACAGGCGGGAAAGGTGCTTGAAGAGAAAGAATAATAGGTGCAAAATGTCGCAATTTTATCTTTATTGTGCAAAATAATCACTTGTTTTTCGCTGTATCAATCAGCCGAACCGCCCAATTTCTCGTTAAGTTCCAGAGCTATTTCGTACAATAGAGGGCCCGATATCGGGTCCCCTTTGCTCCTTCTTTGTGAAAACCACAAGTAGAGTGCGCGATCAAGAACAACATCGTTTGCTTCCATCATGGTTTTCTTTTCTTCGAGCCGTCTTCTGACTCAAGTTTTGACGCAAAATTTAAAACAGTTTCTCGGGTTTTTTTTGTTTCAATGTTTAAGACATTGAGCTTCCGTTTTGAATTCGAAGCCACATCGATTCAAAACTCAACAATAGACCACGTACACACCCCCTCACTTGGAAATAAACTGACCTAATATTCGGCGCAGGTGTTTGCCAAATGGCACAAAACGTTCGGATAAACAACATTCTATTGTATTTTCCTTACAACTAAGATCATTTTCTTATAATTTTTTACACAAAAATGACAAGAAATCCCCATTAAAAATTTTTCAAATTATCTCACTATTGCATTTTCTCTTATCAAAATATTATACATAACCTTCCCCCTTTTTAAATATATTATAAAACGAAGTTTATCAAATAATGGGACTTAGTTAATGACATGATTTCATTTTGACTATAATTTAATGTTCTATTTTGTAAACAAAGAAATTTATTTAAAAAGGAAACAAAAATTATTAAACATACGTATTTTTACTTTGAAAACTTTTTACAAAATAATAGTATATATTTTAAATATGATTAATAATTATTAGATGAAAAGCTGGATATTAAGAATGAAAAAAAAATTTTTTTAAAGGAGGAATAAAACGTCTGATTCCCAATATTTCAACTTAAGCAAATATGTAGTACACAAGTCTGCAAGTAAAAAATTCTGAGATTTCTATTTATACTGAATTCAGTGGTTTTTTACATTTAATGAAACGTCAATACATTCTGAATTGTTATATATTTACTCACTAATTTTAAATATAATTCATTAAATTTTAAAATAGGTTGTGTGTGTTAGATTAATTTAAAAATTATTTATATATATATATATATATATATAACATTTGTAAGGACATATAATTTATTTAAGAACTTATAAATGTAATGAAATTGGCTACATTAATCCTTTCTCGTTTTTTTCTCTCGAAAATTTATCTCCAGGAGCTTATTTCTACACGAACTTAAAACTAACTTTGTAAAAAAAAAAATGTTGAAAAAAAAATCATTAGCACCAAATACTTTTCCTGAAAATAACATGGTCGTATTTTTTTTAAAAAAACTATTCATTATCAATACTTAAAAGGTTACCAAAAAGTATAAAGTATAAATTTAAAAAAAAAAAGATTAAGTTTTCCAAGATTGATTACTGAAATTTAGTTAACTGACAAAATGAAAAAAATATAAACATTAATATTAAAATAAGTTGTAAATAAAAATATAAAACTTAGCAAGAAGAAATAGGATACACACTGTAAAAATGCCCAAGCCCTTTGTAACCACATCGTGTTTTTTCCCTTGATAATATAAGGATTGATATTCAACTCGATTATTCGTGTGTATAAAAAAATTACTATCAATCAATTTTTGTCAAACTCAAAATAAAATAAAATATTTTAAAATTCTGAATTACAGATTCAAAATATGGAAGCTCATAGGTTAATAAAAATGGGTTATTTTAATTATAAGAAATTAGATAGAAATTTGTAATATGAAATCTGGAGGGAGTATCATTTTTAAAAAATTTTTGTTAACAGTGCCATACAGTGGTAATGAAGCATAAAATACAAAATGAATGATAGAATGATTTTTTTGGTAAAAGTGCTTAATTTTTTAAAAAGGGCTCATAAAAAACGAAATTTAACGATAGAAAAATTTAATTTTTAATAAAGGAAAATTTTTATTTTGGTTGATAACTTTGTTTTGATAAAAAAAATAAATAAATAAAACTCTTAAAAATAGGAAGAAATTAGTAAGAGATATTTTCCTATACTCTATTTTTGTGAAAGCTTTTCCTTTTTATGATTTTTTGTTTTATTGTTCGAAAATATATTGGAAACATTTTCTCAGATAATAGTGTTTGGGGTAATCAATGTATCATATGGATGTATATTTATATAAACCTTAAACTTAAATTTTTTTAAAATTAAGATATGTTACGACAGTTTTTTCTATTTTTTTTTCATGCATTACCAGAAAAAAGAATTTAGGAATATACTATCTGGTAAATTCTGAAAATATTTAAAAAAATGATGAGAATGTAAAAGATAATAAATATTGTCAAATCCTTCGAAGAGACCTATGAGTTCGTGTGTCCAACCATTTGTTATGATAATTCATCATAACGTATTACCGCGTAAGATACGGCGTATAACGCGCACCTATATCTTGAAGCTGCAATTTTTAATTTTTAGGTATATTCGCCGTATAACGCGCACCCTCTTTTTTTACGAAGAAACCTGAAATAAACGTCCCCAAGGCTTTTAAGTTTTGAAGTCATTTAGTCGAGGTATTATTCCAAACTTTAGAAAAAAATAGTATACTTCAAGAATTGCAAACCTTTAAGTTCATAAGGAATGCCTTTTCTTTTAAACAAACAGTATTTCAATATATGTAGAAGTCTAATTTGTGTGTTTCTGTGCTCATCTCTTTTTATTTTTACAGCTCTCATTTTTATACCCGGCGTATAACACGCACCCGTAAATTTCGATTTTATTTTTTTGTGTTAAAAGTGCGTGTTATACGCTGGATTTTACGGTACTTATTAAAAGTTTTACTTATAAAATAAAATTTATATTTAAACGTTTAGTTCTGTATTAAAACTCCTAACATACGTATGTATTTTAAAATCAATTTATTAATGTGTTGTTTAAATATATATATTTTTATAGAAATTGAAAAAAAAATAGAGAAAACAGAGTGAAAAATTGTTTTTGAAATGATTTTAAGGTCTTTATACGTATTTAGTAGATAGCAAAAGGTATTTTTTCCCCTGTACTTTTTATAACATTATTACACTAAAAATATTTCTAACGGACTGTGTGAAGGAATTTTTAAAATTATTTGGGTGAGCTTAACTTGTCGTAAAGGCTATGTATGTTAAATGATATGCTTTTCTATTTGTTGCAGTTGAAAATAGAACTAGTGGTAAAATATAAGGCTTTCTACAAGACTCTTTTAGATCAGCAATTTTAAAACAAAACGTCGAATCATATCTATATGATCTGTTTGAGTAACCCCACAGAGTAGCTTCAGACTCATAAAAATAAGCTTAATTAATCATAAAGGTTACATATCATAAAAATGCAATGAAATACAAATGGATAAGTGAAGTGAAACAGTAAAACGGAAAAGGAACAGAACGTGAGGAAGAAAGATATAAAGAAGGAAATAAAAAAAATAATAAATAAATAAAGAGAAAAGAGAAATTTAAAAATTTTAAATACAAATATAATAAAAAAAATAAAATTAAAGATTATAAATACAAAATAAAATATAAAAAATACAAGCTGATTGAAAAGAAATAATAGATAAAACAACAAAGACAAAAGAAATATAATTCGTTTCCTATCAATTATATGTTACGCGGAAGATAATTTTTATTGATTTAAGTTTTAAAATTTGACACACACTGAGATGCCCATTAAATATGTTGAGGTTTAAAATCCCCATTTTAGGGATGTGTGGGAGGTTGGAGAGCAGGGCGCCACCTCAGGGGTTGTCCTCGTCACTTGATTCAAAATGATTCACTTTGATTCAAAATGACAATATCCATCACCATTAGTTCTTGAGTTCCTACTGAGTTCAACATTTATAAACAATTGATTTCAAAATTAGTTTTTTGTAGCAGTTGTGATAAAAAAGAGGAAGCAATTGATGAACGCTTTTATGTATTCTACTTGGGTTTCCAGAAATATATAAATCGGGCAATGATAATCCAAATTTATTCAATTAACTTTTGGATAATTAATTAGAAACTACATTAGTTCCGAATTGCAGAAGTGTTTTTTCAAGGGTGGGGAAAATAAAAGATAAGAATAGTTTAGTTTGGGATTTCGCAGAAGAACTTAAAGTACATCCCTTTCTAGCAAACAACTGCTATCTTAAAGCTTTGATTCTTATAAAGAACGTCCCAGGATAGTTCATCGGAGTTTGATTTTCAAGATTTACAGGCAGAGAGCCTGTTTTGTTAACTAAATCTTCTCTTTCGTTTTCTTAAGATTTTCTCAAATATGAAAAAGATGAAGAGATTTAAAGAAAAAACTGTTTGTAAGAATAAAAAGCAGTCAAGGAATTAGCACAAACAAGAAACTTGGAGTAAAGTTTGCAATTATATTAAAAATCCAATTTAATGTTTTGTTATGGTGCAACAACTCTGCTTTTTAAAAGTAACATTCTTCCAGAATTCTTAAAAAATGTTGTATCTAAAAAGTGGCGTAACGGAGAATATTAGCCCTCCCTGGGCTAATTAGGGCCCTCCCTGCAAAAACAGGTTTCGGACCCTAAGTCGTTTCTTACACGGATTTCAAAACCAAAACATCAGGCTTTGGGGCCCTTTGCAATGCTGTGGTTGTGGGGGTGTGACTGGACTAGTATCATTACTCTTTTATGTACAATCATGTAATATTTATTTATATATTTTAGTTTTTTTAAAGACGATTCATTGGGTTAAAATCTTACTACTTACTATAATATTCTTCATTAACGACTGTCTCACAGAATTCTCCAGTCGCACCTGGTGGACAAATACAAGGACATGGTTTTCCGTCCCCGTTGTAAGGAGCCATGTATCCACTATTCTGACACTGTTGAGTCTCGTTAAGAAGATTTGGACAAAAAGCTGAAACATATGTTAAATATAATTTAATCTGAAAATAACATAATTATCTTAATAAAATAAAACTTTACGTTTTACGTTCATAATAAATGGCCTGTTTACCGCTACAAGAATACATCTTATTCGCAAGTTTCGCATCTCTGAAAGATATAACTCTTCCACTTCCAAGAAGTCTTTGATAATGAGGATTCTTTGTCACTATTGTGTTTTTTTGAAAGAGTTGCTTCGTGAAAGCCTGGAAAACGTGGGACATAAATAAGCACATAATATTTTAGTTCTGTAATATATATAATGCCTATTTTTACTCATCAATAAATACATAAATGAAAACACAAATGACTTAAAAGAAATTTATCATGCATTTTTATACATCAGGAGAAAAATATTAACGATGTGCAGCTAATAAGTATATTACTCTTAAGGTATCCGACTACGTTCGGAACCGTGATTTTCAAAAAGCGCATAAATGGATCATTTTCATGATAATTAGTGTCACTCAGATTAGAATACAGGCATAAAATTGTTTTAAGGACATTTTGAAAAAAAAATTATTTAAATACAATATTTTGGCAAAAAATTAACTTAGAGTAATCTTTTTTCAAAATGTTCTAGTTTTGTGAAAAAGGCTACTATTATAATAATATTTTGCCTGTATATAGCTCAGACCTCTCTACAGAGGCTCAACTAGAATTTTTGAAAAATTCACATTATTTTCAGAGTTACCACTGATTGAAATAATTATTGGCGTTTGTTTCTGAAAATTGCTCCCCTCTGTTGTCGTAAAATATGGATAAACCCACTTCTAAGTTATATATTTCAAAAATTCTAGTTGAGCCTCTGTACAGAGGTCTGAGCTATATGCAGGCAAAATATTATTATAATAGAAGCATTTTTCACAAAAGGAAAACATTTTGAAAAATGATTATTCTAAGTTAATTTTTTGCCAAAATATTGTATTTAAATAAGTTTTTTTGTCAAAATGTCCTTAAAGCAATTTTATACATGTATTCTAATCTAAGTGACACTAAATATCAAAAAAATTATCCATTTATGCGCTTTTGCAAAATCACGGTTCCGAATGTAGTCGGATACCTTAATTGGTAAAAAATGACTCTTCTTTCAAATGCACAGGATATTAAATCTTCTCTAAAGCAATCAAAATTTTCGTCAACGGATTATGGTTTGTTTGGTTTTATTGATGTTGTGTACTATAGAGCAGTGGTCCCCGACCGGTACAGGTCCATGGACCTGTACCGTATCATGTATGAAAAGGTACCTGGCCGCTGAAGATACATTAAATTACAGTCAGGCTTCTATATAACGAAGTCGCTAAATCCCGGAAAAAAGATCGTTAAATGGAAAATTCGTTACATAGAGGTTCATCTTTTAATATACTTTTTAAACCACATAAAACAAATTTTAAATTCATAAACACTATATATTAAAAAAAGTAATTATTCACACTTTTTTGTAAATTAATATATTTTTATTTTATAAGTCTTACCCACCCAAAAAGAAAGAAAGAAAGAAAAACTACATGGAAAACAAGAAAAAAAGAATGTCGAAGAATTCATTGCATTTTCAATACTAAGAAAATAATTTTAAATTAAAATTAATGAATTTTAAGGACATTTTATAATTTAAAGTATACGAGTATTATTAAACATACATTGTTTTGTAATTATAACACGGGGACACGGGACAACTCCACTGAGGGTGAAAGAGGATATCGAAGTTGTTTATAGTGAACTGGGCAATGGGGTTAAAGGTTGTACTTCTTGGATAAAACGTCCAGAACTCTATTGCTCTCGGCGAGTTAGGATCTAATAAAAACAGTTCAAGATTTATGACCACCATAAAATGTGTTACAGAGAGAGTAACTTGAAATTTTTTCAGAAATACTTTTTAAAAAAAGAGAGAACAAAAAAATTGAATCACAAAAGAAAAAGTTCGTTACATAGAAAATGTACTTCGCTATAGAGAGGTTATTTTACGAAGAAAATCGTGAAATGTTCAAGGTTCCAGGAAAAAGTTTGCTATATAGAAAAATTCGCAATATAGAGGTTCGACTGTATTTCCATTTCATTTAGTGTGGGGTACTTTTCAGCACACTTATTCCATTATATTCCATGTTAAATCATTTTGTATTCATTTTTTGGAGTAACTGTATTTTATTTTGAATGCATGTTTGAATACAATTAATTAAAAATATTAAATCAAAGCCATCTAAAGTATAAATAATCAATCTCCCTCCCTCTGCGGGGGCGACAAAATTATTAAACGCTGAACAGTCCGCGTCGATAAAAAGGTTGGGAAGCACTGTTCCAGAGCACCTAACATGCTGCCATTTGAACCAAGCCCAAGTAATGCGAGTTAAAACTAGATATTTGACTTTGTCCCTCTATTTCATTCCTAACTGTAAGTGTATTCTGAAATTCAATAACATTTTACTTTCAACATCTTTTATTATTCCTCACAGTGGATATTTAGTGGAAGCAGGACTCGAACTTGCGCTTCGATTTGACCAGTGTTGTCCATAAAATTTGCCATGAAACTAATCGAGTATTAAGAACATTTATTAGGATATAGAAACTATTATTTGTTATATTTTTTAACTTGTAACAGGCCTATCCGCGTTCTTTCCACTAATAATCCTCTTTTGGAATTTTGGGTCTTTAAAAACTATTCTATTATAAACTTTCCTCCAAAGAGGAAGATGTGATTATGTAAATTAAGACTTGTATATAAAGATTAAACTTTCGAGTTAGATAAAGAGTGGTTAGACTGCTATAGGATAGCAATGATTGATTAAACGTGAAGTGAGGCGTGAACACTTCGTAGCTTATTTGTGTAGAATTAAGATTGACGATTTGGTCAATTAAGGATTAAATTGGATTAGGTCGCTTGGAATTAGAAGGTGTAAGTGATACGATTTATTAAGTTTTCTAGTCTCTCGTCTACCTCGCTATATATATATATATATATTGCTTTTCATATTTAGTAATTGGCGCATTACTTAACTTGGGTTATAGAATTTGTATTGTTGTGCATAATTGTGAATAAATAGAAATTATTTTGAATATAGCTAATCTTCCTTCCGATCCTCACACACTAATGGACACGCGGGGAGTCCATTACAAACTCTTGATAATATTTTTTATAGATATTTTGAAATTTCTGGTATTAAGCTATATTTAATAGTTTAATACATACCTGTGTACTTCATAAAAAGGGAAAAGTTAACATTTAAGCTAGGAAAGAAAGAAAAACTTTAGGCTACGAAGCATCAAGAAAAAGAAAATAATGTTCCCTCTGTACAAGTAAAAGTTAGGAAATTATTTATTAAAAATGAAATTTATTTAAAATTCGATAACACAATGAACTAGTCCAATTTATATTGTATGCTGTGTGAAGTGATACTTCAGAATAGCTCCTCAGATTACAGATATTGTTTTAAAGTCTTAAGCCTCATTAAATTATCTAATTTTAAAAGTTCGATAGTTATATTCAAAAACCATACACACAAGGCAAAGATTTTGGAATTTTTTTAGAAAATACTCTTTGATTTGTATATAAAAGTAACTTTTTTTCGCTTCAAAAATCATCTCTCTTCTTGGGATAACTTTTTCTTCGTTTTCAAAATTAGAATGATAGTACTGTGTACATGAGTAACTTTAGAGTAGCAGTATTTTAAAGATTTATTTGTATACTTTTCTTTTAAAAAAAGAGAAAAGTTCTTAAAAAACTAAATTTTGCGTTCTAGCTGTCTTAATCATCAAAATGTTATATATAAATATTATATCGATAATTTGAATAGAGAAAAATATTACTAAAGTCTTGAAGAATATAACTATTGTTTTCGCAAACTATCTTAAATTTTGAAATTTTTACAAATAATTTTTTTATATGTCAGATACAATGTTTTTTGAATTTTTAAAAATTATAAGAATACTAATCTTTACATTTAGTTATCTATAGGTTAAGTGTGCATGCTAAAATTTCTTAAGTAAGAAAAAATTTTGATAGTAAAAGGTTATGTATGGGTATGTTAGATATGTTATGTTTTTGATTTCTGCCTACTGGATTTATACTTTGAAAAGTTGCGGTAATTCCTGTTATATGGAAGATTTAATGATAATATTTTTATGTCCTTAAAATTCCAATTTTAATAAATTCACTATTCAAAAATATAATATTTCAAAAGCACAAAATTGCATCATTAATAATTTAACATTGAAATGTGCATAAAAAATCCGATCTAGTCGCAGTTTACTAATGTATGAACTCTATCTTGTTACAGGAAATTCTACTGAATAAAGAGATTTATTTATGTATTATAGAGAAATGCAAAAATTACCATAGAGCTATAATGCATGATAGAAGTGTAATCATATTCCACTCCTCTAGGGTAATCCATATTAGAAGAAAACTGCGAAGTCATTCCTGGTGGTATGTTGTTCCATAAAATGTTAACGTATCCATCCCTGTCCAAACGCGATTGTTCGTGGTACATGCCAATGGCATGTCCGATCTCATGGACGATAACTGGTACCTGGTAAAATATAAGGTTCTTTGAAGAGATCTAATAAAATATACATTAAATAACCTTTACAAATTCATTGCCATATTAATACGAATATCATTTTACTTCCTATATTTAGGTAACACAAATTCATATTAAAATCTAAGTCGTTGTATAAAAGATAGGTATAAATTTTAATTATTTTAAAGTATATACATTTACTTCGACCAAAACCAATTATTGCTATTTTGTTTTAAGTTTTTTTTTAACTTACATTCTTCATAAATCTGTTAAAATTACGTAAAAGGAGTTGTAAACTTGCTATACACCAAGAGACATGCATCATGATGTAAGCGGCTCGTAGTTCAAAACTTCACATTTGCTTAAAAATGGAATTCTATTTTATGTAAGAGCATAATATAATTTTGCAATTATATTTAAAGTGGCTTTGTCATGTCGAATACTATGCAAAATCCCGTTTAATTTGAAGAATATCACCAAGTTTGGTGAATTTTGTGGCTTTTAAGTTTTCGAAAATTAATTTGTACGAAAGCATTCCAAAATTTTTAGGATTGATCTAAAAAAGAACTATAAAATAATTTAAGTTTAATGTTTGTATATAAATAAATTTATTTAGAATAGTTAATTTATTCTAATTTTTTACAAGTTAATTTGTATTTGGATAGAATTAGTAAATATTTCAGAACTCATCCACAAGTTACATCTGTAAATCATTAACTTATGAATGAGTTCTAGTGAACTTGAATTATTTGTTGTACTGAGATAACTATTGTCGGTTTAAATTTGTTCTCTTTAGTTATTATACTATCTTATCACACTGCAAATTACAAATGGATTTTGTAATTTACAGTGGTGGTTTCAGTGAGTAATTATTTATTTACTTTGCTTCATTCTTAGAGAGAAATCATCAAAAGCTATAAAAAAAGCTGTCAAGTCTATCGATTATCAAATTCAATTTCTCATAGGCTTGTAGTTGTTTTGTTTCATTATTCATTAGATGTCAGGTAAAATTACCTATTCGGGAAAATTACATATAAATAAAATTTTGAAACATTTCATCTCTAGAAAATAATGCAAAATTAATTATTTTTATAGTTTACATAACTTTCCGCAAGTTCGTTTTCGAAATACTTTCTTTGCTGAAAATTAAATTTTAGGCGGAATTAATATGTGTAGACATGAGAAATTATGAAAAGTTAATTAAATTTTTCACAAACTTCTATCATCTTTATGTGAAACATTATTGAAGAATTTGCCTTGGATATTTTTTTATAGTAATAACGTTTTGAAAATTTATTATAGAATAATACTATTTATAAATACAGCGGAAATCTTTAAACCCAATCTGAGGGGACTGAGATATTTTTTCGTGTTAAAAGATATTGCAAAAAAATACATATTTAGCAAAACTAAGTGTATTAGAGTTCATTTTATTTACATAGATACGTATATATGCATGTATTTAATAAAAATCAGTGAAACAAAGACATTCTTAGGAACTTAATAAATTTTTTTAAAAATTGAACTATAACAAAATATTTACAGATTTCTGTTTTTGATCAACTATTTTAAGAAGCTCCAGCTTCATTTTACGAGAAATAAGAGTTTGCGCCCCCCCCCCGAGCTCTTTGCCATTGTATTCTTAAGAAAAATAGAAAAAAAAAATCCGCGAAGCAAACTCCCTTATTTTTACTCAAACAGAGTATTCGTCACCGAATTCTAAAGCCAACTAATGAGAGATGACATGTTTTTGTGTGGCATTTGTAGGGGTGGAGGGTGAAAGTAGTTTAGATAAACAAAATTGGCTCATGTCCCTGTCTATTCTGAGGGTATTTTTGAGCCAAGTTAGTCTCCTTTCTACAAAACACGTGAAACCATTTCTCTTTCATTTCACACCCCTCTTAAATATCACCAGCGCGGCTGGTGTTTTCTGTATTTTGTTCATTCTCTGAAAGGGGAATCTTTTCGTGTTAAGCGATTTTCGTTTCATGTTAAGGAAAAAAGAAAATGCATGAAAATACATAGTAGTTTGTCGGAACTGTTGAATTATTTCGTGATAACCGATATTTTGTCTTAAACGTTTTCGTGTTAAACGTATTTCACTGTATAGTGTAATAAGATTGTAGCACTAATTAATAAGAGCTTAATTTAGTTTACTACTATTCAAGTCTCTGCACCAGTATTTCTCAAACTGTGGGGCGCCCCCCCTAGGGGGCGTGATAATCCAGCAAGGGGGGCGCGAGTATATCAAAAAGTCGAAAAAAAAAATTATTAATTTTCTGAAAATAAGCAAAACAAAATACACTCTGACATAATAAAATATAAAATTCACATTTATACACTGATAGAATACACTTATAAATGTATCAGTACCGCATACAAATGTGTTTCATAATTAATTTAACCAAAGTTAACCAAGTCTAAGTTAACCAAAAGTTTAATAATTTCCAGTGGCTCTATAGGCATTCATAAAGTTATATACGAAATTTAATACTTCTCATGATAAGATAATTTGTAAATTTTATAATTAAAGTCATATTGTAGCTTTACATCAAAGTATGTTATTATTGAATTCAATGCATTTTTTTTTATGGAGGAGGGCACGATGAAAATTGTGATTCAAAATTGGGTCGCAAGTATAGAAAGTTTGAGAAGCACTGCTCCGCACAGTTTTTTGTAATAACGAACTAAAATCTCAATTAAATGTCAATCTAATACCTAAGCAACAAATGTAATTTCAGTCCAATATTTCGTATTTCGTGTTTTTCCCATTTTTTCCCTTCTCTTCTTTCATATAAATTCTTTGACTATTACACAACCCCCCCCCCCTCCCATCGATTTGAGATTAATAATCAATTTTAGTTTCTAACATTTTCACACTGGAAATTATGTACTCACTCGCTCACACCCTGGACCGATAGATACATCTTGACCAGAAAAGAGGCGATTTTGACGTCCAACAAGTGACCAGCAACTAAAATATTATTAAAATTTAATTTTCTGGATCTTTAAAAAAAATCATTTTTCATTAAATTCTAACGAATGCTTTTAAATACTTACCCTCCTTTATCGGTTCGGAATCTTAAGTAATTAAAGTCTAAAAGGGTTTCGTGAAATCGAAGGCATGTTCTGTTTTCCCATTCGTCCATTGCCAATCTGATCCTAGACCTCGTTTCTTTGTTCACAGCTATAGGTATTAAAAATAATGAAATTAAAAAAAAAAAAAAAAAAAAAATAAGTAATATATGTATAGAAACGATTGTAACTTAAATTTTAATTAAAGCTATTTTTTAGGGTATTCTCTATTCTGCTATGCATTCATCAGACTGTTAATTAAAAAAGAACTGTCAAATACAAGATCTATGTTTAAATAAAATTATATAGTTGTAACGGGTCTATCCGAGAGCCTTCACTAATCCTCTTGGGATAAATCTGTTTCTTTTAAATGTTGTTCGATTGAAAACTTTCTCCCAAAGTAGAAGACATGGTTTATGCAAATGAAGGGTTATATTTAAGCATTAACTTTTAGGTACGAGAAGTTAGTTGAGAGGTAGTCGAGAGTTAATTACTGAATGATCAAAAGACTGCTAATTGACGATTTAGTCAATAAGTTAGACTTGAATAATAATGACAGGAGATCGAACAACTGAGAACGGAATTATGGTAATTTTGACCGTAGACATCCAAAGCGTTCCAAGAGTAAATTAATTGAATTATAATCAAATATTAAGTATCCTTTCTGCCGTGTTATTGCTCCTATAATTAGCAGAAGTCTGTAGTTCCTACCCTGAGCTGCTAATTTAAGTGAGAGAATAATAAATTAGAATTGTTCTGATTAAAGATAATCTTTCTTCTGACTCCTAAACATCAATAAAGGCGATAGCGCGTTTCTCACACAATAAATAATTTATTTTTATAAAATTTAAGAAATATGGAAATTTTTTGTCTATTTAATCAAATAACTCAAAGAAATAAAAAGGCATCAAGACACGATTTGCAGTTGAAAGATACTAAAATAATTTAAAACATTTTCAGTATTTTAAAAAATATTTGTCGAGTACTTTTTTGCATTCATAAATTATTTTGCTCAAAGAATTGCATAGAAATATATATATATATAAATATAACAATACTTGAGAATTAATATTTTTAAAAGACGTGATTTAACAGTTATGTTTAAAAACAGGGTACACATTTGAATTGCTTTTTAAATATGTGTTTACTACTAAATCTAAAGTAACGTGGTATATATCTGTTGTGTGTTATATGCTGGTTCAAAATTAACTATTATATGTACTATTAAAATTCAGAAAAATATAGGGTATCCGAAAAGTATGATCACACTTACGAAAATAAATAAGCAGTAAGCAAACAAAGATTTTGCTTGCGATCTTTTATGTTCCATAAAGAAAAGTTTTAAAGTTTTGTTTAATGAAATGCAAACTAGATCACGCAACGTCCACTTTTTACTACCTTCTCATTACAAAATGGCTTTACCATAAGAACAAACGCAAGTTGTAAAATGGTTTATTGAATTTAAATCTGAAACACATGTACAGCGTAAAAGGGGCAGCGCCACACTGGAGTTTGGAAGGAAGATGGATGGGAAGAGGATGTCCAGTACTATGGCCATTTAGATCTCCAAACATAACATCTTTGGACTTATTCTTGTAGGGATACATGAAAAACATTGTTTTCTAATCTCCAATTAATGGCCCTGATGAACAGAAAAGGGGAATTATAGCAACCATTTAGAATATTGATCCTGCAAAGATTCATAGAATTTAGCTAGAAATCTCGCATAGATGTATACGCGCAAATAATAGTGTGTACGCTGAAATCGTTCAATAAAGATAGTTAAAAAAAGAAAAAAAACTTTTAACACTTTCTTTATGGAACATAAGAAATCGTAAGTGAATATCTTTGTTTTATTATTTGTAATTAATATTTCAAAGTGTTTCATAATGTAACGGGTCTATCCGCGAACCTTCCATTATTCTTCTTGGAGTAAAATTATTCTTTTTAACTGTATGTTCTATTGAAAACGTTCCCTAGAAGAAGAAGACATGATTTATTCAAATGAGTTATTCTATTAAGCGTGGGCATTTAGGTACGCGATGTGAAACGACGGATAGTTGTTGGATGGTAGTTAGTTGATAATTGGAGATTAAAAGTGATTAAAATTGTCAACTATATTTACGACCGGAGGTTGTATAATTAAGAAAGATATTTACAATGAATTCTATCGTAGAAGTCAAGAGTGTTCCAAGAGTAAGTCGAGTAAATTATATTTATATGTTCGTAGCCTTAAGCGGAGTGATTGCTCTTCCAATTATTTACCTACCTTTAATTATGTTGATTAAGTCAAAGGGTTGATTTAAGGGTCAAAGGGTTCAAAATTGAGCTTAAAACTTGCTATAGTAAATCTTTACTCGCACCCCCAAACACCAACGACCTCTCGTATGTTGTTACAATACTTTTAGGGCACCCGTTATTATTGGATGCTTAACATTTGATGAATAAATATTTTATGCTGAAAGTTGAACTGTGCTATACATTATACACTGGTGTGCAAAACTTCATCAACAGGTGGGTTTATTGCCATAACTTCACGAAAAATCATCTGAGAGACATGAAATTCTGAAATGAGGGAGAGTATTATGTACGTAAAGGATGACGAAAGCATCGGCGCTGAAAAAGGAATACAACGCATACGGTATGGAATCAAACAAAAACAAGCTTTATTGAACGCATAGTATCGTGACTCATGATTGTCTATCCAACAGGAAGAACAACAAGCAGATGTTCCTTAATATGGTATATGCCCTCCCCTTACTACAATGGTTGCTTTGCACCGTCTCCGCATACTCAGAACCAGCTGGTGCAACATTTCTTGAGGTAGGAGTGCCCATTCCTCAATCAACATCTGTTTGAGTTGTTGGTTGTACTCCAGATGATGTGAGCGTGTGGCAATACGTCTCCCCAAAGCATCCCACACATGTTCGATGGGATTTAAATCTGGGGAGCACGCTGGCCAATCCATTCGAGTGATATCTTCACTTTCCAGCAGCTCCTCAACAGCAAGAGTG
>BMAV01018367.1:56928-102109 GCA_019973955.1 Trichonephila inaurata madagascariensis | reverse complement strand
TATACACGTATTCTAATCTAAGTGACACTAAATGTCATAAATATTATTCATTTGCACGCTTTTGAAAAATCACGGTTCCAAACGTAGTCGGATACCTTAAATGACAAATGGGAGTCAATAACAGAGTAGTGCCTTTACTCAGCTGAATAAAAGACCAACGCTCTCATCTTTTGTGTTTATCTTGTGAGCTGAAAAATAGATTCTCAACAATATCTTCCACGTGGTTCATTATTAATTCTCCCAGAAATTATTTCATGTGTTTTTAAAAGGAGAAATACAATGGATAAAAGTCAGGTGAATTAGAAATCCAAACTACAAGTACTCGTCCAAGTCTAGATTATGTTGCAGCTAGGAGGTGTCGAACCAAGATCCTAATGAATATATAGGAGGTGCCATTATGAATTGATTCTATGTGTATAATGAGAGGAAGAACCTGCATTAAAAAGAAAATAGTTTTAGACAAAAGAAGTACTCTGCATCTGCCAGACGTTTTAGTTGCAATTCATAACAATATCTGTTCAATCAGTTTGCTTCGGCATGTTTGCGCAAAATTTGTCAGACGACTTTTAGCATTTGACAGAAAGAGATTTACTTTAGAATACTGTGTTGTGAAATCTGTATAAATTTATCGTTATATTTAATTACAAGGTGTCTAAAAAATGGAACTATTACACTACCACAGAGCTTCTCAAATCTGCAATATTTGTGACCCAATATTCAACCATAATTTTCCTCGCGCCCCCCTCATACAATGATAATGTATTGAATTTAATAATATTATACTTTGATGCTAAAACTACAATGATAATGTATTGAATTCAAAACTATTATACTTTGATGCTAAAACTACAATGATAATGTATTGAATTCAAAACTATTATACTTTGATGTTAAAACTACAATACGACTTAAACCTCTTAAGCACCCTGGCATATATAAACGTCTCGATAAGCCTAAGCACGTCTCGATAAGCCTATACGTCTTTCAGAAGAACGATCTTTTTTGTGCACTGCCATCCATAAAATTATTCCGAAGGCTTTGGAATGCAATGAAAGGACCAGGACAATGTTTTCGAAGGATTTACTTATTCCAGATTATTTGCTTCTTTATTCCTCCCCGCCCTCAATACATCACAAACGTGCCTACATGGAAAACGGTTGGCATTGGGAAGCGAATCGGTTAACTTTTAATCGGCAGTTAAGGGACTAATTATAAACCGTATAAATTATCAAGATCAGTGTTAATTTTTCTTTTTAATTATATATATGACAAGCCCATAGGATCACTGATCATTAATAAACTTGTTCTTAACTTAGTATTGTTAAATAAATTATAAAATACATTGTGTAGCATTGATAAATTTATATAAGTGTCATATATGAGTGTAAATGTGTATTTTTTATTATTATGTCGTAATGTATTTTGTTTGTTTACTTTCGGTAAATTAATAATATTTTTAAATAATCTTTTGTTTTCGACTTTTCAAAATGCTCGCCCCCCCCCCCAGGTGGAGAAACGCTGCATTACCAGATTAGAATTATCTTTTACTTCCTCTTCTCTTGCAAGAAGTCAGTTACAGAGTATATTACCGAATCATGCGTACAGCTTTAGGTACTATTATTGTATCATATAACACTGTTTGGTACTGAAAGTTCAATAACAAGGACTACGACATTCAAGAAGAGCATCGCCTTGGCCGTTCTGCCAACTTTGGCGGAAAGCAATGCGATACAAAAATGAGTAAAATACATTGTCATTCTTGTTAATTGTTATCATAATGCTTATTTAAGTAAAAAAGTACATGTATAAACTAAATTTTATCGTGACATTTTACTCTTGCCTTTGGTAAATGTGAAATAAAATTTGAATTATTATTAAACTTATGATTTGTAGATTTAAAAAAAAAGCCTGTTTTTTTTTTTTTTTTGAGTTAATTTTAATTGCCCAGTTCAAATTTAATAAGAAATGTTATCTAGGTTTCTACTTTGAAATAACGTTATTTAGAAAATGTTAAACTAATGGCTAATGTGAATTTCAATGTTATACTTTGAATTCCATATTATAAACCGTTTGACATTAAAAAATAGTGCACGAAGAGCAATTAAAAAAATTTATTTAAAACTTTTACTCAAAGAAATAGAAAAATATCTGTATCTTAACAGTGAAAGTTACTTTTTCTCCTTTCAATTTAAGAAATTTACGAACTGAAGCGCTAAATTAATAATACTGTTGGAAGTAAAACTCAATTCATAGAGCTTAACACATCAAATATTATACTAAAACTCTAAGGATAAGAAATACCATTTAAGAAGATAAATTATTCTCTGTATTATCACTGTCACTCACTAAATTTTCTTTGTAAGTTTTTGTTCACGAAAAAAAATGCTTGGGATAAATTTCAAATAAAGTAACAAGTATAGTTAAAAATAAGGCAAAAAAACCTCATTACACTTTGAAAGTTTATAAAAAGTACAAGAGATTATAGAGTAAAAAGAAAGCCTTAACAGATCCCGACTATCGATTTTGCATCAACGTTTCTTTTATTCTTATTTTAAAATCTCACCTTAGCTAATTCACTTCAACAGAAGGTTCTTGAGTTGATAGGTTGCTAAAAAACCTCAGTTTCTGAAAAAGAATGCTTTTTTTTCTATGTAACTTTTTATAGCTTCCTTATCATTCACGCCTGCTAAGCATTTTTTTAAAAGAAGAAAAGAACACTATTTTTGCTTTTATGCCAAATTCTAAATAGGGTCCCTACTATATAAAATGATCAGATTAGATAAATTGCAGAAACTGCGAATTAAGAAGCTGATGAATAGTAAAAAAGATATAAATGTCACAGGGGAAATCAAAAAGTAAATTAGTTTTGTTATAGTTAAAAGAAGTTTTATTTCAATTTTTTTTCCTTACATAATGAGTAAAAAGTACTTAGGAGAAGTACCATTATTTTTAATTTTAAAAACAAATTCAAATATTCCTTTTGCCGTATAATTATATTTGTTAAATCTTAATTTCTTTTCCAAGTTTATTTAGTACTCGCGCTGATATGTTACTTTATTAGAAGTTGTAGGCAAATCTATTAATTTTAAGTTAGGATTCAGCTCATGAGAAAGAAACCGTAACTTTTAGCATTTCTGAGATACATGCATCTTGCTATAAGGGAACTTTGAATTTAATATGTTTTATATGTAATAATTCTCCCTTGTTTGTTTTTTTGAATGTTCGCTGGCTGTCTTTTTCTGACCAATACAAAGGTCTGCTAACTACAGCTAATATTTCTTATAATTAAAAGAGAAAAAAGTATCAAATGACGAGATCGACATCTGAACTCTATTCTCCAAACCTACGTGATGTCAACGTGAGGACTTTAACCCTCGATTAATGTAACATGCATCCACCCATTTGAATGACGAAACGTTAGTGAAAGCTATGTTGGAGCATGCGGTTTGAACAAAACGAGCTCAGTGCCAAGGTGATTCGATAACTAACCAAGTCAACTGCACTAACTTCAATACACGTGAGCAAAAAAGAAGACACAGCCGTCTTGAGTTGCATTTCTATAGGGTTTTAAAGTTTACAATTTAAAAAAGAATAGTCCTATGTTAAAAACTTAGAGCTGCCAAGTTATTCTTGTCTTAAAAATATCGAAAAAATATATGTTCTGATAGAGAGGGTAATGCTTTTCACTTTAATTTTTTTTTCTCGCTTATTTCTCGCTGGTTATGCCGCGACCAGCAATGACACTGACCAAACGCTCATTCGAGATTGATGCATGTTAAAGCTGTTGGGGTTCAAATTCTTCATGTATGTATGGTGTAGAAATTAGTAAAGAGGTTGTGACCACAGGTCATTTAACCATGGCTTAGCATTATTATTTTTTTAAAACCATTTTTATACCAGTCAATTTTATGGAAATTTGCTTATTATAAAAATGCACATGAACAACTTTAAACTTTTTACAAACCTGCTGTGAAGTATGGCCATTGAAGTTCTAATCATGCTCACAACATTTGAAGGTACAGTAAGACCCTGCTTAAAGCGGGGTATACGTTCCATCAAAGTAGAGCGTAATATGAAATAGCGTTAAACGAGGTTATCTCATTATGTAAATAATGGGGATAGGGGAAAATGGATAGAAAATTAGTCAGGTATTTTACCATTAAATGTATTAATTATGTTTTTTATAACAATAAAACAAAAATTTAATTTTTACTATTATAGAAACATGATAAACGAATATACCTATAAAAATAAATGAAATTCTAAGTCAGTATGTTTACATTTCAGATCATTGTCTCTTCTGTATTTCCAATTTTCTACCTTTTCATCAAGAAGGTAGATTGGTTTAATGGCATATTGCGTTCAATTTCGTCGTCAATCCATATAGAAAGTCATTTTTCCATTTACTCTATTGTATTATTTCTAGAATGGGTAATTCTAGTTGCAGAGCTTGTCCTAGTTGCAATTGCCAGTGACAATATTTTTTCTTTGTTCTTAAGAATGGACCTCATTGTTGAAGTTGCCAAATTCAATGTAGCAATTTGAGATTAACGTTCACCTGTATCTGATCTTCTAATCACTTACATTCTAGTTTCTAGTGAAATGCTTTTGCTTGTTGCTTTATTTTCGTGTTTATTATTATCAGTCATGATAAAAACTAAAAATCGTAATATTTGTCACCATAGAAACCATTATATTATTTAAACTTATACTTACAATAACGTCAACAAATATTTGAAACGATAAAAATACGTTCGTATGACACCGCAAAAAAGAAGAAACACAGATAAACTGTTTCGGATATCGGCAAGCCTAACGCTGCGTGCAATTTTGGGGAATCTCACAATTCAAATAAAAGAGCGTTAAACCGAAACAGCGTTAAGCGGGGTCTTACTGTATAAAGATTCTAAGACGGTTTAGATGTTAATTTCTTAAGAGGAGTCGGAAACCTCTATTCCGACAATGTTAAACTGGCTTATTTTTGATGCAACTTTTCTCAAAATCTGTTACATGTGCATGCTTGAAATTTTTCAATTACAGTACACATTTCTCATTATGCTGAAATGAGCTTTTTGCTAATTTTGAACTTTTTCATAATTTATAAAATATTTCATCAAACATAGGGAAACTTAAACCATTTTTCGCATAAAAAAATTTGTAAAAAATAAATTTTTGAGTTTCTTCCAAAAAGCTCTATTCAATATATATTATCCATCATTATAAATATGTCATATGAGACTCACATACCTTTAAAATTATTTTCCCAGAAAAGGTACATCGAATATCAAAAACTTACATTTTGAGATAAGTGAACTTTTTAATGTATAATTACTTTTTATTAAAACATTCCTCCCCATTTTCCAAATGATCTACATTTTTTTGAATCTCATCATCCTATTTTTTCGTTTTAAGTATTTTTTCTTTCCTAACTTCATTTGCTTTTTGTAAACATGAGTGTATTTAGCCTTTAACAGCTTCTGTTTGTCGAGGCGCTCCATTACCGTGTAATCAACAGGCACAATATTAAGTTTTCTCAAAATTTCTGGTTTTGATACATTTCCCATATTAAATGATGAAATTGCATCCTATGTATCCAACGATAATACTTCTATTTGTACAAACATTTTCTTCGGAACGCGAGACCATATTACATTGTTTACACTTTCATTTGGATTTTGTGTACCTCCATGTAAACACTTTTTTAGCAATTCTGGATTAAATGTTTTGATTTCCATCATTCATTCAACTTTTAAGCAAAAACAAAATACTTTTTTTACATTTTTCGCGTACGCACGCCATTTAAATAGGCGTGGCCCAGTTTCAATGATTATTTAGAACTAGGTTTTAAGGGCTCTAATTACCCTCGAAGTTAAAGTAAGATATTTTTAGAAAAGTTAAAATCTATACAATTTGAAAATGTAAAAATCTCAAAATTATTATATTAAGAAGATTTTAGGTTTTCAACACCCTTTAAGTTAAAATACTTATATTTTATTGTTTAAAAAAATGTGAAAAATAGTTTAATTTTTAGTGCATGAATATACCCTGAATATATTTTTAAAAATTATTTTCATTAGCCGTACCATGATTTTTTAAGAACAGAGTTATTTCAAAACTAATTGAACTGTATGTATATTTACAGATAAATATGTAATATTTATTTTAAAAAAACTGAGGAAAGTTAAGTGATAATACCCTGGCAACTGGTCATAGATATTTTTAAATGTTAACGATGAAGAATCTTTTATCATCTATCTAAATTGATATTATGTCACAGCATCTTGCAAATATTTTTCTCATGTCATTAGATATCATCATTAATATCATGCCATAAATAATTTTATTTTATTCAATTATGCAAACTCGCTAGCTTGTGTATATAAACTTAATCTTAAAATATATATTCAAGTAAGTATACTATAAAAATTATCTACATCACTGATATACTCATAGAATATTAAAAAAAATGTTTAGTTGGAAGAAGAAACCACAACACTACTTCTATTTTTATCTCTCACTGAAGTAACAAAGTGATTACTTTTAATTTCCTATTTAATATTATTACATGCCTACTATACAACAATGAAGAAAAGCCATTTTAACATACTTTCATGTACCATGAAAAAAAGGATGACTGGGACAGGTTGGTGATGCTAAAAATCGACTATTTTAATAAATATATTTCTTGAGATAAATTATTTTTCTTTTCTTGTACTATTATAATGGGCTTCTATAGTATTGTAATACTTGTTATTCCAATATATTCAAAATTATTTTGCAATTTTCAGAAAATGATTTCAGGGGTATAGTGTTGACCATGAGGCAAGAAAATAATTCTGATAGAAGCTGAATATATTTTTATTTTTATTAAGTATAATACAGTGCACTGATTAAATAATCCCAAAATGCATATTTTTCTTCAATAGAATTTAGTGAAGGGATATGCATTGAAAATATTAGCTCATACAGTAAATTAACAGTATTTATAACATCAATTGTCAAAATCAGTGTTTTTTATTAACACACCACACAAATTTTCTTAGTTCAAAGTTTTAGAAATCCCACCATTATGCAGTGTATTTGCAGCCCTCTATCAAGTATTTTTGGAAAAAATAAACAGAGATAGAGAGAGAAGTCTCATCACATACAAGATACTACATTTTGGAAATTTGAGTTTATGGCACAGACGCCAGAAGTTTGGACTTGTGTGATTTCTGCGGGAATGTAAGAAACTGAATTAGTAAAGATTTTTTTTAATATATTTATTTACTCTATTTCTTAAGTAATTACTGTTTTTTTATATCCTAAACATCTTGTCTTTTTTGTTTTAAACATAATTGTTCCACATTCTGTGCGCATTTATAAACTAATTCCTCTTACATTGATGAACGTATTAATGTCTGTAATTTTTGCTTTTTTCCTTGGTCTTTATTTAGGCAATGAGTTCATGATTTGAGCTTAACGGGAGCACATCATATCTTTAGGATCATTTTTTTTATTTGGTCCTACCTCATATTTATTTGGAAATTCATTTTCATATAGAGCTTGAATTTGAACAACCGTAACATAGCAGCTTCCACTATCCGTATAGTTCCTACACAGAACAATAATAGTGGTGTTCACAGAAATAAATTATACTCGTTAAACACTTTTCACATTATTTGAGTTCGCTAACAGCTATATAATCTACACGGAGTCTAAATAAGTAATGTTTGAAGCTCACCAATCTTTCTGTGAGTGTTCACTTGCTGTGCACGAATGGCTATAAAGCTGTTCCATGCTCCCCAACAACTGTTGACTTTAAGGTCTAATGAATCAATCGTCTAGAAACGTAGGTAAAAAAATGTGTTAAAAGAAAACAGTTTAAAACATTTGCCAAATTGTCTCAATAAGAAATTCTAGAAGTATTTGTTTTTGTGATAAAGTTAGGAAAAATAAGATAAGTATAATAATTTTAAAAAGCATAATATCTAAGACAGTCATGAATACATAGAGCAATTAGCTCTCTTATTCTTATGGTCATGTGATCTTATGTTAAAGATTGTGATTATTACATGTTGAAAAAATTCATTTAAATTTTTGATCACAATAACTGCTCAGATTCATGGGTAGTAATGCATAATTCACTCCATAATGGAATGGCTACCTTATTTTGAGGAACAACATCCGACATCGCTTGTATAGTGCCGATAGTTATAGAGATCGAGCAAGAAGGTCTGCATCGGATGCGGTGAGACTGAGTTTGGAGAAACGGTTTTTTAAAATGGCACCAGAGGAAAAAATTCCAGACATAATGTTGTTGTTGTTCATCTCCATGTCTAGCCAAGCTAGACCAAGTCCATTATCTCATTTACTCTGAAATAGTCCAACACAATGCTTCTCAAACTATAGCGCACGCCCTCCTAGGGGGCGTGATAACCCTAGGAGGGGGGCGCGATCCTGTTGAATGTCGGAAACAAAAGATCATTTTTAAAAATTATTAATTTACTGAGCATAAACAAACAGAATACATTCCAACACAATAAAAAATATAAAATGCACATTCACACTAATATAATACACTTACAAATGTATAAATACAGCACAATGTATTTTATAATTAATTTAACTATACTAAGTTAGCACAAGTTTAATAATTACCAGTGACCCCGTGGGCTTCTTATATATAAAACTATATACAAAAATCAACACTTATCTTGATAATTCGTACAATTAATAATTAATTTCTTAAATGCCGATTAAAAGTTTTTCCCAATGCCACCGTTTTCCACGTAGGCGAGCATATGTGATGCATGGAGGGGGGGGGGGGGGAATAAAAAAGGAAAATCTCTGAAATAAGTGAATCCTTCGCAATCACTGTCAGGGTCCCTTTATTACATTCCAAAGCCTTCGGAATAATTTTATGGATAGCAGTGAACAAACAATATCGTATTTCGAAAAAATGTATATATACGCCCGGAGTAATTTATGCATTGGCTGAGAAAGACGTCTATATATGCCGGTGGCGGAGTAGTTAAAGTTATATTGTAGCTTCAGTCTCAAAATATCGTATTATTGAATTCAATACATTGTTATTGTATGTAGGGGACGCGATGAAAATTGTGATTGAATATTGGGTCGCAAGTATTAAAAGTTTGAGAACCACTGGTTCAACGCCATTAGAGAGTATTCATAAACATCTTGTTTTGAAAGACCTAGGCAGTCAAGAATATGTTCTGGAGAAGCCTGGTAGGCAGAACACCTAACACAAGTCAGAAAAACTTTGTTTCTATCCTTAAAAGTCAAAGTTCGGAGGTGGGCATTCCGGAAACGAGTTAGAATAGTTTGTTCCTGCCTGCTGCATTGAAAGGAAAGAGAACCACCAGGGCTTTTAGCCTCATACCACTGATGAGCAGGAGGAACAGTTGATTGCTTGTTGTTGAGGTAGTTGGAGTGCAGTACTGAATAGGTGAGAGGTACCGAGTTCATAGTGAGTTGAGCTGCGCCATCTTTTGCTAGGGAGTCAGCAATCTCATTGCTCACCATACTAACGTGCAAAGGAACCCATTGCAGATGGATCTCGCGAGAAGATGGAATACGTTTTAGTTTCTCGAAAATAGCCACTCCTGTGTCATCACTCACCTTATACCAGTTAGAAAGATTTTGGATGGCACTACAACTGTTAGATAATATCCACACATAATAAATCAGTTAAGTGCTGTAGTCGATTGGGCCATCCATCGTTCCGCTATTATGGTTCTAAGACATTCCGAGCATTCACACTATAATGTGCTAGCGACCCTACATATTCATCATGATAGAACTACATGCGATGTTTGACGTGAGCTGGAACTGGGCTCAGTAGTTCTAGAAACACCTCCTCCAAAAAGGCAAACTCGCGAACCTGAGTAACCATCCCGGGAACTTTTTAGCAGGTATGGTCAGAGTAGTACACATTTCCGATTCAAATGATCCCTGGCACAATCCTGGAGTAATGGTGTGTGTATTATCAGTTACCACGCATGATAGTAAAAAATATTCGAAATCTCTTGTCAGTCAGTAATGTGTAGAAAATTTTGGTTTCACCGTGACCTGTTGCAGAGACCACTTAGAAAATTCAGCATGTGTAGATGCATTCACGTCACAGATCCTGAATTCTGTTATCTTTTTTTTACTATTCAAGAACTCAACATACCGTCTGATACAACACATGAACAGCTTGTGACAATGCTCGTATCTCAATTCAAGGCACTTTGATACAGTACGCAATGTTTTTCGTTGTGTTTGGCATTCTTATACTTTCCCCATGTCTGATATCCTGCATGGGATTTGAACCTTTCTCGCATTGAGGAATCATTGAGCAGGAAAATGTTCTTTGTATAATGTTTTCTTCTAATTTATTTCTGCAGCCATGTGTACATGATGCTTATTTGCCCTATTCATTTGCGCATGCATTGCATCGGAATTACGCAGAACAAATGTAGGTGTGGTGCTTTTTTTTTCTAATAGAGCTGCATATTGGTATATTAAAATTTGCAGCCCTAGTACATTCCCCAGGAGCTGATATCACTTTTTAGTGCGGTACCGTATTGGCGATAGCAATTACCTCAAGTAAATTCGACACGCCCAGTTTCCTCTCCAGAGTGAAGCATCTGAGCTTTGCCGATGCGAAATTTGTACTTAGGAATTTAATTTTGCATAGAGCATCCAAGCCAACAAGACACTCGAGGGGTGTTTTCATGCCACAGAATCATACGACATGACAGAAGTATATATAATTTTAATGAATTTTTAAATATTCGACAACCAAGCAAAAAAATATTCAGTTGAAACAAGATAATATAATTTCATTGCTTACTTTGATTGCTTACCTATTCGTTTTAATAGTTAAAATAAATAACATACACACATGATGATGCGAACAAGTACTAGGATTTAATTTTGTCCCGAGCACCCAATCCAAACAGACACTCTAGGGATCTCTTACATGCCGTATAATCATACGACATGGCCGCTGTTGATTTTTTGCATCATGAAAATCCACCGTCTTGGTCCGAGGTCGAACCTTCAACCTTAGGTGCAGAAGGCAAAAACCATAGACTATTCTTATCTAGTCCACTGTTCCCTAATGTATCTAGCATTAAATTAGGATATTCGATATAGTTTATCATAGTATTTATGTGTTATAAATCAAGTAGTTTTCATCTAATCATCTAAAATAAATAGTTCAAAAGAATAAAAGGATATAAAATCCAGTGAAATAAAGTCAAAGTTTTTCCTTCTAAGGAAAATAAATTTTGAAAATATTTGCTTTTTCTCTTTTGATAACATTTTTTTATAAATCTGTAACCAATCCTTGTTGAGTAGTTTGATGGTAGTAATATTTCTAAACACTTCACATTGCTATGAGACTTGACAGCCAATACATTGTAATGCATCCTTGTCAAAATTGAACTCATTACTTAATGCTAGGAAGTTTATATTAGTGATACACTAAAAATAAATTATTATTATTACTCTGTTTTAGCATATACCAAATTAACAAAACATATATTTATTTTTATAACCAATCATGTACAATGGAAATAGTCTGAAAGAGAAAATGGTAACTTATCATGTTTTTGGTTTTCTATAAATGAACTTTTTAAATTTTAATCTCTGGGAATTAAGTATTTGATCTCTTAATACTTGTTTTTGTCTGTCTTTAATTGTCAATATTTTAAAAGTAACACTTTAGCATGTTAAATTATAAGAGGTGTTTAATATTTAGGAATATCTTTGACATGTAATATATGCGATTTTTATCTTTTTTGTTAACTAATTGAAATTGAATACAATATAATTAATAAGTGTCAATTTCATTGCATTTTTCTTACTTTAAGGCATTGTGTATCTCTGTATTTATTTCTTAATTCTACAGCTTTTAAGTTCACATGATTTTTCATACTAATATTTTAACATGATGAGCAAGAAAAAAAAGTTAGGAAAATATGTTTAATTGTTGACATCGGATACAATTTGATATACCAGGCGACTCCAAAATCCGATAAGAATTGAAAATTCAATAATTAATGGAATAATGTTGGTAAAGAAGTAAAAGTGGACACACGTGAATGAAATGACAAGGGATTTTATTGAAACTCAATAAGTGCCAAAAACCGGCCAACAAATGTAGCTTCCTATAACAAAAGTAATAATTAGCATATCAATTCATTTTTAGCAATAAACGATGTTCTTTATAAGAGATATTCAGTATGTCGTCTGTCAATCTTCAACAATATCAACAAACAATTTTAAGAACAGCATATTGTTGCATACCAACAAACAATGTTGAGAACAGCATGCATTGTTGTACAGCATATCTGTTAGTAAGGTAAAAAATTGCCATCAGATGTTGTGTCTTAGCATCCCTAATGAAGTGGGACGATTGCGTATATTTAGGCTTCAAGTAACCCCACAAATAATAATCACATGGATTGAGGTCTGAGGACCTAGTTTGCTAAGCATGGCAGAAGTGGTGGCTTAGCACGCGATCTTCACCAAACGATGTGAGCACAAGATCTTGCACGTTATTCTTGTGGTGATAGGATCGTAAAGCTACAGTAACAGAATCTTCATTCTGATAGTACAGCTCTATTAACAATGCTTTTTTCTGGCAAAGCCAACATGCTGTTATTGCTGGTGCATCTGTTTCCTCTCTGACTACAGGTCATTTTATGCACAATTTGCTTGCGACGTCACTGACATTTTGCTGCCCATTTGTGTTAGCTATTTTTGCACTTCTTTGGTTTTAATAAAAATTCATGTCATTTCAAGCATGCGTGTCAATTTGTACCTTTCTACCATTATTCCGTGAATTATTGAATTTTCGAATGTTAACGGACTTTGGAGTCACCTGGTATCTTCGTGAGTGTGACTTTGGTAATTTAATTTAATAAAACTCCTTTCACACAAAATGTTTTCTCACCTTGATTTTTTTTCATTTGTTTTTTTCTAAAAACCTTATAAACGTTGAATTGAATAACTCGAGTCTAAGAAAATCGATTATGAAACAAAAATCACTGAAACGAAATATTAAATGCACTTATCATTCATTCCTATGGATAAAATTAGACAAAATAAATTGTTATGCAAATAAATATTTGTTTAAAATACACATTGTGAAACAATTATGTTACTAAGTACCAACATAACAAATCTATTCTATTTGACTTATTAGGAAATATTTACGTTTAATGTTATACTACACTTATACACTTACGTTTATTACACTATTTATTACACTTTTCAGTATATAATAATTAAATCAAACTATAATAAATAAAATATATCAAGAAAATATAAAAGCATTAGCATTGCTTATTTTATATATTTTAGGTATTACGCCAAACTTTATAGCCATTTATAATTACATGAACTAATTATCTAATTTCTACCATAGAAAAACGATGCAATAAAAGAATTTTCATCCAGGAATAAAAAAAAATTTTCAATTTTTATTTGAAAAGCAAGGACTCTTCTTCAAATCACTTTTCTTTTATAGAACAGACTTCTGAAAACATCTATAATATCGCCTTTTTGGTTTCCATCAATTTTCCGTTAAATTTCAGCCTCTTGTAAATATCAATAAAAATATTACTTGTCGTTCTTTCTAAACTTCCCTTTGTAATCCATCAATGTCAACGGCTAACATTGCAGATTAATGTCATTTTCCTATCTGTAAAATAGCATTTTTTTTTCTCTTACTCGTGGTTATCACAGGCGTGTTCAATATCCTTTCTGTTCATTTTCATCCTGTACTTTAACCAATTGAATCAATATATAGTTTTACCACAAAAGTTTTCATGTTTCTAAATCGAATATTCGAAAAAAAAAAAATTAAAACACATATGCAGTAGAGGTAAAAATACTGCTTTTATATTATTTTGTTAAGATAATAACTCTTTACTTAAATTTATAAAATAAGAGACCATGGAAATATTTTTGTTTATTTGAAAAAAATATATGTTCGAACAGGTTTTATTTTTTGTTGTGCATTTATAATTAATTTTAATTAAGTAAATTTTTATTGATTTCTGTTTAATTTTTATTAAAAACTGTTTTAAAAATCATATTTATCCATATGATAGTTATTATTATAATTCGTTTAACAACTAAATTTTTATTTAAGAACTTTGAAAAATATTCTTACGTATAATGAAGGAATCTTAAGTACAATAATAAAATTTCAAGGATTATGCTCAGATAATTTACATTAAGCAATGAAAAAACTGATCGAATTCAAGCAATTTATGCAGTCTCAATATTTAAAAATTTCTAGTTCTTTTTGTCTGTAAAACCAAAAGGGTCACGGTCACAAATTTCTCGACTGGGATTGTCGAGTAATGGATTCGTGCTCAAGTGTCATTGCAGACTATGCTGTCCAGAGGGTTGATGCAAGATAAATCTCTCGAGAATTAAAATCCTCACTTTGGACGCGTAGGGCGAATTTTACGTTAACAGATATTTGATTAAATATGACTTTTAAGTTTAAATACACTGAAATTCAGTAAAAACATCTTCGACAATTATTTATTATTTTTCTGTAAATTGTATTTTGTGTATGTATATATATTGGAAAGGCAATAGAAGAAAGTATAAAAAAAACCTTATTTATGAGTAGATATTAATTTCAAACAATTGTCAATAAATTTGATGAGAATTCGCAACAATTTTAAATCTGTTATTAAGTTTTATTCCTTCAAATATAATTTTAAAAACGAATGAGCTTCTTTAAATAGTGACATGGAAAATTACAATGCAGAAATCTGGCATTTGAAAACACAAAAATATCTCATCACATTAAATTAATGCTAAACTATGCTTCAGATATATTTTTAATGTGTTTGGAAAGTGAATATATTTCTTACTATTGAGATAATTTTATTGATTGATTGTTAAAACATTGCACCTTGAAGAAACAAAGGGCTATTGGCACCGGATTCCCCAATTTTGAGCCACGTTTATGAGACGAGGACGGCGTCTAAGTCGTCCTCCCTCCCCTGTCTGAGGTACAAGAAGGAACAAGAGTAAAATATACATAATATATATACCTCTAAAGTGAATATAAAACAATTTATAACTTATTATTGCAAAATGACGGGATTAAAGATTATAGCCTAATTATTTAACCCTTTTCCTTTACCTTCTTACTAAAGCATGTTTTGAAAAGATTTGTAATTTCATCAGATTTCAAAATATGTCTACTTTTTAAAATACATCAACTTAGTTAAATTTATGAAATTTTTTATCGCAGTTAATCATTTTTTGCAACACTAGTACAATGTTAATCTACTTTAAAAAAATAATTATAGCTTCAATAGTGAAATATACAAGTAAAAATTACCCACCATTGGAGCTTCTCATTATTCAGATTATATCAGTAAAAGGTGAATATGTTAATTTTTTAGATAGTTTGAATATTTTAAGCAGAATTGAGACATAATAAAGTATAGTTTAAAAAAAAAAAAAAAAAACTAAAAAACACGCTTTTATGGTTAATCGAACTAAGTAGTAAAAAATAATTTTAATATAAGAATAAAATGATTTATGAGAAAATTAATGTCATTGGGGTAAAAGCGTGGAGTGCTCTACATCAATTGTTGTAATTAATTACTAGTGCTATTCCGAAATGTTAAGTTGGTGTAGAAGTTTAGCACAAAGCACACACCACGCTTTTATCTCAATGACATTAATTTTCTCGTAAATCATTTTATTCTTATATTAAGAATTATTTTTTTACTTCTTATTTCGATTAACCATAAAAGCGTGTTTTTTAGTTTTTTTAAACTATAATTTATTTTTCATTTTTTAGTTCGATCTACAGTAAAAGCATGTATTTAAGTTTTTTTTTTAACTATCATTTATTCATACACTTTTTTTTTTGGTCCGTGACTGAAAAAATTTGCCCATCCCTGAGTTAGAATAAATTATTTGCTTTGACATGCACGAGTCTTTTTTTTTTTATTATTATTATTTCCATTTTCAGAAAGACTGGACAATTGCTTATGTTAAGATAAGAAATTAATATAGCAAAAAAAAAAAAAAAAAACACGTTTTCGCTTTTAGGGTTACTCTTAATCTTTTAATCGTCGAATCTGGAAATGGGATCAAGAATTAGTCGCCAAATCAGGAAATGGTATAATGAATTAGTCACCAAATCTGATTTCTCCTGTCTCCCGATTATTCTGCTCAGGTCAATGGAACAAAATTATGAAATTACGGTATTGTCATCGGTCCCTTGACAAGTGTGCAAATTTTCAAATTAATCTGACATTTTACAGTTGGTAAAAATTGAGTTCAAAGATTCCGTTACATACAAATTAAGCTTTTAAAAGCGTGTTAAAATGAATCGTTCTTGTTGAAGAATTTTACTAAAACCACATCAATTTAAGCGGTAGAAATTCATGTTTTCAGGTTAAAAGATTCCGTTACATGCAAGTGAAATTTATAAACGGATGTTAAAAGGGAAACTAAATTACTAAAATGCATTTCAAAATATTTTAAATTTTTAAAAGACTTTTTTACTATATGAAATTAATTATTTGTTAAGTATAGACTGTTTATACATTTTTTTAAATGTCAACTCTTTAAAACCCACTTAATAAAAACTAAAAAAAATATTTAATAATCTATAACCTAATTTTAATTGATTTGTAGCAAATTCACAAAAAAAAAAACTAGTATTAAATTTCAATCTCCTGAAACAAATAACATACTTGCGTTTAAAAATAGGAATTACTTCAGTTCGGAATAAAAAGAAATACAAATAAAGTATTAAAAGTTTTGTGAATGATGGAAGTTTATTATTATTATTAATATTATTTTCTTTCGATTACCTAGTAGGCCGACTTAGTTAAAACGAAGTTTAGTCAAAATATTATAAACGAAAGATTTTCGCTAAAAGAAATAAGAGTCGAATGTGAAAGGAGACATTTAAAAGATACAAATATACAATAAGTGTAAAATACCGTGAACAAAAATAGTTAAATAGTTTTCTGGGTGGTCACACTGAACTGGAAAAACTCTGACTTATATGAAGTATTGGGACGAAATCTCGTTTTCCTTGTGTCTCAACTTATTTTGGTGTTAATTAATTAATTATTTAAGTGATGAATTCATCCTAATGAATGATAATTTGAATCTCATTGAGTTTGGCTTGTTCATGATTAATATCTCGAGGATGAAAGTTTAAAGCGAATGCAATACAACCAGCTCGATCTCCAGAAAATTCAAACGAGCGGTTTTATGATTTCCTTTGCAGATGGATGGCTTCCTTATGGGAAAGAGACCTTTGGTGTACCACCGGAGTGTTTGTGCGGGCAAGTATTAAGTTAAATCAGTGACCCTCAAACTCTGAATATTAACGATCCAATATTCAGTCATAATTTTCATCGCCTCCTCTATACAATAAAAAGGCATTGAATTCAATAATACTATACACGACTACAACCTCTACGTGTGAGATACAACACGACTTCAACCTCCTACGTGTGACCGACGTATATAAACGTCTCGCTAACCAAAATGATAATTGTCCCGTACGTATATATACATCTTTTCGAAGTACGATCTTTTCTTTGCACTGCTATCCATAAAATTATTCCGAAGGTTTGGAATGCAATAAAAGGACCTTTGCAGTGTTTGTGAAGGATTTACTTATTTCAGAGGATTTGCTTATTTATTCTTTTTCTCCCCTCCCCATACATCACATTCGCGCGCCTACGTAGAAAACGGTTGCATTGGGGACCGATTTGAATAGCTTTTAACTGGCAAATAGGGGATTAATTATAAACCCTACGAATGATCAAGATAAATATTAATTTTTGGATATCATTTGTTATATGAAAAGCCCATGGGGTCATTCGTAATTTTTAAGCTTGTTCTTAACTTAATACTTTTAAATTAGTTATAAAATACATTGTGCAGTACTGTATAAATGTATTATATCATTGTAAACGTGTATTTTATTTTTTAATATGTCACAATGTATTTTGTCTGTTTACTTTTCATAAACAAATAAATTTTCTCGCACTCCCTTTGTACAGTTATCACGCCCCCCTAATGAGGCAAGCACCACATTTTGAAAAACTCTGAGTTAAGAAGACACAGTACAATTCAATTGACCAAAATCGGTAAAAAAATCAAATTAAAATTTTTTGGCCCAAATTATTTTTTAGATACTTTTCTATAATCTCACAAAATTTGAAAGCTCTAAACTTAAAAAACGCAGAATTGTGATAGCTTTTACGTTCGTTTTTATTCACATCACTATGGCAAATCAAAACTTTAAACTAACTTATCTCAGAAAGATAAAATAACTAGTTTGTCTTCATTTAAAATGCTAAGGCTTTTTTTCTATTACGCCTAATGCTTTGAATTTTTTTTTACCTATTGCTAATAGTACATGTAACAAAAGTTGGTATGCAGTTTTGAATCAAAGCAATATTTATTTTTTAAAAAATAATTAAACTCAGAATTTATACATTTTTTAAGGAATTTTCAATAAACATTCATAAAAAGAAGTATTGTATGTATACCAATCATGTATTCATACAATACTTCTTTTTAAAACCCATACCAACTTGTATTATACATAGTTTGACGTACATGTAAATCAAATTTCCCGCGTGTACGTAAATTTTTGTAGGAGGAGTAGAATTTTAAAATTACTTCACAAATTTTAAGTGTTTTCCTTAAAAAATTATATGGCTAGCTTTCTATGAAATTTTTAGCCCAAAATATGTTTAAAATAGTATACATACATAGGAGTTATCGAAAAATATTAAAAATTAATTAAAAATTAAATTAAAATTTTTTGCGTAGATCGTACCATGTCTGTGTTAAATAGATCTTGTTAATAGATCGTGTTAAATAGATAAACGAAGCTCTATATTTTCGACAACGGCTAATTAACTGGAAACTGTTACTGTGATGAAATATTATTCTCTTAAAACGTTCATTTGTTCCTAGGTGTCATTTATTCGTATTTTATTCTTGGAAAAAACACAAGGGTCATCCTCCCAGGAACTCTACTCTTGAGGAGCTTTTAAAAATGAGGATATCTCTAGAATGGATTGGCCAACTTGCTCCACTGATTTAAATTCTATTGAGCATATACGGGATGTTTTGGAGAGATACCTGACCGTAAAATAGTATCTTACGGAAAACACCAGACATCTGAAATAGACGCTCTTAATGTGTGAGTGGCAACTTTTACCTTAAGAACGCTGGATACTTTAGTATTGAATATAAAAAGACCATTGTAGTTAGAGGAGATCATATACCTTTCAAAGGGACATCGGTTATTCTTCACAACGCTGTTTTTCACAAACGCCATTATATTAATAAAGTTATCTACTTGGATTCATAATGTATACACAAAATTCATTTTGGGCTACTATGCCTTCTCTAATCTTCTATATATATATATATATATATATATATATATACAGAGAGAGAGAGAGAAAGAGATTAGTTAAAAATACAGAATTTTAAAAAGTATTTTATATATTTTATGAAATGAGGTATAAAACATGGAAATGCGTTTGAAATATTACAAAAGCTTTGCATTAGATATTTAAATTTAAACTCTTGTAATCAAGTAGAATCTTTTCGCTTAAGTCTGCTTCACAGTTCTTGTGTAATTTGGTTTTCTATCGATAATATTTTTATGAACAATGCACGAACGATGATGGCCATTGGTTGTCGGTGCTATGTCAGTAAAAGGACTCCGCAATGTTTTGGGTTGCATGTGTGAACAAGGACGGCGCAATTCTAGCGACATAGGAAAGTCTTTTTTGCAGCTGCGAGGCGGAAAATGTTACAATTCCAAACCAAACACACAATATTTAAAATTTTATTACTTAATTTAAAATTTTACATATGCAGCATATTTGAGTACTAATGGAAAAAAAGTAATTTTTTCCTCAAATGATTTTCTTCATACCATCCATTTACATTCAACTTATTTATTACATAAGTTATGTATAGCCCACATAATTTTTTTTTTGTTTTCGTGCACATTCACCCTCCCCTCCCCCAAAAAATATACATATTTCCAGAGGAGGAAAAGTTCATTAAAGTCCATAATTATAACTAATAGATTCATCATTTTTCATATACTATGAGAAGGTATAATAAATTTATTTTAGTTCAAAAGGAGAAAGAGGAAAAATAGTGAGCTCATTGAAGAAAGTTTGCTTCATAAAATGGAATAAATATTGAAAGTTAATAAAGATAAATTCCTTTAAAAAAAGTAAAAAAGAGGTAGCACATAATATGTTTAACAAGTTTACTTTACCTAGAAGACATGCTAATATGACATTACGTAGAAAAGCAAACGAAATAATGTAGAAATAGCGTGTATACTATAATTTAAAAGGAAAAGAACTTATGTAAATACACTTTGAAAAGATTTTTTTTTCCTTTTGAAAACTTTTGTTCTATCAAAACTTCAACATTTTTTAAGAAAATGCAAATAACAAAATCTTTTTCTCAAGAAATCTTTCGTAATGAAAGTAGAATTGTTGAGAAAATCGCTTTAGAATGTTTGGTAAAATAAAAAGCAACAAATGAAATGAGAGGCAGAATAATAATGGTTACTTTGAAAATCTCTGAATTTAAGGAAACTGGTTTTAAAAATAGATAATCAATTATTAGATTAATAAAATGGTTATGATTTAGGATATACGAAATTAAAATTTTATTTAAAATTTATGTTTTTTTCCCCTTTGTTAACCCTTTAACACTTTCATTGGTTTTACACCAAAACCACACATTAAACATTTTTAAAAATATCAAATTAAATTTCTTTTATCCCAATAAGAACTGTTTTTAAATTTTTGTTCTTTTTCCTACCAATAGATGGCATCATTACAGCTATATTTAATGATTGAGACCTCCTAAATAGAAAAATATTGACGTCTCTTTAACTTTGGCCTATTCCGTTAGCTTAAAAAAATATTAAAAAAATAGTTATTTTAAATTATAGCACGGGGTCTTATTATGCTTCTTTCTAATTATTAATTACAACTTTCAATAATTTCGATAAGTAAATAGAAGAATAGAAAAAAGAAATTAAAATCAATAGTTTCACTGCAAAACCAAACTCTAGTACGAGGCGGTATCGAAAGTCTCTTGGCACCCGTTATAAAGCGAAGAAAATACGTTCTTAAGCAATATTTCTTTATTGTACGTCTTAGTAAAATGTTTATTTACTTTAAATTTACAGTGGGAAATTTTTATATTTAAATATATTTATCCACACTCTAAAATTTCGCCACCCTGTGCGGCTGCACATGTCACGCATGCCTAAATGTGATCCTGTGTGTACATAATATATTTAAATATTCTCTCTTTATAATTATTAATGGAAAATTTACTTGTATGATTACTTTTTTATTAAGGAATACAAATTATTTTTAGTATGCAATATAAAATGTTTGTAATTTTATGTCCAAATTTGTGTTAAAATTATAAAAGTGCAGAAAATTTTAAAAAAATAACTAAAAACCTTTAAAATTATTTTTTTAAATTAATTTCGTTAAAATAAAAAAGTTTTATGGCTTTAAAATATTAGATTTTTTTCTGAATAATCTTTTGGGTTGGTTAGTTTCCATAGGAAAAATGGACCATTACTGTTCACAGTGAAACCTTAAATTTCTTGAAATAGAAAAATGCTAATTTTTTTTCTTTGTATATTTATGTGATCACATTCATGTCTAATAGTCATTTTTGAAATTATTTTGTTCATTTTTAAAGGGTTAAAATGGAATAAATAGTTATACATTTAAAGAAAGAAATAGATTTTTTTCGGTTATTATGTTTAAGTAAAACAAAATTATATGATTAAATTATAAAAATTCATAATATTTTCAATGATTTATTATTTTATTTTCAGTTTTATGACTGTATCGGTTGCTTTTGGGGAAGTGAACACTATTTAATGCACTATTTTTTTCATATTTTTCTGTTTTTGTTATTAAAATCCATGATCAAATTGTTTTTTTTTTAATGTTGCTGCTATTACCAGACATTATTTTAATTTAATTTATTTCATAAAACATTGCAAGAAATATTTAAGTCAAATGATTGTAAAAGCATTTTTAAAATCCTTTCAATTTTGCCTTCTAATTGTACAGTATTCGAGAATATTAATAGAAACCGTATTGCATCCGGAATTTTTCGTTTACATTTTTTTTCGCCAAATATAATAAAAGGGAAATATTTTTATAACTGTTTGAGTTCGATTGTGTATCAAATGTTTGTATTTAAGAAAGACAATATTGAGAGTCTTCAATTTAACAAAAAACTTGCATCAATCTTGATCAGAAGACTAACGATTGCACCGAAAATATATATTTCAGAAAAATTGTTGTTTCATTAATCAGGGGTTTATTTATTCGGAAAAATGTGTTGTTATAGTGGTTTACCAATTCATAATTTCTTACAGGCCACTGTTTTAAATTTCTTAATACAATGTTGGCCGTTATGGTGGGTTACAAATGACTATCATTGTTAGTAAAAGCGGCCTAACAACGTGATAATTGATTTTTAGTGTTATGGCTTTATTTAAAGTCCAGAGAATTGGGTCAAGCAAAGAAGGTTTAACTTTCGGAGGGCTGCAAAAAGAAATCAATATTCATAGGTTAACGTAGAAACTTACATAGGTTTATTTCGTCTAATACATTACAATAAAAATATATAAAAGCTAAAAAAATATATATATAATTTTTTAAAAAAAACAGCTAATTCTGCCCCACCCTTCTCCTAACTACCACACCACGTTGAGCTCTCGACAGATTTAAAGTGCATCTTCCCCTACCCGACGGGTCTTTAGTGCTACTGGGCTCTAACACATGACATGCCATCCATGATCTTATATCTTGATCACTAGGCTACCGCGGCCACATTTATGTGTAGAAAGGGGAAAAAATAGAATTTTTTCAAAGATTACAAAGTTTTATATATTTTTTAAAGAAACTATCTTAATAATTTATTAAAAAATTAGGTTCAGTATATTTTTCGTACCATTTTATATATGTGCAAAAATTATTTTACATATTTAAGTGATACTTTTTTTAAAAAAAATGGTATCTAAACATAAGCATGTGTTAAAAAGTTCTGGGGTGAAGAGGGAAAGGAGAAATTTCGAAGAGGATAAGGTTATGCTCCCGATAAAAGCCCATGCAACACCGTGCTATGCGGAGAGGATACAGATCTGTCCGACAGGGCAAGGAAGTGGAAGAAATTTCGAAAAAAGGTAAATTTAATGACATTGATATAGAAATCACACATACACCAGGAAGTGCTGACACCAAGTGGAGAGCAGGAAATTTTCACTGGCAAAAAGTTGCACTCTTGAAAAAGCCCATGCAACACCGGGCTATGCGTAGAAGATACCGACCCGTCCTACGGGACAAACATGTGGAAGAAACTTCATAAAAGAGAATTTTAATGACAGAAATCACACACACACCAGGAAGTTCTGACACTGAGAGGAGAAGGAGAATCTTCCAAGGCATAAAGCTATACACTTGAAGCTGGTCAAGCAGCTAGTCTTATTTTTATTCTTTGTTGGTTTGTTATTTTTATATATATTATTGTGTGCTAATTTGTTGGCCGGGCTGCAAAACAGATAGTTGCGGGCCGCTAGTTTGACACCCCTGCTGTAAAAGGAAATTATAAATTGCATGTAACAATTTCGATCAAATTATTTTGATCATAGGCTGACATTTGCTTCCAGTGATTATGTTTTTCAAGAATGGTGGTAGGAAATAATGAGAAAGGAATGTAAATTGTGGACCACTACAAAAGTGTATCTTACTACCAGAGTTTTAGCGGTCGTCGTGAAATAGATGGGATAAATAAGACGAGAATATTTGATTCACTCTTTTTGTTCTTTTTGATTTTTTTATTCTCAATGATACTTTTAAATTGTACAGCGTCCCACTTTCCTTCATGAATGACGTTTAGAAAAAAAAGTTTTTCTCTAAATTTTATTCTTTCATTTTGTCATAAGTCCTTGAATTGGTCATAAGTCCTCATTATTGTCCTTTTTTCATATCAAATGGATCATATTATAACTTTGTTATACATGCTAGAGTCCTCAATATAATTAAAAATTATAGTATAAAAAAACTAAAAAATACGCTTTTATGGTTAATCGAACCAAAATGTAAAAAATAACTCTTAATATAGGAATAAAAAGATTTACGAGAAAATTAATGTCATTGTGGTAAAAGTGTCGGGTGCTCGATATTAATTGTTATAATTTGTTATTAGTTCTTTTCCGAAATGCAGAGTTAGTGTAAAAATGTAGTACAAAAGCACCCCACACGCTTTAACCACAATGACATTAATTTTCTCTTTAATCGTTTTATTCTTATATTAAGAATTACTTTTTACATATTAGTATGATTAACGTGTTTTTTAGTTTTTTTTATATAAACCATACTTAATTTTTATTTCCAGTTTCAGAAAAACTAGACAATTGTTTATATTATGGTAAGGAATTACTGAAGCACGTTTCCGCTTTCAGGGTTGTAACTTAATCTTTTAATCACCAAATCTAAAATTGAGATCTGGAATTAGCAACCAAATCTGGAAATCGTTATTCCTGATTATCTTGATCGGGACAATGAAATAAAGTTATGAAATTATTGTATTGTCATTGGTCCTTGACAAGTGTGAAAATTTTCAAATTAATCTGACTTTTTAAATTTGGTGAAAATTGAGTTCAAAGATTACGTTACATACAAATTAAGATTATAAAAGCGTGTTAAAATGAATCGTTCTTGTTGAAGAATTTTACAAAAATCACATCAATTTAAGCGGTAGAAATTCATGTTTTCTCTCATGTATTTGACCGAATAAATAGCACTTTTTGTATTATACACTATTCATCACTTAATGAATTTGAAACAAAATTGTTATTAAAACTTATTTAAACTGTAAGCTTTCTCAGATTCCTTATTCAATGTATATCACAATAGGTATCAAGCTCCATGTTGTAAAATGTTTATAATTTGGTGTTCATATGCAGATTATGCAGCTGAATCATTTGTTGCTATCAGAAAGCAGTAACATTTTTATAGACCCACAGTTTTTCAAATAATTTCATTGAAATTTCTTCTGCTTTATCTGTTAGTTTCTTTTTTGACAAATCAAAAGATTGTAAAAAAAAGTTTCACATTCCCGCTTTTTAAAAAATATATAACATTAACTTATTATAATCCTGCACTTATATTATTCTACCTTTTCTGTGACAATTAGTATGTTATTTTGTAACGGTGTGTCTCAGCGTGTTTCCACAAACCCTCATAGGAAAATACTTTCAATAAACTGTTTAAATTGAGAACCAGTTTTTGTAAAGAAACCGTAACATATGCAAAGTAGAACTAATATTTAAAGTTAAGTTAATCGAGTTCTAAGAGGAAGGTAGCAGCCAGATGTAATAACGATAGTTTAAATGATGGTTGTAAGATTTATATTTGAATTATCAGCGAATCTAAGAAAAAGATTTGATGCCTTGCTATCTGAGTTCAAGAAAGTTCGACGTGTGTCTGTATTACTGCATATGTATCTTTAGTAATAATTATTACTTGAGATAAAGGCTGACTCGCTACGATCAGTTGTTACAGAAATTTATTATTAATATAACTATATGTGTCGGATTGGTTGCTTAGAGATAGCCTGCCCACCTCATAAGCCCTAGTTAACGGGTTCGATCCCACCTGGAGAGAATAGATTTTCTCTATGTGAAAATCGTAGGCATTCGTGCCATATGATTATGTGGTATACATAAGATACCTTGAGTATCAATTTAGCTATGGTACTAATGGCAAAAATTAAAACATAGGGCAATTAATATTTAGCCCTCGATGCAAAGGCGGAATAAACTAGTTGGAGGCCCCTGGCGGTAAAAGGCTTGAGGCCCATGGACTCAAGAGTTGAAAAACTTATACAGTAAACTCTCCAAATAAAAGGTATTGCTAATAATAAAATTCAACGGTTCAAGAAAAGCCTTAATTGTATTTTTGAAAGTTTTAAAAGCTTACAATTTTGTGCTATTAAACCTACGCCTTGATTTTTCTTTGGCAAATTCATCAATTACTTTTGTAGCATCTGTCTGGTCCAAAACATCTTGTTTTACATATAATATGGCCATGTTGGACAATTTATCTTCACCCATAATGCTTTTTTTTAAAAATTTAAAGCGTTTTAAAATTGAAAAAAATCTCCCACTTGATGCATTTGATATCGGTATTGTTAAAAATATTTTTACAAATATTTCTACATAAGGAAAGGTCGAGTCAATTTCTCTTACCACTCAATAAATTTCTGGTTGGATTTTCATTGTATCTTTTTCTTTTAAAAAGTTAAAAATGTTGCAATTCATTTTCAAAATTAAAAGATACAATATCGTCTTTGTAAACAATCCTTTATTTTTTGCATAGCTTTCTTCCGAATTTCTAGTAATAAACTCTCGTCAACAAATACATTAAAGTGTTCTACATCCAATATAGTTCAAGCCTTTTTAATAAACGCCACCATATCAAAAAATAGATCTAAAAGTTTTTCGATTAAATTTATATATCTTAATTAAATTCATAGTTCTCTTTCACTAAATTAAAAAAAATTGCCAAAGGAAAAAATTATCAAACTAGGAACAGTTTTTTCTTATATAAAAATTAAACACGCATATTAAAGCAATTAGTGAAAAAAATGATCCTATGAAACCAAAGAAATAAAAAAAATTTATGGAAGGAAACAAAGCATATTACGAGAAATTTTAACTTAACATGTAAATTCCCATACCACGAAAACAAGTTAATCAAAATTCAAATGATCAATTTTAAAAAATATCAACAAATTTCAGACCTTAAGGAAGTATTTAAATATAAACCTTGCTATCAAGATCTAAATTCAACAAGTTTGAAATAGTTTCCTTTGAACTAGACATATCTTTTATCGCATAACTTCATTTTGTTTCATTTATCTTCATCAGTAAAATAAGAATGTATCAGAGAGTAACTAACTGTTAACTGAAAACAAATTTGTTTGACTTGAATAGTGTTAACTTGTTCAAAATAAAATTTGTGCAAAAAAAAAGAACCGCATGAAAAAATTTTATACAGATTTTAACGATACAAATTTACGAAAGAAAGATGGTTAAGGCGGTTACATGACTCAAATCGTTGAAAATGATCGGGGTTGCAATATCGGCACAATAATTTTTTATTGCGAGTTAAAATTACAACTAAAGTCCTTCAAGCTTGGGAGCCCTGCAGATGCTTGGCAGCCACTGGGGTACGCCAAATCCGCCAGCCGCTTAATCCGCCTCTGATCCCACGACATCTTGAACTTATTAATTCAAGCTGTCATCGGAGCAAGAGCAGGATTGGTAGAGTAAATTTGGAAGCAAGAGCCTCCACTAGATGATGCCCCCACTGAAATGGCTCGCACACATTGGGGACTTGCCATGTTTTCAAAGGCTTCTAAGCCAAAATGCAGCCCATTTGGAAGGAATTATCAATCATGATTGATAATAAAAGGATTGCTGAGTTTTAGAAAGGTCTCTTTCTTCGGTTAACCCACACACTAAGGCGCATGGAGGTTCGTTATAATTTGGTTTCCTCTAATAGATCCAAAGAACTTTTGAAAGGAACTTCAGAAATTATTAAACGTTTCAAATTATCTCTGAAGTATCAAATAGTGTTACACTTTATGTTATATATTAAAGCTATTTTTATATATTACTTTAGGATTGTGAAAATTATTTAACAATAAGTGCTATTATTAACTCCGGATGGTTAAAAATACGCTGACCTATTTAGCAAGATAAATACCGAATAAATTCAACAATAAAACGTATCTTTACTTGATAGAATTTTGTATAAAAAAATCAAATTTTTGCTTAAAATCTCCATTTAGTAGTTCTTTGCAAAGAATGTTAGGCAACTGAAAGCTTCTGTGAAATCATTTTAGTAAATAACAAGAAATACACATGTATATTCACCACTTTTGCCAATGTTTTTATTTTCAAATATTTATTTGTACAAAATTGTAACAAACATTTATCACGATTACCTTAGGTTCACTAATCCTAGTGTGGAATAGTTTTTCAAAATACTTTATGGTGAATTTTGGACTCACAGATACCATTCTTTCTGAAGGGAAATCTTGGCGAAATTTGGCATGGAATTTATGGTACCCCTATTTTGAATAGATATCAAAAGCGGTGATAAAGAATAAAAAAATCAAAGCAAGCAAGCATCAGCTGGAAATATATGTTAGGATGCACTTCAACTGCTCAGTTCATGCAATTCTGACATCGCACTTAAGCTTGCCTCTCTCTAAAAGTACCTCTCCGCCCTTAAAATGAGTTCCCTAAAAATGTATACGTGCCTCATGAATGCCCATTCTACCTTTGAATTTTTTTTTTAGAGTTTAGTCAAGTTTTATTCAAAAAAGTTCTTTTATAGCCAATGGAAAGTATTCCATTTTTCTTTTTTATCTTTTTTCTTTTTTTTTGAGTTCTTTTTAGATTAATATTGATCTACATAGAAGCCCCTTTTCTGATATATCTTTGAGAATTCTGGAATTAATCTGAATTTTAGATGCGAAGAGTTTTATTACAAAACTTGAAACTCACTTGAAACTGAAAATAAAGATGCAATCAAATCATTTAGTTAATTATAAGTATTTTCCTATTTTTATTTAAATTTGTTAATTGTATAATAAACAAACAAAATTGATGGGAAGATGTATCCTATATTGATATAATTTTCATATGCGATATGCAATTCATTGCGTTTTACAGATAGACATGGATTTTAAAAAACATTGCTTTACTTTCACCTTTTATCAGATTCTAAAGGAATCAGGAAAACTGCATCTTTTCGAGTTTTTCAATTTGGATCTGAAGTTATTATATATGTCTCTCTTATCAATATATGTAACAAAACTCACTTTATAATAAAAACTCTAAATGTCTTTTCATGAGAAGGTTCATTTTGACAATTATTGTTAATAAATATTCGTAATCATTAATTATAGGAAATGGTTTTTATTATTTATGTATATAAACTCGATATGAAATATGTTAACAAAATATCATTCAAAAGCTTGATACAAAATAAAATATTTTTTTAAGAAGTTACATAACCTACATCCAATTTATTATTGTTACATCCGAAAAAATTGTCGCTTATTTCTTTGGTAATATCGCCAAATGGCGTTCTTCTCTCTTGGCAATGAGCCAGAGTTTAGTGAGAACTATCCTTAATTTTTTTCGGTTAGTTTAATAAAATATAGTGAGAGCAAAATATAGTTTGGAAATAAATTCTGAAATCAGATCCATCGTTGCATTATTACAGCAATAAGAAATATTTCATTATTCGTATAAGAGAGATATAATAACGTAAAAATATTATGAGTAATAAAAAAGTTTATACTTGTGTTCAGATTTTAAAAAGCTTTCAAATTACTCTGAACTCTTTCATTAGGTTTTTCAAAATTTTAAATGAATGTAGAAAAGAACTCTTGACACATAAGAGCATTTAATCAATATTTGTTAATAAAAACATGTGCGTCCAAATAACTTTTTGCATGCCTATGTATATTTTCTTATCGATCGGAGCTTAGGAATTGATAATAATGAAAACGTATTTGTTTATCTTTGCAAAGTAACTTTAAGGTATCCGACAACGTTCCTAGCCGTGATTTTGCAAAAGCGTATAAATGGATAATATTTATGATATTTAGTGTCACTTAGATTAGAAAATGTATATAAAATTGTTTTAAGAATAGTATTACAATAAAAAATTGTTTAAGTGTAATATTTTGACAAAAAATGAACATAGAATGACCCATTTTCAAACTATTCTCCTTTTGCGAAAAATGCTTCTATTATAATAATATTTTGCCTGTATATAGCTCAGACCTCTGTACAGAGGTTCAGTTAGAATTTTTGAAACATATAACTTAGAAGTGGGTTTATCCATGTTTTACAAGTGAGGGGAGAAATTTTAAGAAAAAAACGCCGATAATTATATTTCAATGGGTTGTAACTAAAATAATGTGAAGTTTTCAAAAATCATAGTTGAGCCTCTTTACAGAGGTTTGAGCTATGTACAGGCAAAATATTATTATAATAGAAGCATTTTTCACAAAAGGAGAACATTTTGAAAAAGGTTATTCTTAATTTTTTTGTCGAAATATTGTATTTAAATGCTTTTTTTTGTCAAAATGCCCTTAAAACAATTTTATACATGTATTCTAATCTAAGTGACACTAAATATCATGAAAACTATCCATTTATACGCTTTTGCAAAATCACGGGTTCGAACGTAGTCGGATACCTTAAATAGCATATTACTTGTGAACAGAAGTGCTCCATGTGTAATCATATAAATCAAAGCTTCCTTTAGAGACATATCTAACATTGTTTTACAAATTTCATATATTCATTTCTCCTTGAATTTGTTAATACTTATATCATATTCAAAAGATAAAACTTTTGCATCTCAGGAATTTCTTTCTAATCTTGCTTTTTTCTTAAAAAGTAGTTCTTTAGACAACTGCTTAGCTCTCTACTACAAATACTTTTCGTCTAATGATTTAGTCTTAAAGTATTTCTTTTTTATTTTGTAGTTTTTCATCTTTAAAAATGGTGGAGAGTTAATAATTTTAATTACGTAATGGTCTTAGCAATTATTTCTTTTGTGAAGCTTCATTTGTTTGCTCATTAAAAATTTTCCTTTGAACTTTATTTCATTTTCATAATACAATCAGTAAAAAAAGTGGAACATAAATTTTTAATGAAAGATAAAAAAAGATTTGCTATTCTTTCTGAAAAATCCTTTTATGAGTACAATGTTTTGATTAGATGAACAACAGTTGATGAGAGTTTTTGCAGTAGTCAAAATTTTTTTAAAAAGATACGTTACTGTTTGCTCTGAAAAGTGTGTAAAGAAAGTACGACACTGCAAATTTAACAGAAAGAAAGAAAAAAAAAAACAATTTAGTAACAAATTTTCTACCCGTTTTCTTTAATCAGATCAAAAATTCTTTTTGGCATATCGAATCAAATAATGATTGTATTTCAGTTTAACAGAAATAATCCAAAACGTGAGTAAGTGCATTCTTAATCTAAAGGGTGTGCTGATTTCCTTCACAGCATATCCGCCGAATGAGCATTGCCCAGATATTTTTTACAAGATTTATATCATTATTTTATGCTAGTAATGGTTAAACTCGAATAATGTTTTAACAGAATCAATTTTTCACAGCATTTGCTGTAAAAATAGATGGACCATCTTGTTGATATTTCCAGTTATTTCCACCTAACTGTGACGCATAAGGAAAAAAGCTTGTTTTTTAACACTTACATGTAATTTTAATGACTCTACCCACCACATTTAAGAACATTAGGCTAATTCTTCCTCCATAGCCCCAACAGCTAACCACACCATAAACTTCATCCTCTTATTTTGTGAATTGAGTAAAATTATTCGTTAACCTTAAGATTAAGCGAGTAGTATTGATAGCAATCAGGACCATCTAAATCAGAATGACGGAATTCCATACAGAAGTCCATGGCATGTGTTCTTTTGCCCAACCCAATTGCCCGGATATGAGTCTTTTCGAACCACTTTGGTTGATATTTTCTCTTTTTGAACTGGAAAGTTCTGTAGTTGTCTAGAGACATGCGTTAGTCCTGCTTGTATTTTGACTTTTGAAAATGGTTACACAATTTTTTCCCTACCATTTAATAAAAATATTCTCTTTCAATACGGAGAATCAGCTTTTTGGATGCATTTTTTTCTTAAGGTATCCGACTACGTTCGGAACCATGATTTTAAAAAATCGCGTAAATGGTGTGATATGGTCGATCTTTGGTGACCATATCTTTGGTTGTCAGCGTGAATTAGAGGTGTGGGATTCTCAAAATAAATCGACATTTTAGAATTCTTAAAATATAACTTTATTAAGAGTTTAACTTAAATTTCTAATATATTGGACAAACTTATATAAAGTGAGAATAAACCAAACACACGTAGCCGTAGCTAAAACGGATAGCGCAACTTGGATCACTTATCTAAATAATTATATTATCCGCCTACTTTCTATTCTAATAATATTACGCGTTCTGATATCAAATAATCTGTCCTACCTTGAATCACGCCACGGTTCAATCACTTTCAGAGAGACTGTTAGGCACTCGTGCAATAGTATGCACCTTATAGTAATGACTAGGAATCCGTGAATCCGTTAACGTGAGGGCATTCAGTCTCGGATATATTTTACATACATGAGCAAAAAATTGTGGAAGTCTCCAGGAGTAAGAACCTTGTGGTATCCTGTAAAAGGAAGTAGGTGAATATGCAGAAGGTTTTCAAGTGGCGAGATCAGATTACTATGAATGGAAAAATGTTAAGTATTGAACAGATCTCGACAATAACGTAATTTTTTAGTTGGATGGCACCTTAAGGTATCCGACTACGTTCGGAACCGTGATGTTAAAATAGCGCATAAATGGATAATTTTCATTATATTTAATATCTCTTAGATTAGAATACATGTATAAAATTGTTTTAAGGACATTTTGGCAAAAAAAATATTTAAATACAATATTTCTGCAAAAAATTAACTTAGAATAACCTTTTTCAAAATGTTCTCCTTTTGTGAAAAATGCTTCTATTATAATAATATTTTGCCTGTATATAGCTCAGACCTTCGTACAGAGAATAAACTATGATTTTTGAAAACTTCGCATTATTTTCAGAGTTACAACCCATTGAAATAATTATCGTCGTTTTTTCCTTAAAATTTCTCCCCTCTGTTGTAAAACATAGAAAAGCGCACTTCTAAGTTATATATTTCAAAAATTCTAGTTGAGCCTCTGTACAGAGGTCTGAGCTATATACAGGCAAAATATTATTATAATAGAAGCATTTTTCGCAAAAGGAAAATGCGTCAATCTATGTTCATTTTTTGTCAAAATATTGTACTGAAACAATTTTTTATTGTAATACTATTCTTAAAACAATTTTATATACATTTTCTAATCTAAGTGACACTAAATATCATAAATATTATCCATTTATACGCTTTTGTAAAATCACGGTTCCGAACGTAGTCGGATACCTTTATGTAATCAAGACTTTCAGCTATAAATCACTTTACGACTAACTTTAAGTAGAAGGTAATATCTCGCACACTTTTAATCTTATTTTTTAGGCTAAAACTCATATTCAAAGGCTAAAGTCATTAGGCTAAACGTCATATTCAAGGGTTTTCGCGACATTCCCCAGAAAGAAAATATGTTATAATAGAAAAAAATATGATTTATAAATATATCACAAAGAAAAATAAGTAATTACTGAATTTTACCGTATATCGCGGGATGTAGATGAATATTACATCGAATCTTCCAAGAGTCCATCTACTTTTTTTAAAATCTTAGAAACGAATATCTCACAGTTATTGAAATTGAAAGACATCCCACCTAGTATGGTGGTTATGACACTCGGCTTGTAGTTGAGTGGGATTGGGTTCGAATCCCGAGTAAGGCATGGATGTATCTTCGGGAAAAAAAATCGGACTTTTTCGCCTGAAATGGATTCCCGTCTCGAAAGGAAAGCAGTGTGTGTCTCTTCTGTTCTTTGCTATGATCATTGTTTATAATAAAATCTGTGTATTCTCTTCTATGGTTGTGTATGTGTTATATGTTTCTGTTCGTTGATCTCACGTCCTTCGTATGTATCACTATAATAAACACACGACAAAATTGAAAGAGGTAGGTATTAATTTTTCTATTTATCATGAGAAACTACAATTAGTTGTAACAATACTAATGTAACAGAATAAAATTTAATTATAAATTTGCTTGAAATTTCAGTGCCTTACTTTTTACATAATACATTTATAAATATTATTAAAGCAGTAAAATTTTCGATGTGAAAGGAATATGTTTGTATTGGTATGGAACACTCAGGGCCCCATTCTTGTAAGGGTGTTTTACTTTAATCCAACTTGCAAGTCGATGGAAAAAGCATTAGGGTAAACTTGGTAAATATGGGCACTTAGGTAATGTAGGCCCATTTAAACAACTACCCGTATTACAAGTAATGGTTTTGAGTTGGTGCATTCGCACCGCGACGTTAGTAATGCTCAAGCGTCATTGCGACAGTGTTATTTGTTTTGTTGTGTGGCTCAAGCAAAAGTGCAAGCTGACCATTTCTTATCTAAGTACAGGTACCTGATACTTCAAATTGGGGTTGTTGTTACATTTTAATTTTTTTTACTTAAGATTTAATTCGCAAAATTAATTAATTTTTCATGAAACCTATGAATGGCAGTAGTCTTGTATTAGTGTAGTATCCATTGACGGGAATGGGTGGTTTCGTTTTTTCTCCCTTCGACAGCAGTGATGACAATTGAATAACGTCATTAGAGCAAATATGGCAGTAAGATTACGCGTAACTTAGGCAAAACTGGAATTTGATGAAGTAAGGTTTTCCAACCCTACTCCTGGATCATCCGCTCTTCCTACACATCCTTTGAGTTCAGTTTCCTTCCTCTTTTTTGTTATACATTTAAAAAAAAACATGCGAAATATTTTTTGGATCTCCGAATTTTTATGGTCTCCTTGTGGTGTTTTTCCAATCCCGTTACATGATCTCAGTGAAAATAAAAAAAACCGATTCTCGAGCCCGACCTTTTTGCAAGTTTCGTGATTTGCGGTTGGCAGCAACTGCAATGCAAATCGATCGACTATTTAAACTTGGCTCGTATTAGTTCTTTTTTGGGAGAAAGAAAGGAAATATTCAAGTGTGTTTTAGCTCTTAAATAGAAAGCGGCTGGTTGGCTATGCAACTGTATGTTGCATCACCATTTTAAGATAATAAAATCGTTTTTAATATTAGACTATGTAAGAAGATGGTTCGAATCGGATGTCTGGATTTAACTAAAATTTTATTCGTCAACTTATTGTTTTTGATCGCTCCAGTGACGAGCACATTAACTTTATCCTTGTGATTATTATTAAAAGTCATTTTTAAGAAACTGCTTTCATTTTTATACCTGCTCGATACAAAAATTTTCACTGCTTGCTTTGCCAAGGCTTAGGTTAGTTTACCAGGAAGTGTAACATTTTTTATAACATTGGTCAAATTACAGCAGCACATCGCTACTGAATTCTTGCAGTCAGAAGCATCATTTTAAAAGGAACTGAGTCCAATTCAAACAGTGAAAACATCCTGCGGCAATCATGGAAGGCGTAAAATCGCTTCAAGAAAGCTGACAAGTGCAAAAGGTCTCGCTTCTACGAAGTAGAGAGTTGCCAACAGAGGTCGTAGAGAAGGTGCAGAGCAACAGCAAGTACCAGCAAACACAATGATCCTACATTTGTCTTGTTTGTGGTGCTAAATATTATGATGAAACTGAAGGACAGAAATGGCTGCAACGTTGTAGCTCTTGTTCATAATGGTTCGATGAAGAATGAGTCGAGTTAGAGGGTGACTACTTTTATTGTAATGAATGTAACATATGATACAAGAGCAATTCTTCATTAATTTTTTTTCTTTAAGTTTAAAATAATTTATGTTAATTTAATAGTTTATCTGATTTTCACCATTTAATTATTTTAAATTTATAAATAAAAACTTGGACATTTTTTGTGATACAACTTATTCAATAGCAAAGATTAATTTTACTTCTTATCATTTTCCAAACATATAATTTGTGTAAAAATGCATTTCTTTTTGGAAAATGTATATGTAGAAGAAATAGTTCATCTTACCATTTTAATAATGCAACTTGCCCCTATTTCTGGCAATTGTGCCCATATTACCTAAAATATTAGGCAAATATGGGCAATTGTAGAATTTGGTTGGGATTTTCTTTACACACAGGGCAGCAAGAGTTAGATATTGGTTCATATACCATTAGAAAGACCACACTCTTAAGTATAAAATATCTTGATTCCGGAAAAATGGAAAATGTTTAGTATATCATAAATTAAGTGTTTTGGTTCCCGTATTTGCCAAGTTTACTCTATATTGTACATCAATATATTCACAAACATAAATAAACCACAAATTATTTATTTATCCTCTAACTTTATATATGACGAGATGATTAACTTTATATGAAATTTGATTTATACTAACTTCAGTGAATAGGTTGCAGGTTCTGGATGTTGTTATTCATATTGATAGATAATGAATCTCAGGATGTATACATTAATTGGATCCAGTCCTACTGAAACTTTGTCTAATTCCCTCTCTATAATTCACTATAACTATAAGTTCAATCGACTAGCAATATCATCTGGTCATGAAATGCTATCTATCTGGCAGTGTAATTGCTATCAATCTATGTCTTAACTGACCATTACAATTGTTAATATAATAATACACATCAGCTTTTCATGGTTCCTCTGTAAGAAGATAACAGTTAAGCTTTCAATAAAACTTTCAGGAAATCCCGCAAGTTAGTTTAAGAGTAAAGCTTCGCGTGAGATAACTTGTTATATATGTTATCAAAAAATAATAATTAATCCTGATAATTATTTCATATCACGATTTAAATTTCACCCTTCTTTCTAGTTATTTTGTTATTAGCCTATTCTTATCGTGCATTATTAAGAAAACAATAATGTATTTCTATTACTTTTAAAGTGATTTTGTATTAATTATGCGCCCAAACTAACATTTTATTGCGGTTTATTTTGATTATATGAATTTTACCTTCTCAAAATGATTAAACTAAGTTTAGGAGAAACAAAGTGATTGGAGTTGAACGATATTTTATTTTTGAAAACTCCGAAAAGCTTATTCTTTAACTTAAAATCTCTAAATAAGGCATTTCCCACAAAAAAAATTATTGTATTATACATACAATTCCAATACTGCATTGTATGCTGAAAAGGAAAAACAATATAGTGATCTCATTTGGCATTGTAGACGCTTAACGAGTCGGCCTCCAATTTCGTTGTAGAAAGGACATATATTTCCGTCCCCCCTTCAATCATTTTGCTGTATTGTATATTTTAAACTTTTTTGTATTTGTAACTGTTCTCTCTCAAGCAATATGTATAAATAGTTAAATTATTTGAACTGTATATATAGCCACTTCAGTATTTTCTGATAAACATTTTACGATATATGCATTATATACAATTTCCTACACCGCATATTTAAGGCTTCCAATTGACATAAAAAAAAAGTGTCCAATACTGTTTACTTTTCAAATATTATATTTCTAAATGACCAGCCAAAGCTTTTTGGAATATTTAATGTTAGAAAAATTATTAAATGATAGAATTGAGAGTGAGTCAATATTCAAAAATAATGAAATATGTGATAAACTACTAATTTTGTTATGATTTTTGTTAAAAAAATGTGTTCAAACACCAGAACACATTGATCTCGTCCATAATTTTAACTACGTATGGATATATTTTTTGTTTGTTTGAAGCTGACATTCGACAATGAGGGTTAATTAAAATTTTCCATCATCTGAGTTAAATTAATTAAAGGTCAAATTAATTAAAAAAAGATAGTATCAATACACAAACACAATATGCAAAATAAGATACTTTAAGAAACGTTTACTTATACTCTTCTTAATTTCGACAACATTTCTAAAAAAATTTCTCTTTGTTTTTAGTTTATATTGAAAGAAAGACGGAACTTAAAAATTAATAATATTGTTTATTCCTTTTTTTCTTGTTGAAGATATTATTTTATTTTAAATTTTGTATAGATTAGATTTCTAGAAAAGTGCTCATCTATAAAATGCTATAAATATATATTGATTAATATCACTTTGTATTCTCTAAGAAATAAATCTATTTATTTAATACATTATATTCCATAATAACTTAATACATAAAAACAAAAAGAATCAGTTACTGCTTCAGCTACTTACTCTCAGTTTATTTTCAATCATATTTATCTTCGAATTTTTTTCTTACATGGAGAAGAGATAAGGGGCTTACTTAAAAAATCGATTTTAAATTTGATACTTTATGCGAATAAAAAAATGATAAATATACATAAAATATAATAAAGGAGTGGTTGAATTTATGCTGCAAACGCTCAGTCTATTTTTCTTCTTTTATCTAAACGTATATTGTTTTTCTTATAAGGAAAAGAAAAGAGGCTTATTTTGAATGGGAGGATTTCCCATTTGGTATGTAATGCCTGCTTCACATTCACCCAATATTTTCAATACTCTAAAGCAAAGCATTTTCTATATAGCCTTTACGTCTTGAGATGAATGTAAATGTAGTTTCAAGTTAATACTTCACAAATAATATATTTTGAATTGTTGTGACTAAATAAATGGATTTGATCCTTCCATCGCTTTCGTTCTTACCGGTATCGTATAGGTTCCTAGCAATAAATATAGAAAAATCTATATAAAATAAACCCAAGTGAGATATCAAGAAAAAAGACATATTTTAAACAAATTCTTCCTATAAGTTATTTAAAAAAATTGAAAAATTAGGAATAAACGAAAACAAATTGCATAACAACAGCAACAGCAAGTTTCTAATAAGCATTAACACTTTTAGGAAACTCAAAAATAATTGTATCAAAAAGGATGTTTTTTTTTTCGAAGAAAATGTGTGAACATAGACTAATATTCAGTTGTTGAGTCATTCAGCCGTTATTAGCTAATGTGGATGCATAAACTGTCGCATTGAATAAAAAATACTTTATTTTTTTTATTACATTCCAATATATAACTTTTGAGAGATACGACTTAGAAAAAAAAACCAGATTTGCTTTCTGAAAAACCTACTTGAATATGTGTCAATGATAGTGATTTAATTTTTTAAAAAAATAGTTCCATAAGAATAACAAATAAAATTTCAATGATAAAAATATTTTAAAATTTTCTTAGACTCATATTTTAATCATGTATTACTTAAATATATACATAAAAAGTTAATAATATTAATTTGTAAAGTTGATGATAATATAATTTATTTAATCTGAATTGTGTTTATTTGTAACTTGAATTTTTATAAGAAAGAAAATAACTTTATACATAATAAAAAACACTTAATGCAAATTGTTTTTAAATATATTTTTCTAGATAAATTACTAAAATAATTTTTAAAGTTAGAGAAGCCTTACGAAATTCATTCATAAGCTAATTATTATAAAAAAAAGGAGAATTTAGTACCAAATATTTTATTAATACCTTTTTACATTTAAAATACCTTTCTTAAGTGATAAATTGTTCCAGAAGAGCTCCCCGGGATATATTTAAATAGAACGTAATTAATAATTTTATAGATTCTAACAGAAGAGTTCAATGAGTTACAGGTAAAATAAGAATCTCAAGTTATAAATAGTTACCATAATAAAAATAACGATTATTGGAATAAAAATTTAATTCGAGGGCTATAAATTAAGTAACGGCAACATAGGTATAAATCAAGTTTTAGTGAACTTACAATTGGATTACATTCCTTCTATAATCATCAGCAAAGTTTATAACTTTTTACCAACTGTCAGGAAGCTGTTGGGAGACCATTGGTAATGTGTTGATTGTTGATGTCAGCGACAAAGTGCTCTATCGTGCGGCATACAGAAGAAACTCCATGACATCGGCGGCCTAGAGGAGTTTCTTTCAACTTCGGAAACTTGTAGAAGTCACACGGACTCATGTCAGTTGAGTTAGGAAAATGTTGCAAGATTCCCCACAGCTTCCGTTCCAATAGGAGAGTGACATTGTTTGCGGCATGACAATGAGTGTTTTATCAATGGCGATAATACGCTGCAGAGAAAGGCGTCTCCTTCTTTGCGGTGTCTCTCAAGATGAATGTAAGTCAGTACATACCGGTGACTTTTTCTGTACTTCGGTGAGCTGATGCGAAACCCAGCTGATAGCAATTTTCCTCATGTTCGGACATTTTTTTACTATGTGTCAACCGTTTTATGACTGAGTCCAATTTCTAAGGATAATTCTCGGACAGTTCATTGACGGTCATTGGAAAGGAGACCGTTCAGGATGTCAGCCTGATCTTGAAGAATGGAGGGCTTATCTATCCATTGCAAAACCGCAGTTACATATCGACCCGAACAAAATATTTTAACCCATCGTGCAAATAATCTGTACTGTAGTGTTTCTCAAATTGTGGGGCGCGCTCCCCTAGGGAGGCGTGATAACCCTACAAGGGGGGTGCGAGCCTATTGAAAAGTTGAAAACAAAAGATCGTTTAAGAAATTATTAACTTACTGAAAGTAAACAAACAAATACATTCTGACTTAATATATTTTATTATCATTTATACTACAATACACTTATAAATATATGAGTACTGCACACTCTATTTTATAACTAATTTAACAATACTAAGTTAAGAACAAATTTAATAATCACCAGTGACCCCTATGGATTTGTCATATATAAAATTATATGCCAACATTAAGACTTATCTTGATAATTTGTATGGATTATAATAAATTCCTTAAGGTATCCGACTACGTTCGGAACAGTGATTTTAAAAAAAGCGTATAAATGGATACTTTTCTTGATATTTAGTGTCACTTAGATTATAATACATGTATAAAATTATTTTAAAGACAACATTTTGACAAAAAAAATTATTTAAATACAATATTTTGGCAAAAAATTAACTTAGAATAATCTTTTTTCAAAATGCTTCTATTATAATAATATTTTGCCTGTATATAGCTCAGACCGCTTTACAGAGGTTCAACTATTATTTTTGAAGAATTCGCATTATTTTCAGAGTTACAACCATTTGAAATATAATTATCGGCGTTTTTTACTTAAAATTGCTCCCCTCCGTTGCCGTAAAACATGGATAAACCTACTTCTACGTTATATATTTCAAATAATCTACTTGAGCCGCTGTAGAGAGGTCTGAGCTATATACAGGCAAAATATTATAATAATAGATGCATTTTTCACAAAAGGAGAACATTTCGAAAAAAAATTATTCTAAGTTAATTTTTTGCCAAAATATTGTATTTAAATAATTTTTTTTTTGTCAAAATGTCCGTAAAACAATTGTATACATGTATTCTAATCTAAGTGACACTAAATATCATGAAAACTATCCATTTATTCGCTTTTGCAAAATCCCGGTTCCGAACGTATTCGGATACCTTAAATGCCGATTAAAAATTACGTGATTCGTTCCCAATGCCACTGTTTAACACGTAGATAAGCGTATGGGGTGTATTGAGGAGTGGTGTTGGTAGAAAAGGAATAAATAATCAAATCCTCTGAAATAAGTAAATCCTTCGCAAAAACTGTCAGTGTCATTTTATTGCTTTCCAAAGCTTTCAGAATAATTTTATGGACAGCAGTTCACAGTAAAAATAGTACTTCGGAAAGACGTGTATATGCGTCTGGGGCAATTAACACACTGGCTGAGCAAAACGTTTATATACGTCGGGGACTTAAGAGCCTCAAAGTCGTATTGCAGATTTAGCATCAAAGTATAGTATTATTAAATTTAATACATCGTTATTATATGAAGGGGGACGCGATGTAAATTATGATTGAATGTTGGATCGCAAGCATTGAAAGTTTGAGAAGCACTGTTGTACTGTAACGCATTTTCACCACAGACTTTCAGTAATCCTTGATAACACTCTGTTGCATTTCTGCTACGGATAACCACGGTTTTAAGCCGCGACCGTTTATCACCTTTTGTAAACATGCCTTTGATCGATGGAAACGAAACTCTTCATTTTAAACGCCACACAATAACTACTCTTCTAACTAGATCGAATGTGTTCTTTGCACTCTAAACATCAACAGCGGAGCCACCTCTCCACTCTCATAGCCTATTTGCGCATGACCGCTCTTCTGCGAGTTTCGAGGTTAAGTTATCACTATTTAATTTACAGCCCTCTTGCATAAAACTATAATTTTAGTACGCTAATTAATATGATATTCGAATTTCATTAATAGTAATTTTTTTTATATATTTTTCTCTTTAATCAAAATACAATGAAAGCATGCCTCATTTTAAATCACGCTGATTACGTCTACCATCACTTAATCTTACCTCATAATATTAACCCGCGGTCACTCGCGCCTGTTTTTCTACCGTCGTCACTCGCGGGGTGTAGAGAACACCCCAAACTCTCTTATAACACGTGTATTTAAATAAGAAAAAAAAATTTAAGTCAATTATGATATATATTTATGAAGAATAAGAGATTTTTTTATTATACAAACAAAATTGTTAAATTTATTGCATTCAAATGAGACTAGCATTAATTTAAACTAAACCTACAGAATTTTCATTTTGAAGTACACAATTTTATATTTTTTCATAAACCACAAGTAAAACGTATATACCAGTAATAAATATACTTTATAATTAATGATAAGGATAGTAAAAAGTAGAAAAATATTTTAATCGTTTTTCAAACATTCAGAGCAGACTGTATTCAAATGCTTTAAGCACATATTTTTCTTACATTGAAGACAAAAAACAAATAATTTTTACATCTTTTACCCGTGGACAAGCAGTGCACAACACCCCTTTTTTAGGGGGATTAATGCTCTTTTTAATATATTCTGTGTCAGTATAAAGCTTCTTTTGAGTGTTTTGTTAAGGTTTGGGAAATCCGATCTCATATCCCACTGTGGCTGCACAAGATCCATTCTAATCTCCTCTAATAATATTGAATGTCTCATTTATTTTCAGGAAGAACCGAATGATAGACAAAGGAAGCATTAATTCCTGCAGTATTAAGTAGATGATAAAATATTCGCAATGGCCAAAGGTTACATATTCGCGATACATAATATATACTGCACATTTCATCAGTGGTATCAACACCACCTGTATTATAAAAATTTATGATTTCAAGTTTCATCTCTCCAACTTTGGTTACGAAATCACGCAGTTATCGAATTCACTTAGTTCATTTTGTCAATCTGTTGATACAGTATCTAATAGACGACAAAGTCGTTATTTCTCCCTTTCTCATGGAGTTTTTGTCATAATTTCTAGAAAACGTTTTGAAATTTTTTAAAAAAAAATTGTATTTTACAAATATTTTGTAGAATTATATTATTTTTATACCACATTTATTGAAATTTTAAATAAAATATTCGTGCATATTAATATATTTGAAAAAAAAAACGTAAACGGAAAGAGTAAAACGTACTTTTCCGTAGATGCTTCGAGTACGAAAATATAACTCAATCACTCGTGGGGTGTTCTCAGCACCCCAAATAAACTTTTGAAGGGCGTTACATTCCAATCGTCATAGCGAGATTGATTACATCAGGTCTGAAGGTTCAATGACCTAAAATGGGCAGCTACAGAAAAAATCGTGGCTCTGCGCATTATTTTTCGAATTGTAGGAGGTTTTTCTTGTTGCTGGGGTGTACAGAACACCCCGCGCGAGTGATCGCGGGTTAACCTATTTTACCACAATGTTAAACTAGACATGTAATTTCACTTGCAAATGATTTAAGAATAAATTAGACTCGTATTTGTAAAATAGTAATAATTTAATGTAAGATAACATTTTCACAAAAATTACTGAAGTTTATGTACTCGTTATAACAATGTCATATACGATTAAAACCTCCGTCTTCTTAAAGAAATATCTTCGATAACATACATATCACAGAAGATCGCTTATACAGCTATTTTTAAAGTAAGGTCCGTTGGAACGTATAGTTCCCTAGTTTGCGCGTGCGCCACAACTAGTCTCTGCGTCGCTGACCAGCATCCTTTGCGTTCACACTCGTGCCATTTCCAGCTCTGTAGCAGTTGTGTAAGATTCTCTGGGCGTCTTTAAAATGTTTAAGGTGATTAAATCGCTTCGCCAAGTGTGAGATACGGTCTGTGTGACGGCTCACGCGTCCTTTCTCTAACATAACTTCTGTGTTCTTTGACGGCCACGATTAATGGCAAATCTTTTCCAACCCAAATCCAAGAAGAGAAACGAACGATAGATGCAAATAAGATAACCTTTAAAAGGACAGAAGTTTTAGAAAGCGGGATGGCAACTTAGAGAAAGTTCAGTGTAGAAAAGGTAGAAGTGTAAATTGACGGCCTACCCAAGAATCAAATATATCTAGCCAATACTACAAGGTACATACCATTGTACTCAAGTCTAACGGAATATCTGAAGTTGATTGAACCATTGATTGGAAATTCCAGGTAAGAAGATTATTTTCCGAATTCGAAATATTATTAGGATTGAGAGTAGGCGGATATAATATAATTATATAGATAAGTGATCCAATTGCGCGATCTGTGTTAACTACGGCTACGTGTTTTGGTTTATTCTCACTTAATATAAGTTTGTTCGATATGTAAGTAATTTAAGTTAAACTCTTAATAAAAGACATACTAATAATTCTAAAATGTCTCTTCATTTCGAGAATCCCACACCTCTAACTTACGCTGAAACCCCACGATATGGTCGACAAAGATCGACCATATCACATCTGTTATGCATTTTTTGACTGCGAGAAACATGTTGGTTGTAGACATTCATCGCCAGATAACAGAAGTTTATGGCACAGAAGCAATGTGAGACAGCAAAGTTCGAAAATGGGTCAGGAAGTATAAAGATGGGCGAACAAACGGCCATGACGAAGAACACTCAAGCCGGCCCTCAGTAATCACTGATGATTTGTTTCAAGCAGTTAAAACAAAAATTCGTGAGAACAGGAGATTCACGATAATGACTCTTTATTGGAATTTCCCGAAGTTTCTCGGTCGTTGGTGCACGAAATTGTGACTGAAGACCTCAACTTTAAGAAATTATGTTCTCGGTGGGTACCCAGACTACTCACAGCGGAACACAAAGAGAAGAGGTTTGCGATTTCATTGGACTTTTGATTCCTTACGAAGAAGAAGATGATGACATATTGAGTCGAATCGTTACTGGAGATGAAACATGGGTTATCCCATATCACCCCCGAATCAAAGCAACAGTCGATGGAATGGCGACACACATCATCTCCCGTTTAGGTCAAAGCCAAAGAAACGCTGTCAAAGTGCAAGATTATGGCAACAGTATTCTGGGACCGGCGCGAAATTTTGCTGGTGGATTTTATGCCACAAAGAACAACGATAAACTCAGGTGCCACTGCACAACTCTACGGAAACTCCGAAGAGCAT
>BMAV01018367.1:230-56828 GCA_019973955.1 Trichonephila inaurata madagascariensis | reverse complement strand
CTCACACTTCTCGAACGACTCGGGCGTTGATCGAATCTTTTGGCTGGGAGGTTTTGGATCATGCACCATACAGCCCCGACTTAGCTCCGAGTGATTTCCACCTTTTCCGGCACCTCAGACATTCATGGTGGGAAACGTTTCAGTGACAACGAAAAAGTGAAAGCGGCCGTGAACTCTTGGCTGTCCGACCATGCGGCAGACTTCTTTGAAGATGGTTTTTAGAACTTAGTTCTAAGGTATGACAAGTGTATTAATAAACTCGGCAACTATGTAGAAAAATAAGCAAAAGTATGTATAATCCTAAAATAAAGGTTTTTTGAAATAAAATATTGTCGTCATTTTTTTAAAGACAAACGGACCTTACTTAAAAAAGAGCCTTCGTATGTTTGAAATATTTTGCTTAGATGGAAATCGACTTTTATTACAAAGAAATTACGAAGAGCAGCAAGTTTATACACCGTAGGACAAAATGGTTCTGTTTAAGGTATTAATCACAAAATTAAGCAACGAAATTATTAATTAAACACTTAAATTATAATTTCAAAGCAAAAAAAAAAACTTTATAAAATATGATTTAAATTTTAATTTTTAAAATTAAATATGATTTAAATTTCCAATTTTTCATTTAGTTTTGAATTTAAATACGATTTAACTTTCAATAGTTTTAGAACTCCGTGTAGTATATAAATATTTAAGCTGTAGCGATAATTTTAAGCAATAAAAATGGCAATGTTCAGATCAAATTTAAACTGAAAAATCGATTTTAATATTTGAAAAAGGCATTTTTAAATCTGGAATTACTAGAAATGGAAATCAATATATTATTAGAAAACTGAATAATAATTTTTTTAAAATTTTCTTTCATTCAAAAAACGACATTCAATGCCTCAGAAGCTGCAGGTGACCAGTCTTAAGAATGTAGGATCTTCCAACAGAGTAGAAAATACTTCAAATGAAATGAATCCACTTAAAAATAAAATATTAAAACAGTAATTAATTCAAATTTTACTAAGAACTGCAAATCAAATGTAATCCATTAAATTTAAAAAGTGTAAAAGAAGATTAATGTAAATTATTAATACTAAAACTTGAGAACCGAAAAAGAAAATTCCTTTTTTTTGTCTCTATTGCTCGTGAATTAATAACTATTAATTTGAATTCCTTCTGATACTGGTTCATATTTTCAGACATTTTCTGAAAATTCTGATGAGTTCATTTTTTTTTATTTATAGAGGAAAGTAGGATGAGATTTAAAAAGTACACTGAAGAGCCAAAAAACTGGTACAGGCGTGCGTATGTAAATAGAGAGATATGGACCCAATCACAGTACGGTGCTGCGGTCGGCAAAGTCTATATAAGACAACGAGTGTCTGGCACAGTTGTTAGATAAGTTACTGTGCAGCTACAATGGCAGGTTATCAAGATTTAAGTGAGTTTGAACGTGGTGTTATAATCGACGCATGAGAGATGGGGCATAGCATCTCCGAGGTAGTGATAAAATTGGGATTTTCATGTACGACCATTTCACGAGTGTACCGTGAATATCGTATAAATCCGGTAAAACATCAAATCTACAACATCACTGTGGCCTGAAAAAGATATTGCAAGAACCGGACCAACGCCGATTGACGAGAATCATTAAGCGTGACAGATGTGCCACTCTTCCGCAAATTACTGCAGATTTTAATGCTGGGCTATCAACAAGTATCACCGGGCGAACCATTCAACGAAACCTCATCGATATATGCTTTCGGAATCGAATGCCCTCTCGTATACCCTTGTTGACAGCACGCACAAAGCTTTACGCTTCGTTTAGGCCCGTCAACACCGGCATTGGACTGTTAATGCCTGGAAACACGTTGCCTGGACTGACGAGTCTCGTTTCCAATTGAATCGAGCTGAAGGACGTGTATAGGGATGGAGATAACCTCATGAATTTATGGACCTTACATGTCAACAGTGGACTCTTCTTGCTGATGGAGGCTCTGTGATGGTATGGAGCGTGTGCAGTTGGCGTGATATGGGATCCCTGATACGTCTAGGTACGACTCTGACAGGTGACAGGTACGGAAGTATCCTGTCTGATCACCTGCATCCATTCATGCTCATTGTGATTTCTGATGAACTTGGGGAATTTCAGCAGGACAATGCGACCCCCCACACGTCCAGAATTGATACAGCTGAGCTCCAGGAGCACTCTTCTGAATTTAGACACTTCCACTGGCCACAAAAATCTCCAGACATGAACATTATTGAATCTTTCTCGGATGCCTTGCAAAAAGACTTGTACACCTGTCTTACCTACCCCCCCGCCCTTACTCCTACTGATTTATGGACAGTCCTGCAGGATTCAAGGTGTCAATTACCTCCAGCACCACTTCAGACAATAATCAAATCCATGCCACGTCGTGTTGCGGCAAGACTGCGTGCTCGTGGGGGTATATTAGACAGGTGTACCAGTTTTTTTTGGTTCTTCAGTGTATATACGCGAGTATGGAAAAAGAAATATATTTTACGCAGGATCTTCAAATGTACAGTTATCAGAAAGATGATTCAAGAATAGGGAAACAGTACAAATAAAGACTTTTTCAGAAAACGCTGTGGGTAACTTTCATGGCAAAAGTTATAGCAATTAATTGAACTATTTTCATTTGAAAATGGTTATTGATTTATCAGTTTTACGATAATCTAAGAACATTATTGAAATTTATAATTGAAGCAAAAAGAAAACCCCAACGTATAATAAATAGATTATTAGATTGTGTTCCAATTTGAAAACCATATAGTTGAAACCTGTATGTGAAACATGTGCACAAAAATCAAATTCAATTTTCCAAAACGTTGCAAACAGAGAAAACAGATGTGCATAAAATAAATTTAAAAAAACATTTTTATCGAAAACCTATTTGCCTTCCTTAGTAAGACTTAAGAAAATATTCTGTTTATAAAACAAGGGGTGATATCAGTTTCTTTTGCAATTATAATATTTTTACTAGGAGCTTTTGTATGGTTTTGTAGGAAAGGTATTTAAATAAAATAAATGTCGAAAGAAATAATATTTCAATAACATTAATTTTTCTTTAGAAAACATGTTTCTTTACAACTTACTTACAAAGGCAAGATTGTAGGTTTTTAATACCTGTGTGTTAACTAAACTATTGCAAACCCTTTATGATCTTTGTTTGCATTTCTTTTAAAATAAACTAAACTGGAGAGGCAATATACAGAGCCATAGAAACACATAAAGCTGTCACCCTAAAACGTTAAGCCATTACCTTGTTATAAATGGAGCCATTAGATTTTGTTTCCTTGAGAAAAGAGCAAAGGACTTTGAAATCTGATGATCACAGACAAATTAGAATTCTGCTTTCGAGTTATTCTTCTTCACTGTGAATTGTCTAAAAAATTGTTCTATGCTCGATAGAAAATGTTATCATTTATTACTTTGTATAGGATGTCAACTTTATTTTTGTATCGATTAATGTTTCACCTTATTTGTGACTTTTTAAGATAAAATGCCTTCTACTCAAAACAAATAATTACAGAAAAGCTGCAAAAGTAACTCTTAAGTAGATAAATATTTTTAATCAAATATTATTTGGATTCCATTTGTGAAAAATTATTTGGGTTCGCTCATGTGAGATATTCTTTATTCTTGAATTTAGTCAAATGTGTATTTTTGAAACAATTATGGCGCTTATAGTGACACTTCAAAAAGTAAACATATTGTGTTCAATAAAAAAAAGAGTTTTCTGTTTTTACTCATAACAAATAATTCTTCTCTTTCGAGTTTATTTGATTTTAGAAAACATAAAAAGCATATTAGAATAATCGAAACTATTTCATTGAATATAATGCCAGTAGTGCGCTAATTCAGTGATTCCCCTAGAGCAGTGGTCGGCATACTTTTCAACAGACGAGCCACAAGTTCTAAGGAAAACAAAATAACTAAGGTATCAAAGAGCCATTTATGTGCGTGCAGGAGTGGAAGGAAAGTCTCCGGTAGTAGTCAAGACTCTTTTGCACATTTCCTTTTAAAATATTTAGTAAAGCTTTACACAAAGTAAATTTACCATTCCTCTGAAAACTGAGAACTTTTGAAGATAATTGTTTTCTGTGGCTCAATGTAAGAACAACCAATGTCAAAATATCATAATATATATGTTTGGATTATGATTTCAAGTGTCATGGGGAAAAATGTTCCTACGAATAATACCTTTATGACTTTATTCTGCAATTTCACGTGTTACACTAATGATTAAAATAGATATTTAATGTTTTTACATATAAAAGTCTCACTTAAATTCTATTTTTATTAACTCTGAAACTAGACACAAAATACAGATTGTGTTTTTGTCACTTTTATTGGAGTTTTATGTGTATCTCTTACTCATATTCAAGAATACTCTATAAGTCATAAAAGTAAATATGCAAAAGTTGCTGGAAATTACTTAGAGAAAAATCTTCCCATGGTAGTATTACTACTTATTAATTAGATTTTTACTGTTTTAGAAATTATTTTAATATTTTCACTGATTTCATTGAATATAATGCCAGTAGGGCGGTAATTTTGTGTTTCCCCTAGAGATCTTTCAAACAGAATGACTATTTGTTTGAAATTATAGACAAGTAAAATGATGAATTATTAGCAAAAATATCTTTATATATATTTTGAAAAATATTTTATTGTGCATTTATAATAAGATAATAATCCGGAATAGAAAATTTAGATCTATGAAAATTAAGACTTTACTCTTTACTGAGAAATTATCCTTTTAAAAAATTCCGCTTAGTTGAAAACAATTTAAAACTGTATTGGTAAATATATGTCACTTTTTCATCTTCGGTACATTTTTACACGAAAAATTATTTCAATTTTGCTTATCATTGCTTTTGTATTTTTTCTAAAAAACCTTCACGTTTCATCAAATATATTAATATTTTGTTTAAGCTCATAAATTTCGACACTTCTTTCTAAATATTTTCACAGTATTTTGTTTGTTCTCTTGCTCTATATAACTCTTTGAGCACTGTATAACTTTAATATTAGTTTTATGTCAAAATTTACGAGTCTCCTAGTGAAAAATATAACTTTATATACATTTTTTATGTTTAAAGAAAAATAGAAATGTTTTAAGAAATATGATTAATTACAATATTTTATGGTGAACGCTTGAATCAAAAATTCGATATTGTACCCTCACAAAAATGTTTTTTCGTACTTACTCACAAAAAACCTGAAAAATACATAATAAAAAGTTTAAAGCGAACAATACCTAAAATATACTGTTGTTAAAAATTAATTACTTTTCTTTAAAATCGATTGCAAATTTAAAAACCTTTTTTTTAAGAAAATAAATGTTGAAAAAAATTTTACTACTCTATTGAGATATTAGAATAATTAGTTATCCACACACATTTTGCCTAACAGGCTTACTTGAAATAAAAATTGTAATTTTATTGAAAAATCAATTTGTTCCTTATATCTGTAACTAATATTTTTTAAAAAAGTTAAAGAAGTTTAAAAAAAAAGAAATATTTTAAGCAACAATTTTTAAACACATATGATAAGTTTTTGAATTGAAAAAATATTTAAAGGAAAAGTTTCTTAAGAAAGAAACCTATTAATTAGCATTTGTACAGAAAGTCACCATGATGAATCTAATATATCTTATACTAATTCTTACTAAATATTTGAGACACGTAAGCATTGCTTTACAAGGTAAACAGAATAATAAATAAATTAGTAACTGTAAGACAAAAAAATGAGAAAGAGGTTCGATTACTTATCAATAAATAATAAAAATATTGGCTAAGCATAATTATCATTTGTACCTTGCGTGTTATAAAACAGTTTACCTCAGGTTGAATTTCGAGTAACAGAATGTTTATAAGTATGTGATTGTGTAATGACATTTACAAAAATAATCACGCATACTTGAAATTTAACAGAGATTCATCTGAAATAAATTCTAGTATTTGATTTGAATATTCATAAAGAAATTTATCATGAAAATAATATTATTCTATATTTTGGATGAAGGAAGATTTTAAAATACTACAGGAACTACACAGTTTGACAATGCATAGAATAAGTTAAATTCTATACAAAATGAGAGAAAATTATAGCTATATTTACACTTTATGAATTTAATGACAAAGACCCGCTCACACAAATTAATGTACTAAACTGTATGAATATACTGACTATCCAACTCGTAGATTCTTTTATTACAGATGTCTAAATTTGTATTCTTAAGAATATCCAGATTTATTTGTTGGTTCAAAACATGAATCTGAATCAGAGATGAATTATGCAATCGAAAAGAATGCTATGTGGATTTAATTTTATGGAATGTAAATGCATCCTTAAGAAATTATTCATGTAAATGATTGAAATATTTGCGAATTTCTCCTTTTAGGTTTATTTCATACCTCAATGTAAACAGCCAATTTATTGAATAACAAATGAAAATTCCTTTGTTTTGCATAATCAGAAAACTGTTTTAAGTTATTCAGTAACAGAAAAGAATTATTTAACTTAATAAGTATTCAACTCTGAATTAATTGAAAGTTCATAAAATATACATTATAGCAACAAATGTTGCTAATTACAAAATTATGATTGGAGCAAAAGACTAAAATATTTTTAATAATGCCAAGTTATCTTGTACTTCTTACTTTCTTTTTTTCCCCTCCTATCTCATTTTCTTCTTTTCAGCATGTTTTTATTAAGACTCAGGAAATAATATTTGGGTTTCTAATATAGGAAGTCTTTTGGCTGTGTGCTGAAAGGAACTTCCATCGGAAAAACAATCTGGTTTAATTAAAGTAGTTAGAAATAGAAGGTCATAATTACAGAAACTACATAAAGGACAAAAGTCAACAGTGTCATTTTTTACCTTGATCAGGAAAAAATGACTCCGTTTTTACTAGGCAAAATATTATTAACTTTGATATTTATGTAAGAAATTTATTTGATCAATAAACACATTTTTTTTTTACTTTATCTCTCTCATTAGGTTCATTAAGTTCTAGTTATAAATCTTTTTTCTCAATCCCTACTATTAGTTCACAATCTCCCTATATATGTCTTCTTCAAATTTTAAATCGTTAATAAAATACATTTTAAAGCTCTCAATTGAGCTGGAATTTTATATGCACAATTATTTTGCATGGAAATGCGATAATTTAACTATAATTAATAAAACTTAATTATTTAAACTAATTATTCACAGAATTACAGATGCAGCCATCATTTTGGCAACTTGTGTCAAAATTTACAAGATTTTTTTGTCACCTTTTAAAAAATTCAGTTGAACTGAAATTTTATATACACGATTGTTTCGGATTACAATACGATACTTTAATGATAGTTAATAACAATTAACTGCCACTTAATATTGTGATTCTGTCATATGTACATACATATTTATATTAAGTGTAATTATTTAATTAAAAGTAACGAAAAGAAAAGTTTTCTTTGATAACCTACGTAGGTATTGACTTTTTTTTTTTTTATATTGCTTGTTTAATTTTATATATGCACACTAATTTGTGCAACTATGGAAGAAAATTTTTAAAAAATGTGATGGTGAAATGTTTATCCTTTGAAATTTACAGATATTTAGCAAAAGGGTTTGTTAAACTGTGCATCACAGATGGTGCACGAAAGGAAAATAATGTGTTTATTTCCTGTTTTGAGACACGAAAAAATGTAGTATCAAAGTTCAATGTGAGATCCGCATCAATGTGGAATATGACCAGTTCTATACAGCCACAATGACAATGACGCATTCATAAAAGGATCGTATATTTTAATTCAAACGGCAACGAAGCTCAATGCTTTAACAAGATCGAAAAAGGTAGTTGAAGAATTGTAGAAGCAGTTTAAAAATGTAGTAGTAATAATTTTCCCTATAACACACCTCAAATATGATTAATTAAGAACAGAGAACAAGCTGTCCAACACATAAGTATATTTCTCTAAGAAGGAAATTATCCATTAAATGTACTGTGTGCTGTAATTGTATCGCTTTGGGGAAAAAAGACAATTGGACCTGTAAAGCATTTGTCGGTGGGTGACGCCTTACCTCTAAGTTACCTTCGAGATCCAGGGGTGTGGGAGTGAATAAAGAACCAGGCGTTGTCATAATCTTAATATCTCTTTATTAAGATCTTAACTTAAACACTAACAATGATAATAGTTATATTGTTACGAATTTTGTGCAAATAGTGTAAATCATTTGTATTTGGGTGTTTAATGCATTTATATTACTCTATGTTATATTTATTTCATGTTAAAATTTTACTATTCACAAGCACTGCCCCCTTACGTTATAATTTTGATTCAATGAGAACTTTGCGAAATCTTGGGGGTAAAGCCAAATTGGCATCATTTTTGGCGCCCAAGTTGGTGGCCAATTTGGCGACCAATTTGCTCACCATGTTGGCGAGTTCGGAACCCTCTGGATTCTTCTAGAAAGTAGTGGATCTCTCCATTGACGTCACGCTCGATGACACGAGTGGTTACATTTCTGGAAGTTTCTGCCACGCCTATAAATAGGAATGCCAGCCGCAACCAATCAGTCTTGATGAAACCAACGAATAGTGAGGATTGTTTTGATTAGAAATTAGCTTGGCTGTATTTTTAAACACTGATGATTTTTACACTTTGTATTTTTAAACACTGATTGTGTTTGATTGCTGTTGAAGGTGCGAAGACCTTCGTATTTTTACCCTGTGAATATTGCCGCTGAATCCTGTATTTAAAGTATTGGATTTTTGATAATAAATTCCCATCGCTCTTAACGAACTGTTTATTTTCGTTGTGATTGTTTTGCATAAAATCATCGAACCCGGATCTACAAAACAATTTTTTAACTTAGCGGATCTGAGGTGAGAAAACACACAAAACGTATTGCCAAATAAACGCGATCCTGACCACTATAATTACTTTACCGCTGACACCTGTTTATACACTGTTCCTAATAATTAGTAGAACAGTCCTACCTCTATATCCTAGGTTACAGCAACCCTCTCGAATCTTCGAGGTAAATTCCTAATCTCGCGTGGAATGGTATCCACCTTGCTTGAACACGCTTTCACGGATACCTGACACTGGGATATCCGCTTGCTTCAGCTTATGCGTTTAAACTCAGACTCGCATAACCACTTTCCAAAAGGCCACACGCTTACGCTAAACTTCTGCTATTTAAAAGGTTCCTAATTTGCATAGTCACATTTCGCTTATGGATTTGGTTGGAAAGCATTTGCCTTTTTCGGCCCCAAAAAAACCCAAGAGGAAAATTAATAGAAAGCGCTTAGAGCCCGTCACACCTACGTAAGATAAGCAATTGATTCAATAAAATTGTCTTTATACATAACCGGATAAAAAAAAACAAAAAAAGTCGTAAGAAATAAATATGCAAATACATAAAATTCTCTGGTTGTTACTATAAAATAGGGGAAATTGAAATTTTTTTTCCTTAATTTCAAAACCTACTTTTGCGGAAAAGATGTGCTATGGTGTATCGATAAAGAAAAATAAAATAAAAAATAATTTTTAGGTTAAGTACTGTCATAAGGGGAAAGAAATTTAGGTATTAAAGTGTTTTCATGAGAGTAAAAAATCAAAGTAATTTTTGTTAAAGAAACCAAGCATAGAATACCTAGTTATTTCATAGAATAACTAGGTAAAGTTTGAAAATTTTCACCTATTATATACTTTAAGAGGGTCACTTCACGAAAATCGAATTAAAAATCGAATTTTCAATTTTGATTGAAAAATAAAATACCATTCATTTTCTTTCTAATGCAATTTAAATTTTTGCTCTAGCTGAATTAGAAGTATTTTTAATATTTTTTTAAAAAGTTGTTTACATTTGTCAAACCCTAAAACATCTGACTGCCACGCCCCTTTCAAATCAAAACAAAAGACACATGCTACTTTTCAGCCTTTTCAAATAGTTTAAATTAATCAAAAGAATTTATTTTGATCAGCAGCTTATTCAGGAAAGAAGTGAAGTGAATAGTTGTAGTTGTTTATTTACTTTTTGGTAACCGCATGCTATATTTTTATCTCATTAAATACAACGAATTTCTGCTATCGTGTGAAATAGTGTTTTCCATCAAAAACAATAATGGTAAAATGTTTAAAAACGTTTTTAAAACTTGGTTAAATAATAAAACGTTTTTAAAACTTGGTTAAATAATAAAACGTTTAAAAAATGAAAGTTTGGAAAAATATATACAAAAACCCAAACTTTCGATGAATTAAACGTTGCATAACAGTCAGACGATTTCAACAAAAAATAATTCAGCTTTAAAAGCAAAGTTAGGTAAGTTTAATAAAGAGTATGTTTCTTTTTTGATTCATTTGAATGTTTCTGTGAAATGACTGACAATGTACTGTTTTCTTGTGCTTTGAAACAACATTAATAACATAAATAAATGTAAAAACCAAGGTATTCACATAAATTTAGGCTACAAAATTGTTAATATGTTGTGACTTTTGTGGTCTTATTCAAACATTTCTTAATACCAGGTTTACTAAAACAGTAGTTAATCAAAAAAGATACAAAATTATATGAAGTGAACAATAGACTTTCATATGGTATGAGGTCTATTAAAAAAGAAGAGTTTCAAAAATATTTTTCGGAGTCATGAATTTGTCACTTACACTAAAGTGATTTTACGATTCCATGCATACATTTAATAACGCGACAGAGAAAGTAACTAAATTGTCTAGGGCATTAGCTGCTGCCGAAACAATATCATTTAATAATGGATGCCAAAATGTACCTGTGGCTATCGATGGTACCTGGCAAAAAAAGGAGCCATACTTATATAAATGGATTTGTTACCGACAGTTGGTTTGGACACTGGGAAAGTTGTTGATACTGAAATATTGTCGCGGAAATGCTCATGTAATTTTAACAGCAATGTACATATCGATGAGTGTTCGGCAAGTTACATTGTAAATAGTAGGGGAATATGGAAGTTGAAGAGGTGTACTTCTTTTATTTTTGTATCTTCCATCGCTCGCAGACATTACACAATTTACGATATACACAATATTTGGACTCTATGGGGACTCTAAAGCATACAAAACAGTTTTAGAATCTAAACCTCAGAGATATGTCAATATTGAAAAATTAGAATGTGTTGTTCATGTGTGTGTGTGTTGAGAAAATGATGGGGACATGACTTAAAGCGTTAAAATCAAAATTAAAAGACAAAAAGCTTGAGGACAAAAATCTCTAGAATGCCATAATGGCTTGACAGATGCAGAAATAGACAAATTGCAAAGATACTATGTTTTGCCTATTCAAAACAACTCGTGAAAATTTGTTAGCCATAAGGCAAGCTATATATTTTGATAAAATGTTCACAGATTTGAATCTACGACAAGGTTTATGCCCCATGGGAAGTGACTTGTGGTGTAGATATAATATGTCCATACTGAAAGGTTACACATATAAGCATAAACACGACTTACCTATTGCAATTAGAAATAGCATAAAAAAGTATTTAGAGGTCTCTAATCTTAAACTTTTGTCTAGATGCTTGCTTGATAAACCTCAAAATATTAGTGAATGCGGAAATAGTATTTGGTGTATAATTCCAAAAACTGTATTTGTGCAATTGGGTACTTCAAAAACTATAGTACATGAAGCTATATATTTATATAATCAAGGCTTCAGTACCAAATTAAAAGTTTTAGATGTATTAAACATTCACACAACCCCTAGATTTTACAAATGTCGAGCATTGCAAGAAGTAGATTATGCGTGTATTAGGAAAGCAGAATAGGCAGTTTTACAATGAACCAAAGAAGCTAGAATTAAAAACAAACAATTAAATTGTAGACAAGAAGATGATCTTGCAAATGACACTAGCAATCCAAGTTACAGTTCTGGTATGCATTAGTTAATAGTAAGTTTTTACTTTAAATCTCTTTTTCTCAAAAGTGTAAATTTCAACACAAAAGGAACATTTTTGAAAAGACTACTTATTTTATAGCCTTGAAACTTTGCACATGTGTTAACACTATTACAAATAAATATTTTAATGAGAGATTTTGTCAAAAAAATTATTCAAAAAATATTTATGGATTAAAATGTACAAGAATTTTCACTGTTTTAAAAATTTTGACGTGTTACTCCACATATGAATTTTTTAAAAAAAACTAATCAAAATTTTGAAAAATGCTCCCATTAAATTAATAAAAACAATACAATGAATGCACACACAAAAATTCATGACTGTACACCATGCCAATGTTTTAAAAATGTTCCTTAAAATTGGTCATTTTTAACATTACGGAGATAGGGAAAATGCTGCGTGAAGTGACCCCCTTAACTGACTTGTCCAGTTACTTAATGCAATAACACAAGTTGTTCTATGAAATAAGTAAATTATACACTTTAACTGTAACATATACACCAATGCCGAGGACTGAAGAAATATCTGCTCACACAAATGTGGACCATTGACTCTGATTTTCCTTTGGAATCCCGATAGAAAGTAGAAGAAATAAGTGCAATTCCAACGCAGGAAATGATGAAAATTTTCTGGCTTTTCTGAACAAAAATGAAAATATGTATAACTATCTGTCCTGTTCAGGCGTATGAATTTGTCTGTAGTATTGTAACAAGCACGTATGTGAAAACGAAAGAGAGAGAATAAATTTCCCTACACCCATATGCTGGACTCATCTAATATGTCTCTTCCATGGGATAATTGTAGATTCCTGACTCTCAACAAATTAGGACTTGTGCTGTGTAGGTAAATTACGTCACACAATTGTTATATGAGAAAACAATATTTGTGTGGCAGTTTTCTAAATTTTGATGATAAAAGCGTTGTTGTCTGATTTTTCCTTAGATTTTAAAAAACTGGTGTATTGTTATAAGCTGATAGTAAAAGAAGTTTTAAAAGAAAAGTTTATTTTGTTCTTCTTAGCGCATTTAAATAAAAGCTTGTTTTTAAAAAAGTTTTTTTACTTTTAATTTATTTATAATAATCCATGGAAACTAATAATAAATAATCAGCTTGACATTGATGAATTAAAATAATTTATAAATGTTTAAATAAAAAATTTTTTAATTATTATTTGAAATTAAACATGGATTAACTTTTAAAACAGTTATATGCAGGTTTAGCTGAGTTCATTAAAGAATTGTTTCTCTTATCTTACAAAAGTAGTAAATGTTTAGCTTGGTTCGAATTTATGTCCCTCTATAGCATAAAAAATGGATTTCAAAGCTTTGCTGGGAATGATATCTGAGTTGTTTATCTCATCTTTGCAATTTCGATTTTACGTCATATCAAACTTTAAGCTCAAATGCAAATTCAAGCATTGCAATTACTTATATTCATTAGAGTACTCATTGTTGAAATTGGAAATCCAGCTTTTTTATAACTACACAAATGGATAACTACATATAGCTTTACTGGCACCGTAATTACCCATTCGAAAATTGCAACATAAATAAATACACTGCTGTGGCCACCGTAAATGCAACACCAAGAAAGACAAGAGATAGCACAACAAAATTTATTTTGTAGATACCATGTTGACCAAGTATCAAATGATTAAATTTATAGACTTCTGTGAAGTGTGGATCCTGCCACAATCAGTAGCCAGAGTAGCCGCCATTGTTGGAGATCACCGCTGCCATACGCTTCGGCATTGATTCAAAGAGACTTTGGATGTGTTCTTGGGGTACAGCAGACCAAGCAGCTTCAACACGTTGCCAAAGTTGATCTGGTGTGGCAGCTGGGGGAGTAATCTGGGTCAATCGTTGAACAACCATGGACCACATGTTTTCTATCGGCGATTGATCCGGAGAGCGAGCCGGCCAGGGAAGCAATTCGATCTGGTGATTGACGAAGAACCTTTAGACAATGCGTGCCACGTGTGATCGCGCATTATCCTGTTGAAATATGGCTGTGGTCAAGCCCTGAAGTTAAGGAAGGACAACTGGCTCCAACACCTCGGAGATGTAGCGCTGGCTGTTTAAAGTACCGGCAATATGTATTAGAGGAGTGTTAGAGTGATATCCAATACTGCCCCATACCATAAGAACCGGTGCAGGACCAGTGTGCATAACGCAGCTGTTCAGAATCCTCTTTCCACGTTGTCTCCAGACTCGAATCCGACCATCGTGGTGTTGCAGACAGCTGCGTGACTCGTCAGTAAAGACAACTTCATTCCATTCTTCCACCCACATCCTTCTTTCATCGCACCATTGGTGGCAGAGACGTCTGTGGTTTTGCGTCAAGGGTAGACCAAGCAATGGACGTCTTGCGGACAGACCACTCTGCTGTAAACGGCGTCGAATGGTACGCGCAGACACTGAATGATGCGTTACAGACTCAATGCGCTGTGCTATGGTTCGTGATGTGACTGAGAGATCCGTCACTGCCATGCGCACAATTTGCCTATCCTCACGTGAAGTGGTGCACTAAGGTAGATGCGATCGACCACGTCGGTCTGTCGTACCTGCCTGCATCCAACTGCCACATATCTGCATTACAGTTGTTTGGTTTCCTCCAACACGACTACCGATTTCCCTGAAAGATAATCCACAATCTCAGTAGGCCACTATCCTTCCTCTGTCGAACTCAGATGTTTGATCAAAAGCTGATCGTTGTTTTCTACGAGACATAATTGGTCAATTTTTGAAAAAACCACAAGAAAAGCACAATTGCCGAATTTGAAATCGTCGAAATCTCCAAGCCTTAAATAGCGCTTTGAGGTGGTGCCACAGGCGCGCGTGATGTGTATCAGCGTTGAAATTCTAATCCTTTGCATATCTCACCTCCACTAATGCATGTTGTAAATTTCATGTTATTTGCATGCTTCCTTCAGGGTGTTGCATTTACGGTGGCCAGCAGTGTAATAAAATTATTTCACTTAGGAAATTAAACATTGTAAAATTAAAGGGTCTATGTTCATGTAACAATGGTTAGGAAAAAGTTACCCTACATAATTCGTCAAATATTATAGAAAGATTCTTTAGCTATTTTCCTTTTTTTAAAAGTATTTCACTAAAATGGAAAAAAGACACCATTTTTCACTAAAAAAGAAATCCGAGTCGATGATGAAGAATTTGATGATAATTGACCAAGAAGTACACGACCTGTACTTCCTCATTCATTTTTCTGCCAGTAAACCCCAAGAAGTTTCACATTTATTTTCTCTCTAAGCCAGCAAAAATCCTCTTCAAATAGTTGAGAAATCAAAATATTTTGAATCCAAAATACGAACCTAAAATCCCTATTAAGATTTGAATCACTTGATAGATAGAATAAAATACTTTTTTTTCCTAATTTTTTTTTCCCTTAATGACAGATAGCATTTATCATTTCCTATTAACTTTTAGTCCATGAAAATGACTTTTAAAGCACTGTGAGCAGAAAGTGGGTCAAAAACGGACTAGACATTATCGATTTAAAAAGTGAAAACGTTTTATTACAAAGAAGCTTATTTTTGAGCATTTTAAAAAATATCTTGCAATTCCCAATATCAGTATTACTTTGAAATGTCACAAAAATTTAAGAACACATTACTTAGGATAAAAAGCTATGTGAATTTAAATAAACTATTAAAAATTATACTATATTTAAGATTTTAAAAATATCATTTCACGTATCTGAGGAATTCATTATAAATCACCAGATGTTTTTGAAACTCGTCAATGAAAATTAATTTTAAAAAAAGCATTATATTTTTATAAAAGCATGGCAAGTACAATAAATATTTCTTGATTTATATTGGACATTGTTGCATTGAAGTGAACAATCTTTCGTTATACAAAATTCAATATTTTTCTGATTCACTATCACTTATAACTTATATTAACTCAAGGTGCATTATATCATTTGAAGAATTTACAAATGATAATTTTGAACGTCAAATAAACTCAATCATTGTTTCAATAATTAAGAGTGAAATAAAAAATCAAGATAAAACTTTAATTATTGCTAGTAATTTATTCAAAAACAAATCTAGCTTAATTTCAATGAAAACATAAAAAGAATAAAAGTTAAAGACCTCAGTATTTAAAAAATTTAATTAAATAATTAGAATAGTTTTAACATTCTGAGCATAAGTCCTTAATAAAACAAAAAATAAATAAAAGTTTACATGTACTAACAGTTTTCCTCGCGTTGTCTTGTAATATCGCAAATGTTCTTAATGATTTATACTTTCTTATGATCTAAAGCAGCATTTCTCAAACTGTGCGACGCCCCCCCCCCCCCCGGGAAGCGAGATAAACCCACCAGAGGGGCGCGAGCATATTGAAAAGTCAAAAATAAAAGATTTTAAGAAACTGTTAATTTACTGAAAAGAATTAAAATGAAATACATTCTGAGATAATAAAAAATACGCATTTACAATGACATAATATAGTTATAAATGTCTCAGTATTGCACAATGTATTTAACCATTAATTCATCAATACTAAGTTAAAAACAACTTTAATAATTACTGGCGACCCCATGGGCTTGTCGTATACAAAATTATATGCAAAATTTAATGATAATTTGAACAGCTTATAAATAAGTCGTATTGTACCTTTAGCGTCAATGTATATTATTATTGAATTCAATTTATTATTATTGTATGGAGGGAGGTGGCATGAAAATTGTGATTGTGTGTGAAAATTGGGTTGTAAATATTGAAAGTTTGAGAAGCACTGATCTAAAGATAACACTTGTCTTTAAAATAGCTTTTTTTTTTAATTTTACATATTGTATTATATTTTGGGTTTAAATAAGCTAATATTTTTTTCAATTTTTTTTTTTTTTTAAATTCATTCTTTTTTTAATAATTTTAATTGATTTGTACGAAAATTAGTTAATGCTGAAAATATATTCATCTTTATAAAATAATTCTACTTTTTCGTTTTATTGAATTTTTTCTTTCTTTTTCATAAACACATTTCCTTACAAATTACCTTAATATTTGGCTTCCAAATTATTTACGCATTTTTCCTAAATGTTTTTTTCATTTCGAATTCATTTTAAGTACAAAAGATTTCTGGTTTTTTTTTTTATTTATTTATTCTCCTGTGTAAAAACTGTCATAACTAGAATTCAAACAAAACAAGAACACCTTTTTTTTCTGAAAAAAAGATATCTCATTTCTCCATAATTTCAAAAAAATATACAACAAAAAAGGAATAAGGGAAAATGGACAAAAATATGTTTTAAAATATTTATATGAAAGAAAGATACTTCTTTTCATAAGTTTTGAGTGGTAGCGTGCATTTTCCTATTTTAGATTAATCAAGACTTACCGGAAAGAAAGGTTTTTTTTTAGGTTTCAGTTTTTCTTCAGGTTCAGGCAATTTTCCTAAATCAGTTTTTCCGTGTCTGCCACTTTTCTTATTCCATTTTCAGCGGGTTATGTAAATACATAAAAAAAGAAACAAAAACTATTATCCATCTGTTGTGAGAATACTCCTTGCATTTTTGTTCAGTACAATTTCTAAGAGTTGAAAAGATAATAAAACAGCATTTTCTATTTTATAAAATACATTGAAACAAGCAGAAAATAAAAATAAAAGGATAAAGTGCTTGACTTTTGGGCCAAAAGAAAGAAACTTCTTTTGTAATGGAGAAGGAAATAACTTTCCAGTAAATGAGATAACTGGTAATAGACTTTCAAACTTACTTTACAGAATAATTTTTTAAAGAACTAAATTTTCGAAATAGAAAAAGTTTGTTGCTGACCATAATTTTAAATGTGCCTCAATTTTTTTTATCCTCTTTTTTGAAAAGTTGAATGAACATAAATTTGTTTGTTATTGTTCTTTGGAAGAATTTAGCTTGTAATGGGTAAAACTTCTTTCCAGTGATGAACACTTTGATATATCAGGTAGAATGAAGTAAAATATCATAAGAAGATTAAAAGATTCTGAAAGAAGTTGATCTCGTAATTAGCAGTCATTTGAAATTATCTAATTAATATAAAGATTTCAATTTGTGTTAATTTGCATTTTATTGCCTTAATACTCCGGAAATTTATTTTACGTCAGTACTGCTTTTAGTTTTAATGAATGAGCAAATTTTTTAACACTATATTTTTATAAAATAAGAAAAATTTATATATAAATAAAGTAAGTACTCTTAAAGTATTTTATCTTAAAGTATTTTAAGGCTATATACAGTATACTTGCTATTGATCACCCCAATAATTTAAGAACGGCAAGAGCTATGGCCATAAAAGAGGAGTCTAAGTATAGTAAAGTTACCATGCGCTACACAAAAAAATACCTTGCTCTTTGAGCCATCTGGCGGATAAATTTGTAGTTAGTGTTATGATCTTAAAAACAGTACGAGATATATAAAAGAAGTAAACAACAAAGTTGTTAAGCATCATCGATTAAGTGAAAGATACTTTTTATAAAGTAGTGTTAAAAATAAAAGGAGTAAAATGTACATTTATTTGAATCGTAACTCTCGAAATTGGAACTCTACATAAAGTGGAAGAAAAGAGAAACTGTGTGTGTGTGTGTGTCACACTCTTGAGCATCCCTAATTATGGCACATAGATAGCTTGTTTGATAGCAATACGAGTAGGCACCGGTTCATCTTTGCGCATAATACTATGCTCAATAACTAGGACATCAATTTCTGGTAACTGAATTATCCTAGATGCCCTGTCAAAGGTCGACGTCAAGTTTACTGGCCGATAAATGTCGGTGCGGAATATTCAAAAATAAACTAACTGTCCCGGAATTTTACGAAAGCCTGTTAACGAGATCCCGATACTGATACTAACCGATTTTTTAGAGGATTTGCCTGTGAGTATCCTTTAGAATGTAATGTTCCAAGGTCACTCAAGTAGGGTATAAGGTATCACGGGTCACACAATACATTCGAGAGGCATTCCAGCAACAATACATAGGGTTTGGTGTTTGCGTTGAATAGTCTGCATAGTCACCTGACATGAACTTATTGGATTTTTTCTGTGGGCATACATCAAAGAGAATATGCAACTCATTTATCAACCCTGCGAGAAATTCAAAACTATTACAAATGCTTGTGCTAGCGTATCATGTTCTATATTGAAGAAGGTGCAGTGGGAAATGCAAATCCATGTCCAGATGTGTATTATTGCTGACGGACACCATTCTCAGCATTACAGATAAATGAGATTCCCTTCGGGAAAGCGCAGTTTTGTTCAAAGCGATCAAACATATGTGTTCTTTGTGTTTTTCATTTGTATGATTTTAGTGCGCAAGAAGTTTTTGTAAACAATCAGGACAACTTTGTAAATGACCTTTTTCATGTATCTCATACTATTTTTGATATATGAAGACTAACTTAAACATTTTTTTTCGCATGTAGCGCATGGCAACTTTACTATACCCACATTCTCCTTTTATGACGATAAAATACAATAAAAATAAATCATGAACTATTGCAGTGACAATTGACTTTAGACGGCACACTGTATACGCATATATATGCGCGTGTGTTTTAGCGTGGGAGTATCGTGAAGTTTCAGTTATTATTCTCAGGTAATTGCATCAAAAAAAAAACTATTCTGCCTCTTGAATGACGACATTTATATTGTCAAATTTGGACCCCGTTATGAATTTTTGTGTTCTGGAAATAAAAAAAAATCCTTGAGGGATTAATAATTTTTATTTTCACCATTATGTACATCATAAAGACCAATTTGCATGCAAAATAAAATTTAACCAGAAATCTTGGTTATTTCTTAGTAATAATTAAACTTTTTACGATGTTTCTACTTAGCGAAGAGTAAATGCAAAATGAAAAAGACAAATGAAATCCAGCTTTTTTTTTATATATACTTTATTCTTAAATTTTTATCTGCATAGTTCATTCAGAAAGCGAGTGAATTACACTTATTCTTGGTGATGAGAACATTTCGTTCAGATGAGGGGGAAGGTCAATGACTTCTGACATTGTCATTTTCGTTCCAATAACAAAAATTACTGTTGTGTAGTACGCGCAGTATGAATTTCATCAGCAAAAAGACACATTCGAAATGAAATACGTCGTGAAATATCAAAGTGTATATCTTACATGCAACAGCAAGTCCAGCCATAATGAAAGGATTCCAATTGTGTGCGTGTCCATGCGCATTTGACGGATTCAGAAAGACTAAGACCATCAACGTTGACCCCGCAACATTCCTCATGCAGTCCTTATCATTTATTTTCTTGTGTTCTATAAGTTAAAAGGAGAATGCGTTTCATCAACGATGACCAAATTGAGACAGCTGTTATAGGGTGGCTCTTGGATCGAGGAGCGGATTTATATTTTTATGGGATAGAATGGCTAGTACTACGTTCTGACAAATATTTGCAGCAGTTGTGAAGAGTAATAGCCTAGCATATGTGCTTTGCATTGTATTTCATTTCTTTTTGTCACCATAAATATAATTATTGACCAGTGCAGTATTCGATTGTAACCTATTTTCTTATCGAGTATAGCACTTAGTCTTCAAGTAAATACGCTAATCACTAACACTTCACTGGAAAGTCGGAATGCATGTACATCTATTGCCTCACTTAAGTAAAAAACATTTCATGAAGGTGTTTTTTTTTCAGGAATTCGAAAAAAATGTCAAAGTTTCGAAATTGTCTTGCTTTAGTTTTAAAAACCAGTACATAACAATTTTAAGTTAAATTTTAATATGTTACATAGCATGAATTTACAATATATAATAAAAAATTCCTAAAAGTATATTTTCTCTTTTTAGGTTTTTGTCTTACATTGAAATAAGAGAATCAAAGCGAAAACAACAACCATTGCTGTGAAAAAAACCAGAAAATAATTTAAGCGGAGAATGCAGAACAACCCATAACAGTTCTGGAAACTGAAATATGGAATGATGTGATGACTGATCTTTATTCATTTTCATAAAGATTTGAATGAAAGTTAATCATTTTCTTATGAAAAATGTTAAATATAAATTCAGAATTTAAAAGTGAAATCTATACGTCATATGAATAATCAAAATATTAAAAAATAAGTATAAATAAAGCATTTGGAAATAAAAACTATAAATATTCTTATTGTTTTTCCATGATAAATAATTTATTTTTCTCAGTAATTAAATAACTGTCTTCATATAAACTGATTTTCCACAGGGGAATGACTTTGAAATATGAGTGAATGATTTACAATAAATAAAGTATTAGCTCTGAAAAAATTATTTATATTTTAAGAGGTTTTATGGTACTTACAAAATGATGGTAAAATAATAAGATAATACTAAATTAATAATAAATGGATAATGACTCAAAAACATGTTTTTCACTTAAATCTTGGTCTTCAAATGATTAACCATCATATTGTGTGAAAGCATGTGAATTAAAAGAGTGCAAGAAAAGTATTAATTAAAAAGGGGAAAAGACATATTTCCGTCCAAAACTCCTTCATTAATAAGGCAAGAAACGGATGTCTGGAATATCGAAAAAAACATAATTTTATGCTTAAATAATTATTACAAGTACAAAAGACTAGACAGTATATAACGCAGATAGTCTCTGTTTAACCACAAAAATCATAATGCTGAGTCAAACCATAAAATGACCCATCACACATTCACTATTCAAAAAAGAACATCAGAAGAATTATTAGCTGGAATTCATTTAATAAATAATTTTCCGAAGAATAATTTTATATAAGATATCTCATGACCTCTACATACACTGGAATCACCTGGAGGTTGAGTGAGTGATCGCCACGTATTTGTAGGACTTGGAAGAATCGGTGCCGCATGAGTTGCGGCGCCGAACTGGCCAAACGCCGGACCGAGCAGGCGAGCATCAGCGGGGGCATTCGGGCAGCCATCAATCGCCGCTTGTCCCGTCCTGGTGTCTACGACAGCCCGGAGGCCAGCAAGAGCAGTGAGCTGCAACTTGCAGATTGCCAAAGGGTAAGCATATATTCCATTTTATATTGAACCATCAATAAAATAAATAGCAATGCTTCAGTAAATTATAAAAACAGGATACCTTTACCATTTATTATGTAACTTAAGGGGACGTGGTACGATGAACTCAAAATTTTTTTTAATTTAAAGATTTTCATAATTTTTTTGGTTGCATCCTATGTGTTTACATGATGTTAAACAGATTTTGTGCTCAACATTTCATAAAAAATTAACCATTTAATTTTTTTAAGGGAAAGACTTGAAACTTATGAACTGAATTTTAAAATGTTGCTCCTCCTACAAAAATGGACGTAAATATATGAAATTTTATTTACAAGTACATCAAGCTATGTATAACAAAATTGGTATGGGTTTTGTGATAATATGGTTGGTATTCATGAAGTACTCCTTTTTATGAATGTTTATTGAAAATTCCTTAAAAAATGTGTAAATTTCAAATTCAGTTATTTTTTTTAAAAAAATAAGTATTGTTTTGATTGAAAAAGGCATTCCAACTTTTGTTTCATGTACTATTAGTAACAAGTGAAACAAGTTTCCAAGTATTAGGCACAATAGAAAAAAATCCTTAGCATTTAAAATAAGGACAATTTAGTTATTTTATCTTTCTGAAATAAGTCAGTTTAAAATTTTGACTTGCCATTGGGATGTGAGTAAAAGCGAACGTAAAAGTTATCATGACTCTGCCTTTTTTAAACTTAGAGCTTTCAAAATTTGTGAGTTTGTAGAAAAACACATAAAAATAATTTAGGCTAAAAAAGATTTGATTTTTTTTTTACCGATTTTTATCAATTGAATCGTACTGTGTCTTCTTAATTCATATGTATTTGAATTTCGTAAAATTTTATTCTTAGAATACTTTCCTGTATCATATTTTTTTACTTATATTTTTCGACTCACATATTAAAGATTTATATAAATATGTATATCTTCTTTTCCGAGTTAAAAATCTAATTGCTAAATTGGATATCCAAGATAACGACAAGATATGCTTAAATTTAGCAGTTTAACCGTAAATTATATCATATATATATAAATATATATATATATATTCTATTTTCATCGTTTTCCTGTATATAAAGAATGATCGTTATCCAATTTTTAAACTTAATTCACATTGCGTTTTCTTTATGTAAAAAACATACCAAGCTAAATCAGTAATTATATGTATAGGTGTTTTCCCCTTGCCTAAATTTCCTTTTTACAAATAAATTACTTTAATAAAAGTTTTTCTTTTGGTATCTACATCGTTGGACAGTAATAAAATTACTATATGCATACAATTACCAATGATAACATTTAGTCACATAATTAGAATCAAATAAAGAAAAAGAAATAAAATATTATTTAAGAATAAAATAATCAAATAGTATCAGAAGACGAATACATTACTCTTTAGATACGAATATTAACATACCTACGCCCTAAATTAATGTTAAATACCCAGAGCCTTATTGGATACATGTGTATACAGATGGGTCGTATTGTAAGGATCTTATGTCTGCAGGCTCAAGGGTTTATTCTGGTCTTTTTTCCCCCATTCTATGCTTCCTCTGGAAAAATCCTTGAAACAACTATCAACCATCCATTACAAATTCGCGAATGTTGTCTTGCTATCAGATTCAAGAGCAGTGATACATACCATTGGATATTCCTATTTAGTAACCCTATTGCATCAGAGGTTCTCCAATGTCGAGAATTTATCCGATGCCTACTGAAGAAAAACAACAAAATTTTGATACAATAGATCCCTGGACATATACAATCATTAGATAAAGATACCGGACGAAAACGATGAACACAACGTTCAACAGAAACAATGGAAAATCAGAGATCTCGATCTTTAACCAGAAAGACCATGACGTGATGCATTTGCCTCTTTTCGGCTATTAATAGGCCATGATTACCTAGGCAGGCATTTTCACAGATTTGATATTTTTGTCTAACCTCTATGCCTTCTTTGTGAACTTGGAAAACCCACGAAAAGATCCCATATTCGTCGCTGTGGGGAACTTTTTGGTTACGACTCCAAATTGTCCCGATATAGGAGTGCCAGAGCATGTCTTAGGCAATGACTTCTGTCACCTTTTGTATTACCATTGTCGTATTCACCTGTTGCCATATTCATTCTCTTGCCATTAGAATTTTAAAAAAAAATCACATTATTAATTAACTACATATGCGCAACAACACGTTGTAGTGCCACACAATTATGATTGCTAAAATGATGCTTCGAAATGTTTCATGTTACCTTTCATACAGTATACAGTAATGAAATATTTTAGGGAATTAAGATTAAAGAGAATAAATTTAGAAAGAAGACTAAAGTGGATGAATTTTAGGCTTGAATTGAGGCTGTTAAAAAGAAATCAAAATATTTCTACAATTGTGTAAAATTTTCATATCAGTATAGTAGGACTTTATTGCGTTATTATTATCAAGGCATATTATAAGTAAAAATTCCTGAAAATTTCACAGAATAAAATTTAGTAAAAATGGAAGAATCAGGTTAGAAATATTTGCAGTAACTAAAGATAGTTAAAAGGAATAAAATGAGTAAACAGTATTTTTAATGTCGAAATATTTATGTATTCCTTTTATTGTTAATTACATGGATGGTTGAATCTTCTTCAAAGATAAAAGTGTGATTTATACGACAAGAAAGGAGTAAAAATTTCATTTCTTAAGGTTTTTAAGTGTTAAGAGAAATGCTTTGAAGTTGCCAAATGTAAGATAATACAATGGCAGATGTAGCATCGCTCCAACGTATTATCATGTAGTAAATGTATCTTTGATATCTTTGATCCAAGCCATTTTGCGATGCATGGCGTTTAATATAGTATGATATATATTAGTATGACGTTTAATTATAATGGTAGAATAGGCTCCATTTCTTGTAACTTGCATTCTCATAAGACGACTGTCCTCAAAAAAATAAAACCGAGCCTCGTAATTGAACATAATTTTGTGCCATTTAGTCTTCTTAGTACTAGCAACATCGCAAACTTTCGCATCAATGGGTAGGCCGTTTTGAGCTAATCATCGGAAAACTTTTTTTCAAATACTGGAGCATCCATATATCCCTTTATATTTTTCAAAATATCGAAAGCAGTTAATTGGGGTTGAAGGGTTACTACTACATCCTTTAGAACGTGTCGATCATACGCTCTGTTGTATATAACTAGTCCATAGAAAGGATTCATAATTCGTTCTTACATCCATCTAGTGCGAATTCTATGGCCGTGAAAGCATCTATGCAAGTACCAACAGCTCTTTTGGTGTTAAAATATAGTTCTACGTAAGCCAACAATTTGACCCCTCTTAAAGTCCTTTGATTTTAAGGGCTGCCTTCGGTGTCATAATCTAGGTATTTTTTACTCATATGCTCCTGTATTTAGAACATAGAACTTCTGCGGAATTCTGGGTATGTAGCAACTTTAGATTCATCTGCCATTTCTTTCTCTCTTTCATTCCAAATTCTAACCAGGTAATCAACCTTTATCTCAGATCACATACAGAAACTTGTTTAACTGCACATTCATTGGAAATTGCATTTTTAAACATCCGCATCTTCATAGTGTTTTATTTTCTATGACGGAAGTTGTGTATATTTTATTCTTTTACTCTTTTACAAAAGGCGCGGATATTATTATTATTGATATTATCAGAAGTTATATATTACTTGAAGTAGATAGAGAACCGTATATTTTATTGTATTATTCGATAATTCAGTCAGTGCAGGGGAATAAAAAGTTTTAAGTCTTTAACCATGAAAACTCAAACAGTACATAAATATTGGGTAGTAACTCTAAATCCAAAGTTAGTAATAATCTATTGATTCACACATTTAATAATTGGGAATGTAATGTAGTCAAATATTTACTTTCAAAGTTATTTTATATACATTCTGCAGGTTACTTTCTATGTAAGACATATATTAGTTATGTATATTTAATATACCTGAATCACACAATATGCAGATTCGTTCCTCAGAAATGCTACACATAAATTATATATACAAGGAAAATCCAATTACGCAAATGCTTCTTCTCTCCCTCATTTAAAATGCCATTTTATAGTTTAGAATACTGTAAGATTTCTTTATGTTTTTGTGCTTACGGTTACCCTTTCATTCACTTAAAGTGTGAGAACCTAATACTCTTAAATATTTGAAGAAGAGTCATACAAAATTCATTGAACAAGGAATGTCTGTTTTAGAAATTCTTAGTATATTTTAAAAGACGACGTGTAGGAAAATGTACTTCTTACACACATTCTTAAATATTCATACATTAAATTGCTCGTTTATTCCCGAAATGTGCTTGCAAATCACGTTGATGCACAAAAAATATGTTTATTTCGTAAGTTTTAACATGTTTTATGTACAATTCTCAAAAATATTAAATTCAAGAGCTTCTTTTTTTAAATTATATTAAAAAATAAAGCATGTGTCATTTTATATAATTAAAATCTAAAATATTTTGTTGAGTTATTACATGGTTTATGCACATAACAGATTTAAAGCCCTGTTGTCAGAATTTTTTTCTTACGGTAAACAAAAATCCACAGACATTAAGTTTATTTTAAATGATATCTACTACAAAAGAAATGCATCTGTAAACACTTGTAATGATGTTACTTAAATTGCAAGGTTTTCTGCTTTATTAGACAGTATATGAGGGATATTAGTGTTTTATAACTCTACCATGAAAATATACAACCTCTGACAATAAAGTTCAGTGAATAGTCCTGTAAAATTAATGCAGATGAAATATTAAAGAAAGTTATCTTACTGTCCTTCAAAATAGTCACTTCCCATAACTATGTATTGCTGAGATCTGCTATACGTGTCCTGGAAACTTTGCAAGATGTTTTCTTTAGGGATGGAGTTCAAAAGCCTCGTCACGTTTCATTGGATGTCAGGAATATCGTCAAATCTTTCTCCTTTTAAAGAGATTTTAAGTCGTGAGAATAGGAAGAACTCTAGAGGATTAAGATCTGGTGGATGTGCTTAATTTGCACCACACTCTTTTGTGTCGCATCCACCTTTTCGACTAAATCTTGAGAAACTTCTAAACGTGCCTGCTTCTGATCGTCAGTCAAGTTACGTGGCACAAGATGACAACACGTTTTTCTCATTCCTAAATTTTGGGTTACGATTTATCACATGAATTCACGGTTAAGCTGCCAGTTCATCAGCTATCATGTGCACAGTTTTAATCGACGATCTTTCGTGATTAATTTCCTCTGTTTCTCAATGTTTTCGTCAATGACGGAGGATACCGGTCTTCCACAATGGAGGTTGTCAAAAACACTTTTGTCACCTTCTCGAAAATGGGCGAGCCACTCGTACGCACACTTCATGGGCAGTGCTTGATCTTCATAAACACGTAACAGCACCGCACCGCATAAGTTTCTTTCGGGGTCTTTCCAAGCTTAAAACAAAACTTTAAACTGATATTTTGTTAGTTCATTTTCCTGTTCTCAGTTAAGAACCAACACATTAAACAAGCACTTAGTCTTACACAGAACCCAAACGACGTTCAACTAAACAACGGTGGGGGCAGATGGTTAATACTTGTCGCTATGCAAGTGCTGCATTTTATTTCGCCAGTGTTGCCAGATTTTCCATTCTGACTTAATTCACCGAACTTTATTGTCAGTTGTATTATACTGCGCCAAATCATTGTTTAAAATAGGAAAAAAAAAACTTTAAAACATGTTTAAATGAAATGTGAATACAATGTAATCACATATAGATATTGGAAAGGTATGATTATTAAAATCTTGTTAAAAATGTTGCATTGTATATGGGTAAAAAATAATATATAATTCACATGAAAAAACACGAAGATAAAACATAATAAATTGCAACAAATATTATTGTGAAAAAGATAGCTTAACTTATCACTTTCGGTCTCTGGTGGAAGCTAAATAATACAAGTCACAGTCTAAGCATGTCATTTCTATAGAGACTCATGTAGATCATAAACGAACATGTCCTCTTCGTCTGATGTGTTTTGTACAAGGGAACTTTTATTGAGCTTTAGAGGTGGAGGGCATTTTTATTACGATCTTTAGTTTATTTCCTACTTCAGGGTAAGCAGTTTTCTTTAAAAAGTGCGCATTTTTATCGACTTAATGTAGATTATTTTGCGAAGAATATTTTTTACTGATATGTAGAAGATGCAGCAGAAAAAAAGTCTATTAGTTCTGGAGGTGGTAGTTTCAAATACAAGAATGAATGGCCGACTGAGTTCCAGTTGGTAGGGTGGTAAATTTATTAGACGTAGGAGGAAAAGTCTTGCTTGGGTTGATAAAGTCGATACAATAAAAGAATGCAGACCATTGGATGAAGAAAAATCAGTATTAATTAAATAGATGGTTAAGATACAAGTGATATTATAATTTCTACGGCAGACGTGGAAGGTAAAAGGTTTGTCTGAGTTGATTAAGACAATATGCGAACAGCAGATGTTGAGGGAGATGCAATTAGAACCGTACAGGATGAAGATGACTATGGTTTAAGGCATAGTATTGGTAGGCTTATTATTGAAGGAGAATAGAACTCAGTACCTCTTCTGATCCGAAACCGAGTATCTTAGGCAAAATGATCATTGTGTGAAATCGCCCCCCTAGAGTGCCCTTCTCCTGGATTATCTGCGTAAGCTAGAGGTGTAGGATTTGCGAAAGAACTAGAAGATTCCATTAATCTTAATTTGCCTTTATTAAGACCTTCAAACTTAAGCTTCTAACAGATTAGATGGTAATAATATATATGAGAGAATCTACGATGACAAAACACATAATATCAATCATACCGAATTTACGTGACCCGAACCACTATCAATATCTAACCCGCCTAATTTCAATTTCAATAATGTCACAAGTCCTAATATTAAATAATCAATCCTACCTTGATCCGATCACCGAACTAATCCTGAGGGAGTTGCGTCTTTACTCGAGTGCAATGGTATGCACCTTGACCTAATGGCTCTATGTTCGGGATAACCTCTGTTGACTATCACTTTACAATCGTATCACTTGCGACATAGCCATCTGTCGATATCTATGTCTTGGGGTTTCCGCGTAAGTTAGAGGTGTGGGATTATCGGAAGGATGAGACATTCTATAATTCTTAATATGACTTATTAAGAATTTAACTTAAATTACTTAGAGATATCGAACAAACTTATATTAAGTGAGAATAAACCAAAGTACGCAGTTTTAACTAACTCAGATCGCGCAATTAGATCACTTATCAATATAACTAATTAGATCCGCCTAATCTCGTTTCAATAATATACTAGCGTTCAGAATATATTCTCCCTACTTTGGTTGAATACTCAATGTCCAGGTTAATCCAAATCTTTCTCCTAGGGTAGTACAATGGTATGTACCTTGTATAGATTAGCGAGGTGGGCATCTTGATTCTCTGTTAGGCCGTCTAATTACACTTCTACCTTTTCCGAACTAGCTTCCTCTAAATTGCCATCATTGCTCACTAAACTTTCTATCCTTTTAAAGGTTATCTTATTTGCATCTATGTTTCGTTTTACTTCCTGGATTTGGGTTGGAAAAGTTTTGCCATTAATCGTGGCCGTCAAAGAACGTAGGGGTTATGTTAGAAGAAGAACGCGAGAGATGTCACACACTCTCTATCATAACAGTCCCCAAATTGCCCCACCTCACTTACTGAAACTTCTGATATTTAAAAGCTATCTAATTTGCATCTTCTCTTCACGTTTCATTTCTTGGGTTTTGGTTGGAAAAGAGTTGCCATTAATCCTGGCCCCACACAAAAGAATCCAAAAAGGACATGTTAATGAAAAGACGCGTGAGCCCGTCACAATTGTAGTATGGAGGCTATAAGTGGTTTATATAGATACCACCGCCACACACTCCCCTGTCAGTGATTTAACGACTAGGCGAATGAACGATGGCGAGCGCGTGTGGGTTGTTGCGTCATTTTAAGTGCGACGATTTGTGGGTTGCATTATTGGTGTGAGACGGCTTTGTTGTTTGCGTCATGTGTGGGAGACGGCTTTGTTGGTTGCGTCATGTATCTAACGGCTTGGTTGCATTTGCGGTTGATAGATGGCACTACGATTGCTGCGCCATGGTTGCGGCTCCCTTTGTTCGGCCAGGGCCACCAATGAATGAGAATAGAACTTAGTACCTCCTGATCCGAAACCGAGTATCTTAGCCACCATACCAAAATGATCATCGTAGTATGGAGGTTATTACTGGTTTATGTAGATACCACCGCCACATAATTTTAGTAACATTTCGATCCGTTTGGATAGTAGATGAGATAACTGAAGACTTAGTAGATAGAGCATATGATATTGATACCTGTGGCATTATGTGTTTTTGAGCTTTTAAATGCGAGACATTTTGGTTAATTCAAATTTCTTAAATCTTATTTCTGTTTTCTCTTTTGGAATGATTTCAAATCAGATGGAAGAGGCTGAGAGCAATTGAAGCGTTTTGACTTTAAATTAGAATCCGTGGAAAGATATTCAACAGACGTTTATCTAGAGCACACTAATTGCCCACGACAAGAAGCATGTGAGTGTCCGAACCTATGACATTTACAATTGCACTGAAGACATAAAATGTATGATTGCATTTTATATACACTAGTGTTCAAAATTAAAAGAATTTGTATATTTTGTCGAATTTCCTGGAAAAGCTTTGAACTAAATGTAAAATTGCTGCTACGAAATATCTGTGTGTCGAATACGTAAGTGTTTTGATTCTAGAAACTATTATTCTTCGGTTTCATTGTTCCTTTTTTCCCATGCAGGATAAATTAGGCTATTTACAATAAAGGATTAATGAAGCTCTTTATATGAAGAACTATTATACGAGCACTCACTCCATAAAGATAAAATATTACACATTTCTTTTTTTAACGTAAAACGCAACTACATTTAGAGTATTCCAAAAACTAACTTAACTAAAATTCTGTTGCCAGATTCAAAGGGAATAAACAAACACAAAGCAAATATTAAATAATATCAAACTTATTAGAAGTGGCAACATACTCCCACCTTTTGTATCATGAGAAAAGCTGAATGCAACACAAAACAATAACAATAAAATACAAAATTACAATTTACTGTTTAAAGCATAGGACAAATAGATATATAATACAGTGCTATCAATAAAAATAAAAAATGTAACTATATTAAAATTCAAAGCTATTAGCAACCCGTAGTTTCGCTACTCTTTCAATGCCGTCTTTGCCAGGATACAGTTCGATGACGCGACCCAAAGACCTGTTTAGTCTTTAAGAATTATTTTATCCAATGAGAACAATTTACCCAACAATTTCTTTCTTTTCTTAGGATTACGCACAAGTTCTCCTAAATATTCTTTCTAAAAACGTTTTCGTAAATTTTCCCTTACATTTTGTAATTAATACACACTTTTCATATATGCCTTGAATCTATTATATCCAAGCCATGTACTTCTGCTCCTCTGAAATTTTAACATTTTAACAAACGTGTGGCGCAGTATGGCCGAGATTGGCTCTTGCGCCATAAAACCCTACATTCACTCGCTCTCTCTCTCTCTCTCACTCTGCTCCTCTGATACCTTGGATGCAATTAGCTGGATCTATAGCAGTTATTTCATTCGGATCATCGAATGTTACAGGTCTTTCATTAATGACACTTTCTCTTCGCATAGCAATGTGAGCATCTCTTCGTAAGTCCCACAAGCTCCACCAAAGGCACTTTCGTAAAATCTGTGCTTTCTGCTGCGAACCATCCTCTCTCACCAATCATTATACCATGGTGCGGAAGGTGAAGTGAAATGCCTCTTGATCTTTTCCTTTAATTCAGTTAATTGTTCTCTTTGTACTATGCCAACCACAACAAGTCCTACTCTCTGTATTTCTTCACTTTTTAGCTCTGATGGGGTCCGTGTGGTTTTCTTCTTAGCATTGTTCACTGATTGAATCTCGATTTTCTGTCTTTGTAACTCTTATTTGACATTTTTTCACAATTCTGGCATTAAAGGGGATGGTTACAAAATATATAGCTTATTTTACCTGCATATGTGTTTGCTACTAGTGTAGCAGCCGTCGGTCCATCTCGTTGAACTTATTTATGGAACTCCGTACGATTCGTTCTATTTCCAAACCCATTTTCTGCTAAAATACAGTGTTCTTCTCTCTCTGATTCATGACGTAGGAGAGTCATCAAATTTTCGAGAACTGTTTCCATTTCAAGGGCTATATCTTCTGGGACCTCTCTGTATGGTCTATATCTGTCCAAGCCTTTAAGACTTCAACTGGAAGATATGCTTCCACAACAGGATACAGCATTACAGCATAATTTCATGTTGTCACTTTTAATGTTTCCAACGCTCGTAAATAGGAACCAATATCATATAAATCAGTTAACTTTATGGTTGATTTACTATTCACTAAAGACAAAAGATCAATAATTTATCCCAATCAGTAAATCCTTTCTTCCAAATCCAGACTAAATGGTCTCAATATCTTTTAAATAGTTGCCTTTAGAAAGAGGATAAGTTTCAGCAATATCACGTTTTGGTTTTAACGAAAAAAGTAGGTATCGTAAGGAACTCGTGATAAGCGATGCTTCTGTCGAGTAGTAGATTAGTCTTGATGCCATTGAAGACAAGCCATATGGAAGGGCTGATTCATGTTAAATTTATGGTGACTCGAGGGGCTTACTTTGACTGCTATTATGTACGTATATTGCTATACCATTGGGTGTAGCACTAATAACCATGATTCATAATTACGTCCATTGCTGATAGTCCTTGTGCTACTCCTGGGTGCGACGTTAGTAAGAAATCAATCAATTAAACGGTGATGACCTTAATATACAATTTGATGTCTCATAAGCTAATAGTTGTGATAACTGAAGGACAACCAAACTTGTAGCAGCAAATTCTAAAACAGTAAAAATTTATAGGTTACCCTAGCTACACAATCAACTAGACTACACAGAGAAGGTTAAAAGCTGTTTCATTGATTGATATTTGGCAGATTTTTATTGGGCTAAATTGAATGCAAGGTTTCAGAAGCTCTGGACACAAGTTTATAGGAACTGACCACGGAAATAGAAAAATTAATACCAACTGTGTTTCTAACGTGCTCGACGACAAACTTAAGGGTAATCGACGAATGTTTCATCAATGCCATTAAGGATGAAGAGAAACATAAGGCCTCCAGGCTTATTGAAATCAAAGATGTTGAATCTTCCACTCCATAAGCCATAAAGATAGCGGCCTCGAACAATATTATAAAAGTCTGGCTATCGCATTAGAAGATGACGTTCAAACAAAGACGCAGAAAGTTTTGTGCACCAAAAATGTAAAGGAAACTTAATGAAATTAAAGAAAAAGATTGTTAATTGTTTCCCGTGTAAGGGGGTCACTTCACGCAGCATTTTCCCTATCTCCGTAATGTTAAAAATGACCAATTTTAAGGAACATTTTTAAAAAATTGGCAGGTTGTACAGTCATGCATTTTTTTGTGTGCATTCATTATATTGTTTTTATTATTTTAATGGGAGCATTTCTCAAAATTTTGATTAGTTTTTTTTTAAAAAATTCATATGTGGAGTAACAAGTTAAAATTTTTAAAACGGTGAAAATTATTGTACATTTTAATCCATAAATATTTTTTTGAATCAATTTTTTGACAAAATCTCTCATTAAAATATTTATTTGTATAGTGTTAGCACATGTGCAAAGTTTCAAGGCTATAAAATAAGTAGTTTTTTCAAAAATGCTCCTTTTGTGTTGAAAGTTACAGTTTTGAGAAATAGAGATTTAAAGTAAAAACTTACTATTAACTAATGCATACCAGAACTATAACTTGAATTGCTGGTGTCATCTGCAAGATTATCTTCTTGCCTACATTTTAATTGTTTGTTTTTAATTCTAGCTTCTTTGGTTCATTGTAAAACTGCTTATTCTGCTTTCTTAATGCACGCATGATCTACATCTTGCAACGCTCGACATTTGTAAAATCCAGGAGTTGAATGGTTAATATATCTAAAACTTTTAATTTAGTAATAAAACCTTGATTCTATAAAGACATTGCCTCATGTACTCCAGTTTTTAAAGTTCACAAATACAGTTTTTGGAATTATAGACCAAATACTATTTACGCTTTCACTAAAATTTTGAGTTTTATCAAACAAGCATCTAGATAAATGTTCAAAAGAGACTAGAGACCTCTAAATACTTTTTTTATGCAATTCCTAATTTCAATAAGTAAGTTGTGTTTATGCTTATATGTGTAACCTTTCAGTATGGACATATTATATCTACACCACAAGTCACCTCCCATGGGGCATAAAACGTGTCGTAGATTCAAATCTGGGGAGATTTGATCAAAAATATAGCCTAAATAGCTTGTCTTATGGCTGACAGGTTTACTGAGTTGTTTTGAATAGCCAAAATGTAGTATCTTTGCAATTTATCTATTTCTGCATCTGTCAATCTATTACGCCATCCTAGAGATTTTTTGTCCTTGAGCTCTTTGCCTTTTAATTTTAATACCCTAAGTTGTGTCCCCAACCTTTTCTCAACATGACCAACACATTCTAATTTTTTAATGTTGACATCTCTTAAAAGTTTAGATTCTAAAACTGCTTTTTGCATGCTTTAGAGTTCCCATATAGTTCAAGTATTGTCTTATCGTGAATTATGCAATGCCTTTGAGCGATGGAAGATACAAAGTACACCTTCAACTTCCATTCCCGTATTATTTCCAACGTCATTTTCTGAACACTCATTGCAATGTACATAGCCGTTAAAATTGCATGAGCATTTCCTCGATAATATTTTAGCATCAACAATTTTCAGTGTCCCCACTAACTGTAGTAACAATACTATTTACAGAAGTATGCGCCCTTTTTTTGCTAGGTACCATCGATAGCCAGCGGTACATTTGGACCTCCATTATAATTTATTACTGCATTATTGTTTCAACAGCAGCTAACGTCATAAACGCTTTGGCTACTTTCTATGTTGCGTTATTTAATTTATGCATGGACTCGCAAAACCACTTTGGTGGAGGTGACAAATTCATAACTCCGCAAAATATTTTCGTAACTGCTTCTTTTTTAATATACCTCATAAATAAAAGCCTAGTGTTCACTTCATATAATTTTGTATCTTTTTTGATTAACTACTGCTTTAGTAAACTTGGTATTAAGAAATGCTTTAATAACACCACAAAAATCACAACATATTAACAATTTTGTAGCCAAACCCTGGATTTGGCAACCAAAATTTATGTGAATACCTTGTTTTTTGCATTTTATTTATGTAATTAATGTTGTTTCAAAGCACAAGAAAACAGTACAATGTCAGTAATTTCACAAAAACATTCAAATGAATCAAAAAAAGAAACACTCTTTATTAAACTTACCTAACTTTACCTTCAAAATTGAATTATTTATGTTGCAATTGTCTGACTGTTATGCAACATTTAATTCCTCGAAAGTTTGAGTTTTCGTACCTATTTTTCCACTTTCGTTTTTTAAGTGTTTTATTTTTAAACAGAGTCATATTTATAAAATCTTTTTGATAAAAAACGATTCTGCACAATAGCAAAAATTCGTTATAAAAACAGCATGTGCTCTTTATTTAACGACTTCCCATATAAGCTACCACAAAGTAAACAAACGGCTATTCACTTCACTTCTTTCCTGAAAAAGCTGCTGATCAAAATGAATTATTTTGATCAATTTGAACTATTTTATAAGGCTGAAAAGTAGCATGTGTCTTTTGTTTTGATTTGAAAGGGGCGTGGCAGTCAGCTATTTTAGGGTTTGACAAATGTGTAAACAACTTTTTTAAAAAAATATTAAAAATACTTCTAATTCAGCTAGAGCAAAAATTTAAATTGCATTAGAAAGAAAAAGAACGGTATTTTATTTTTCAATCAAAATTGAAAAATCGATTTTTAATTCGATTTTCGTGAAGTGACCCCCGTAAAAGAAATCTATCACATTCACCAAATATTTCTAGAATTAAATTTCTATTTTCTCCGAATAATTCTACTTGTCCATTTTATGAACCTTTTCTAGATTTAAAAGCCGTTCAGCATGTAACAGTATTTAATTATGGTTATTGTTAATGAATATATATAATCCGTTACCATTTAGGAGTCAATAATTATTAATTAACTGTACACTGAAAGTATATTGTTCAGTTATTTAATTATGAATTATTTACTATGCTGAAATGATTGAAAAGAAGCATTGTAATAATTTATTGAGAATACCATGAAAAAGTGAGAACCAAAAACTTACTTCTAATATATTAAAAGTAATGGTTTGAAATAGTGATAATTAAAAAATAGATTTCTAGATATGCTATTGTCCTATTTTCGTATCTGAAATTCTTCCCAGTGTTATTTTCCATCTCTGGAATCATTTCAAAGAGTAGAAAGTAGTATGTAGCAAGGGTAATCAAGTGTAGCAAGTATAAGCACAGTAGTAGCAATACTTCAGCTACAGAAGGGTTTTCATTAGCACAATAGTGAGGTAGAAGCATCACATCAACTTATCAAGGGTCAAAAGAATTTCTTGCTTGCAAAATACTAAGACAAAGAAAATTACTTTCGAACTCTTGCGACAACTAGGATAAGCTCGAAAACTTGCTGCGTGCATTATGCTGGTAAGATATCAGAGTAAGGTCTATCTGAAATGGTGTTGACAACATTGAAATGGGACTGAAAACAGTTGGTTGTATGTGCTCTTCTGAGCTGTAAGTAGTCAATCTTCATTTGATTGAAGATGCAAACAGAACTGGCGTCAGATTCGCAGCGTACATCGACTTCAAAATATCAATGAAAATCACATATATGTTTCTTACAGCAAAATGATATGGGCCGTCACAAGAGTGAATGGCCATACGCCGATGCACAAAATGGGATTGTGAATAACTGATCATTACATTAATGAAATGCTGTTAATCATGTTCGTTTTTCTCGAGACTTTTTTTGGTGATATGTTCCATTATATTTATGTCAATGCAATTTATCGCAATCCAACAATTAGAACAGTTAGATGACAAGATCATCAAATTTCTGGGTTTGAATCCGCGATCAGAAATGCTTGGGATACATTAGACCAACATCTTGTTGCCCTACAGCAGCTTCCAAAAAGCGGCCCCTCCTTTCATACACAGGAGAATAAGAATGCTTACCTTAATAGCTCCTAAATGATTTTAACAACATACCTCGACATGTTGGTGGTGACAACGGATTTCATAGTGGACATATCTGTACGAACCTGTGTTTTAAGAGGGCCAATGCTGTGTTCTTTGCACGATATTTATATGTGTTTTATTATTTTATATTATGTCACCGTGTGCATATTCCACCACAATGCACCCTCTTGTTCTTTTTTTTATAATGATACATTTGTAGTGACTGCAATGTATGTATGTATGGCTTTCAAGCGTTCCTGGGTTTTACGTTATATGGATATATGTTTTTGGTCCTTATATTTTATTTACTCGTGTAAGGTAATAACATATTTGCGTATACATTTTGCTGCATGTTTTTATATAAGATACTTACTTTTATTAGGTAGAATTGAAAGATTAAAAAAACACTTTGAATTATCAGCTTACAGTTAAGAATAAATTATTACTCTCCAAAGTATTTTTTTATTTCTTGGAAGCTACGCAGTATTTAATTAAAAGCTTAAGTAATCAAACACTTAGATATTAGGTAACACGTAGAAATTAGCTAAATCATTTGTGAATTTGAATACCTGTAAGCAATGTTCGATGCATTAAACTTTATACCAGTAATGAAATTAAACTTTCTTTTATTGCTAAAAAATGTTTCTACATTCAATTTTAAAAGGTAAAGATCCTTTTTTGCAAGAAATTTTAGTGTCAAAAATTATAATTTTTTTAAAATGACTAAATCTACATTCAAAGGAAATCTTGGATAAAAACAAAATTGATTTTCAAGGAAGTAATGTAAAAAAAAATAAAGTTCCTTGTAGTTATTTGTACAATTCACTTCTATGAAAACGTAAATGTTTAGTTTTCAATTTACTTTATGCACTTCTGGTTTTCATGTATTAGCTTCAGAGTTTCAAACAAGAGCATTTGTATGCATATGTAACTAAAAATTCTTCTTCTTTCAAAACTATTCATGAAGAAAATACATTTTCTCCATCTCGAATACTTAACTAAGCAGATCGATTGATGGAAGAACGTTATATATCAAGAATAAACTCATCTCTCATATCCATGGGATGCCAATTTCTAAATTTATGACTCCGAGTGCATCTCAGCGTGCAGTTTTATGAGTGACAATGTAAACTTATGGTAGTTTGCTCTTGAGAAGAGTAATCTTTTATAGATAAGAAATGAGAACAAATACATTAAAGATGACAAGGTCTTTTGAATGATACAATATTGAAAATATTACTTAGATGTAGCTTGCGAAGACTGGCTCTAAATTATGAACATATACATCATGTACTAAAAGATAGTTACCTATTTGTATCGTATAAAGTTTTGCACTGCTTTTAATTTGGATTGGAAGCATTTTGTTTTATTAATTATCTTATCGAAATTTTTTGGGATGTTGAAAATCCTATTTTTTAAATCCAGTTTATTGACCATTTCTTATAAGCATTGTTTCTTTTGTGTCGATAAAGAATGTTTGATAAATTTCAAAAATAAAATAAACAAAAGTATATAAGTCGGCTTGTTCAAATCAAAACATTCGAAAATTACAAGTAGACATTACATCACAGGATGTGACATACATTCCTCTAATTAATTCAGGATAAAAACTTCAAAATATTCTTCAAAATCCAATATGACAGAATGATGAGTTTGATTAAGTTACATTTCAGCAATTATTTTCTGTGCTTAATTTATTTATAGATTTCGGATAGATATCATAAGTATATAATGGTCCAAGATGACATGATCAATTGATTAGAGGTGCGAAACTTTGCATTTGATACATCCAAGAGTATTATTTATAACATAATAATAGTTAAGTTACAAATGAATTTGAAACTTTCTAAGAAATACCGTCTGAAAGCTTAGAATACGAAATACCATTAGTTGCTCTCGTAGCTTTACTGAGACTCAAAACTATTACATCCACATGATTGATAAAAATGCTGTGTATTTTTATAATAAAGTTAATGCTTTTATTCATGCATGAGTACTTTTCTATGACAGACACCATCCAGACAAGATATTATATTCTACAAAGTAGAGCTATTCCCTCGTCTGAGAGTGCACATTAACCCTTTATCTACCGCATTATGATTTACTGCAGTTTTTTTCATGCAATATTTTCTTTTTTAATCACTACATTGAAAATTAAGGGATATACATAAACAAAATACTCAACTTTGGCAAATTTAATCCATTGAAGCTTATTAATTAATTAAAGATATATTCAACTGTAAAATTAATTATACACACTGTCTACCTAAAATAAATAGTCAAATCGTTTTCTAAGGTCTTCATTAACACACACAAAGATAAGAACAAAGATAAGACATTTACCTTTCGACATAACTATTTTTTGGGGACAAAAATGACAATCTTTGCAATTCACTGAAATCGTTATTTATGCTTTTAAATAATTAGCCTTCCCCGCTATAATACTCATCATAGAACCCGTGCTGCCATATATCTTGGAAAAGTGGGTTTCAAAGAATATTCCTGCTAAATATCGTCTGAATATTCGTAAAAAAGTATATTCTATATAATTTTAAAGTGAGTGGTACTTATTAGTACCGTCGGTAGATAAAGGCTTAAAGATGTAATTCAATTAGAAATTCAGGTTGCATCAAGCTTTAAATAAAATATAAATAAGTAACACAGTCACAGGTATTTTTTTAAAATTTGATTTTAATGATTTTTTTTTATTTCCAATGACGGATTACAAGGCAACTGCAAACAGAATGAGAAACAGAGTATATTGACAAAAACCAACAAACAACAACAACAGCGAAAATAAGAAAAGAAAACAAGTCCACAGTATAGTCTATAAATCACACATTTTGTGTCTGGCCTCCCAATATTTGCTCCACATGGATCCTATCATTTTAGATACTTGGATAGGCAGTCGTGGCCAGTGGCGATTAGAAAATCGGCCACAGCTCTATCTCGTGGCCATTTTGGAATATCAAGGAGTTTGCTAAACCCCACTTTTTGATTATTCTTTCGGTTAAATTTTGACCAGAAGTATTCTCTGTAGTTTTTCTTTATGATTCTTTTGGCACTATAAAAAGGAACTGTATTGTTAGAGGTTTGAAAGATTTTTGTCCCCTTCTTCTCCAAGGATTCGGCATTCCGGTCAATGCCACAAGGCGATGGAATCCATTTCATGGCAATGTCTATATGGCATTGAAGTAAATCACCAATTAATAGTTGTCATTTGAGATTATATACTGATAAAGGTGCCGTGAAGAAGGAAGACATTGTTTAGAGGGCCGCCCTTGAATCATAAAATAACTACCTTTGAAACACGACCTGGGTGGTAAAAAAGTTGAGATAGAACAATGCGTATAGCTTTAATGAAAAATTTTAAACAGTAACTGGAAAATTTAATTATTGCAAATCTGTAGGAAATGTGAACAATAGAATTTTGTACTTACAAAAATATATTAAAAATAATATATTTAATGTTTTTTAAACTATGATTTGAAACATTCTTTTCACGTGGATATTAAAGATACTGATGAACTGAAATCATTCAATGACAAATTTATCGTTATTTTTTTAATGGAAGGTGTATTTTAAACCATGTATACAGTTTTCTTATACGTCACACTTTTCCTCTAGATCTTCGTCTTCCTCACTGCTTTCCAAGCTATTTTCAATGAAATTCACATCATCAAATGCATTTGAAATAAATATTTTATGTCATATTTGTTGTCTACAAGCAAATTACTCGTATCAGATTTCTAAATATTGCACTTGAACACTGCCTCTGATTTTGATAAATTTAGAAAATTAATTTTCCCCTTTATAGTATTTTCACAAAAGAGACTCAAAACTGGAATTTCAAAGCCTGTTTTCTTAAAACAGATCTAAAAGCAACTTTATGATATCAATTTAACATAAAAAGGCATTCAGTTACCAACTGAATGGCATCAATACATTAACACATTTTCGGAACTGATCAATGTTTCCTCCGCAGGCAGCTAGACAAAGATCGTATTAGGAAAACTGTTTGTATAATGAACCTTGAAGCTTCTAATTATTATATCTTAGCCCAAAAGCGATAAAACTAATGTTGCAATCAGTGGGGAAAAAAAACTTTCGGACATTATGTTTTGCGTCATCCATAACTTTTTGTTGTGATGCCAGTGAACCGGTAAAGTATTTGAAGCATTTTGCCCCTTCGAAATACAAGTGGTTTCTCAAACTCTCCCTCCATGATAAAACAACGTAGCACGGTGGTACGTTACATGGAGTTTTTACCGCCAGTAACCCAATTCAATATATATTGTAGATGTTTTTAGCTTCATATCCTTTACACGTTTCATTTAGTTTTTTTAACTGTATTGTATATTGCATACTTATTTATTTTTCTTCACCACAAACAGATTTAAAAGTTATATCATTTATTTGCACAAATTTGGCTATGAACCATTTGATGCTTTGAAGTCTAGACTTTCCGAAACTGTGTTGCTTTTTCTGCTTATAAATTCTTCGTTAGAAATTTTTATGTATTTCAGGTATTGCTTCTGTAAAACCTTTAATAAAATTAGTAAAAAGAGTTTTTATGGAAAATAATATCTTATATTAACATTGAAAATTAAAAGTTTTGAGTCTATCACTATCTGTAGAAAAATCGACTCGATAGAAGGTATTTAATTATCTTTAAAAGTAAACTTCTGAAACTCTGATGTTTTTTAAAAAAATTTCTTTATCAACCTTAAATATTTTGCTTCAAAATATTGCTGATGTGTTTGTGTTTGTTTGTGTGCTTGTGTATGTGTTTGTGTGTTAGTGTATGTCAAATAAAATAGGTTCAATTGTTTTTTTTAAAAGATGTGTTGGGGAGGGAGCAGTTACTGAATGAAAATAGGCCTATTAGGAACTAATAGTGCCAGACTGCTTAATATCCTTTGAGCATGCTCCAACGTATTGGGAATCAGCCCGACTCTGAAAAAACTCAGTTTCAGAAAGGTTTGTTTCAAATTGCCTTCGAGTTTGAATGATTTTCTATTATCTCCTTGTAAATGGTCAAAAATATCGAGACAAAATTCTTAAACAATATGTAAGACACTATGCCACTGTTATTGGTGATAATTATACCCTGATAAAAGATAATGTTGGGTAACATTGAGTTACGCTTGAAGAGGTAAGTACAGCCTTGATCAGACTATTAGGTAAATAAGGTGGCCATCATATTTTCCTGACTTAATTCTGACAGAGAACCTTTGAGGCGCTGTAGGCAGGGTTTGGCAGAGAAATTGCAGCATTAAATGCTCACCCCGTAAATCTATATGAGCTACAATTGGAATTGCATCCTGAATGGTTTTCTTTTTTGTACCAGTTGTCGCTTCCAATAAAGTAAGTTTATCAAAGAAAAACCAAGGCTAGGAAAGGACAAAAACCTTAATAAATCCTAAGCATTTGTAAGAACTCTTTTAAATTATTCATTACATAATTTTGCCATAACAAATTTTAAAAAAAAATTGTGTGTTTCACTATTTAATATATAAAACCTTAATTAAGACTAATATATAAAGATAATAATTACTAATAACGAAAACTAATATATTTTAAATAAATACCTAAAGATTATGTATGCGAAATTTTTATATTATTATATATATATATATATATATATATATATATATATATATATATATATATATATATATATATATATATATATATATATATATATATATATATATAACATTTAACTTCATGTTTTCAAAAGTTACCTTCCCTAAACTTCTTATTCCTAAATTTTGGTTGATTGGTTATTTGTTTGTTACATCCCATCTAAAATAAACACGAAATGTTATAAACATTATTTCATTCCTTGAAATTAAGCATTAAGGAATTCCGATATAGAAATAGCTTTAAAATGAATTTAAATGAAATAATGAAAATTATTTTATTTTATAAGGGATTAATTACATTATTAAATGTCAATTATTAAATATATACAATATGATATATACAATTGGAATATATGCAATAATTAATTTATTTAGTTTAATATTAACTACAGAAGTAAATAAATTAACAGACAAGAGAAAATGAACAGTTCTTAAATAGACAAAATATTCATATTGTAAATGCTGATTCATTAATAGAAATTAAATGAATTCTTATTTTCTCTCATATATATATTTAGTGAAAAAAATTTTTGAATTTGATTACATTTTGTTATTAGATATTTAATGTTTATTTTTCACAAAAGTGCTTTTTTAAGGGCAGCATTTTAAAGAAAATTATTTTTTTTACCAATCGAAATTACGTTGATTCGAAACCTACTTTTACCACACTTGCTAAATTTAAATACCATAATTTTACTGTTCATGAATACAGTAAATATAAGTTGTATACTTTAAAAAATATATTTAGTTTAGAAAAATTACGTTGCTGTGATTGCTCCCCCTACTGTTGAAAATTTTTTATCTGTCTAAAACTAGTTTTGTATTTTTAAACGAATACATGCATTTGCATTACCGAAAGGCAATAGAAACTGCATTATAGATTGAAATGAACAGCCATAGCTTTCATAAAAGAAATGCTTGAAAGAAATTGTTGAAAAATAAATTTTTTCTCGAAATAGTGAGTTTGTTTTATAGCTGGTATTAAATTTTTATTGTGCTGTTGGCATTTCTGAATGGGTTTCAACTTTTTGCGTTTAAGAAACCGCGCTTCCTCTGCTGGAGTATTCCTTAAGTGCGCATGCGTAGGATCTTCGATAAGGATTACGAGAGGAATAACGGGTAAATGTCAAGAGTTCACGATTTATCCCACTTTTCCAGATCGTGAATGAAGTTTATTTCATGAAATATTTTTTAACATTCGCGAGTAATATACTAAATATTGCAGAAAGTTTCAATTATTCTAATAGCATTTATTTTATTAGAATTTTAATTAGGACATTTTTAAAACTCCCACAAAGTCCATGCGTTTTCAAACCATGAAAAATATATTTGCGGTGATAAAACTGGTTTTATCTTTTTATTTTTGAATTGAATACGATTTAAAGCAATTTTCCCCATTAGAATTAAATTTTTCTTTAAAATATTCGTTTGTATATACAGAGGGGAACTAATTTATCTACTTTTCTTTCTGTATTATAATATAAATTAAATTATAAAATCCAAATTTTTCAGAGCTTTCAATTGCTATAAATTATAAAATCTCATTCAAAACATCTTAATTTAGAAGTGTGATGTATTTCTAAGCGAAAATAATTTATAAGTTAATTATATATGCTTTTTATCTACGTGCATTATTTTTTTCCATTTCGATAGATTTATTGTACACTAATAACAGTATATCTTATGCAATTATATGACAAAACAATTTCTAAAACAAATGGTACGCTATTATACACTAAATTTGTAGCTGTATGTACCACTCTATTATGCTGCTATATAGTTACAATAATATAATCAATTAAAGATACAACAAAAAACACGAAAAACACACTACAATAATACAAAGGTGTGATCGAAGAATAAATTAAAAAGCTCAATATATAAGCATTGCTTTTTGCCTAACATATAAATAAATTGGGATACATAAAACAGGACAATCAATAAAAAATATTATTTTTTTATCTTATTTCACTGCATACACATTTTTCTTTGCAATAAATAATTTAATCACATTATTATTGCTTACATCAAATTGTATTTTTAAGCGACCCAGGAAAAAAGTATTTGAGGAAAAAATTGATAGTTGTAATGAAGATTAAGTCTTTAATTTTCTTTTAATTCTGTTTTCTTTTTTAATCTCTTAAGCAGTCACTTCCCCCCCCCTCCCAAAAAAAATGTTAAAAAAAAGGTACATTTTTTCCTATTGCACATAACTAAGCCAGATATTTAACACAGTCTGTGAAAATGGAAGAGTTTTATTTTAATTTTAAATTTTAAAGTTTTCACACTATTTTTTATTATTGTGGAACACAAAAACCCTTAACCCTTTATCTGCCGATGGTACTTATAAGTACCACTTACTTTAAAATTACATAGAATAGCCATTTCTACGAATACTCTGACGATACTTAGCAGCCATATTCTTTTAAATCCACTCTTCCAAGATATATGGCAGCACGGGTTCTATGATGAGTATTTTAGTGGGGAAGGCGAACAGTTTTATAGAAGAGATTGTGCGTTTTCAGCGGATTGTGAAAATTGTCATTTTCGTTCCGAAAAAATAGTTAATGTCAAAAGGTAAGTGTCTTATTTTTTTTTTTTTTTTGTAAGTTAATGGATACCTTAGAAAATGATTTGACTATTTATTTTAAGTGAATAGTGTGTATAATTAATTTTACAGCTGTATATCTTTAATTAATCAATTAGCTCTAATTAATTAAATTTCCCCGAGTTGAATATTTTGCTTATGTATATCCCTTAATTTTTAATGTAGTGATTCAAAAAAAAAATGTTGCATGAAAGAAACTGCAGTGAATCATAATACGATAGATAAAGGGTTAAATGTTCTCTCTTTATAAGTACACTCTGCATGCTATGAAGAATGTTTCACATACTTTAAAGGAATTTCTCTGATACCTTCAAAAAAATTAAGCATGGTGTAATTCCAAATCTTATATTGCAATGAAGACAGAGATAATATTAGTTTTTCTGGATTATCTTTCCATTTCATTTCTTCTCAAGCAACGAATCGCACATTGCCTAAGCAATCCCTGTTCTTTATCGAATATTTTCAAGAATCTTAATTTCTGCCTTCAATGAAAAATTCCACCTTCACTACAAAGAAAATACCGGATGAGAACTATCATACGCAGCTTGCATCTCTTAAAATCACTAGCACTAATAATCCCATTATACGAATGAAAAATATGTGCAAAGCAAAGATAGAAAGCAGAAAATGCCGGTGCCCATACAGCGTACGGGCAAACCGGTGAGTGGGTCAACAAGTAATTTCTGATGGGAAATATATGCTACAATCCACATACTATATAGTATTACTACCATACTACTATCCCATATAGTATTGAAAATCATTTATTTTACCTTCGAAATGTTTTTAAAATTCAGTTTGTTTTATAAAAAATGTCTTTAATTTCCTTTATGAAACTAATTTATACAAGGTCCATTGACCTCTTCATCAAGTACTCTTTGTTCTTTATTCTCGAAGAGGTTAGCCCCGATTTTCTCGTAATTTTATTGAACCATTAGTCCTAAATATTTCAACCCTAATACAAGGTTTCACAATACTGTGGGATTCCATAAAAAATATACAATTTGAAAAAACTGCATGCAGCGCAATGTAATTAAGCAAAGAAATGTTAAGTAGATTTTTCTCGTATTTGTTCCAAGATATTTTTATTTAATGTGAAATATATGAAGAATTTAATTTGTTTTATATGAATGAATTCTTGATTGTTTATTAACGCCACACTTTTAATCCATATAAATGCTATTTTAAGCTGGATCTGTAAGTTACATTAGTCACGGTTGTCCTTCGACTTAGCTTGTCCTTAATTGTAGTCTCAAGTGGTTGACCACTCTTCTCTTCATATCAAGAAGCAATGAAGAATATTAGATGCAATCAATCTATCCTTGCCCTTAGGAATAACAAACTCTTTCTAAATTTACGAATAACTTGGGTAATTAAATTTCCCATGCTCTTAAATCGAATGATCATACTGTGATCAAACATAAATAGTTATCGCTGTGCTATCATAATCATGGTAGAAGATATTGGATTGTATTTAAGTGAGAGATATTTATGTCGCACTATAAAGCTGCTCGAGAGCTATTAGTGACGGACCTTTTACTTTTGAACCATGGTCAAGAGACGAGAATGACTTCTGAGCTGACACCCTCTCTCCTATCACACCTAGCCAATGGGAGGACGTTTGAGCCTCATTATATTTGACGTGCATTGGCTCCTTCTTCCCGGAGGGTTTCCAGTGGCACTAGGCTCGATCTCAAGGCATGCCAGCCACAAGTCTGTGACCTTGACCACTAAGTTACCGTATATATATATAGCAACATTTAGATAATGCCATAACTTTAAGCAAAGATATATTTTGTATGATTCTGAAATAATTCTAATTGTAATTAAGAAATCAGATGCTATAACTCTGAGCATAGTTATGTTTTGTTCGACTCTATGATAATGACTCTATGAGTTTTGATTTTTCAAATTATTCCAAGAAAAAAAACTAAAATACAAAAGATAAAGATTACATAAATTTTCCCCATAGGAATGTGAACTATTTGTTGGGAGTAATGAAGACCATAAAACATAAGCTTAGTAGGCAGTGGCGTACACAAGAGGGCCTTGATTTTTTTTCTATTGATTATAATCCTGTGCATACAGTACGTAAAATTTAATTCAGTATGTTATTAATTATTAATTTTGTTAATTAATGCTAATTATTCATTCAATAATTAACTTTCTACTGTTTTTGTTCTCGAAAATTTGTAGTATCAAATATATGATAGTTGGCATATTGAAGCATGATACGAGAATAGCGTTTCGACCCTGGACCCCATGCCCCTTGAAAGATTCCTCTGTGTGTTACTGTTAATAGGTATTATAAGAATGAAGAAATACGCAAGAGTGTTTGCGCAAGAAAATGAAAAGAATTAAATGCTTGAAAGAGTAATTTAATATCCAAATGAACATAACGGCTCTCTTTGAAACAGTTTTAACATTCGCCAACTTAAAATAGAACGCATGCGTCATATTTTATCAAAACATGTTTGAGAGTTTGCAATACATGCTTGCATGGTTCTGTAAAAAGTAAACCGATTGAGTAAATAAGTATCGGTAAAAATATATCCTTTGTGCACATTACCTGCCTGTGGTTTGTTTATTTGTTATCCCCCCCCCCCTGCATCACATTCCAGCAATACAGCACAGCACGACAAACTCTCAGTACCAGAAAGGAGTCGGCTTCCTCTCCTGGCCGGCAACCTCACCAAATTTCTCTTTCATGAAACATTTGAGGACCCTCAGGGAACTGCGAAAGAACACAAAGCTGAGTACTGTAGGTACATGCTGCAGAGAAATTTAGATTTGCGTTGAACTTATCTTTGCAAGGAATATATCTCAGGATAACATCAATGACTTAGTTGGTAGCCTTCCTCTCTATTCAGAGACTAGCATAGTCGATAAGAAGATCACATTTAATACTGAATAAACAATTATAGAGTGTGGTAATCCATTTCACTTTTAAGGAGTGCATCTAGTTCCAAAAGGCAATAGCTTTTCAACTTTAATCGAACTTTCCGGTTGTTTATGTCTTCCATTTTATAATTCTTTTAAGTAGATTATTTTAGGAAAACTATGTGTTGTACGCAGTTTGGAGGTAATCCATTTTCCAATTTCTGTACAGTAATTTGAAAATAGTAGTTTGAAATGTATTTCATCGAGTTTAACTTTTCCGAAGACACGGATTCACATTTAAAATGATCAATGAAATGCATGTCTTTCTTAACGTTTTCTTATACACTTCATCTACCTCAGGAAAGATTATGGTTTCTCCCTACTTTATCAATGTGCGTAAATGTCCAAGATTCAAAACCAACTCAGTTTCTGAAAGAAAGGGGAACATTCCTTCTAACACAATGTATAGATTTTTCAATAAATTTTAAATGTTCCTAAACGATTTTCATAAACCACTCGTCGTGTAGGGGAGCAATGCATGTTAAACCTATCGAGAGCTCAGACGTCTATCCGTTGGTGTGGTGTGGTAGTTAGGAAAGGGAAGTGTCAGCTCAGGTGTCGTCCTCGTCACTTGACCATGGTTCAAAATTACAAGGTCCGTCACCAAAGGCCCTCGTGTAACTTAACAATGCGACGTTAATATTCACTCACTCATTCATAAACCTCTCATAAAATCCATCTTAACAAGGATCTTGATTCGCAATATCTCGCTCTGTCGTACTAATTATAAAAATTAAATATTTGCATATTTATTAGAGTTTCGTAAATTCTTTAAAAATATGTGCCACTTTTACTTTTCTCAATTCAACAATTCTCATTTCTTCAAGATGATGAAAGTGAGAAGTTTTCGAATCTTTGCGGAGTAATATGATATAAAGTTTATTGGATATAATTCTCTTTTTTTTCTCTTTGACAAAATAATTTTTTGTAGATGTATTAGGTCAATATGTAGTGCTCTAATCATAATATATATAAAAATGTTGTATAAATTTTCTGAGTAATAATTTTTTCCTGGTTTTATAATGACTGGTTAACAAAATCAGCTCCAGTTATTATAAAAAGCGAAAGGTTGCAGAGACCGGCTTACTAGTTACAACAAGAAATTTAGCATGTTAATGTCTTTTTAACAAGTATAGTCTACCATACAAGAACTACAAAATTTATACTACACAATTCTAGAGGTGGAACAGACGTCACTACAGAATAACAAATATTGCTAAATTCTCTGATAATAAAATAGGTATGGTATAACCAAGATTTTTTTATAAATTTGTGCATTCATAATTAGAGTTTCAAAATGCAAAATAGCTAGAACTGATTACTATCTATAAATTTACAGCAAAATCTCCTTTTGAATATATATATATATATATATATATATACCAAGAGAACAATGATATTTAATCAAGAAGCTATGAGATCAAACAAAAGAGTATATTGGACATATATAGAGAGATTGTGACGAGAAAGTGGTCTTTCCTATGTTAAAATTGCAAGATAGGTGGGTGGTTCAGCGACTACATCTGGAGATTGAACGTTTTGCTTAAGATGTCAGGAGAAAATTTTAATAAAAACAAAGCAGGAAAAGGCCAATAAAGGTGCACCGCATCTGATAATGATAGAAGTACAAAAATACTGTCTTCAATGTAGAAGAATGTCATAAATGTCATAAGTGATTTGAATGATACTGGTATTTCTGTCAGTTCAAAAACCATCAGAAGAAGATTAGTAGATGTTAGACTAAGAGGTAGAAATACACGAAAAAACCCTTTCACCAATTTACAGCAGCGCTAAAAAAGACTACAGTGGTCAAAGGAAAACATTAATTGGACAAATGATTAGTGGTCACAAGTTATAAGAAGGAATGGAACTAAGATATCGTTATTCGGTAATGATGGCCGAAAATATGTAAGATGTAGAATAGGAGAAATACTACATCATAACAACATCCAGGCAACTGTGAAGTACCTACATAGTTTTGATTTGGCCATGCATATCAGCAAATGGTATCAGTTGTCTTCATATCATCGATAGGACCCTGAATGTCAGAAAATACATTGACACCATTCTAGAAGCAAACGTGTACCTTCCTTCAGGGATCTGTTTACCAGCAATGCTTCATTTATTTTTCAGTACGTTTCTGCTCCTTGCCACACAATAAAGTTATCGAAAGAGTGGAATCGTTCTAAGATCATTGAGTTAATGTTCTGACCAAGAAACAGTCATGCCGTCAAACCTATCGAAAACTTGTGGCACCGTTTGAAACCTCTTGTCATAATGAGGTACCTATGAAATAAAAAGGAAATAATTGAGGATGAATTGTTTTCTGGCATCCTGCAATAACAAAGGAAGAGCTTAAAACTACTTTCAGCTCAATGAAACATCGGTGCGAAACTGTAATAAAAATAAAGGCTACCCCACCAAGCACTAAGAACTCACTTCTACCATCAGTATCTAATGCAAGCATGTCACAAACACGCGGCCAGCCATGACTTTTTAAAAGATATTTAAATATCAAGATTTTAGAGTTTTTCTCATTTTAAAACTTATTTGAGGTGAACTTTTTTTAAATTTACAACATATTTACTTGTTAATTATTCTTATTTTAAAAAATAGGGAGCAATTTCTTAGTGGACTGAATAAACTACATTTCTCACACAATATAATGTGATTGCACTAAAAGTTCATGAGATTAACACCACGTTACGAGTCATTCTCCCTCTTCTAAACCGTTCTCATAACCTCAATCCCCTTTTGGTCAGTGACCTCGCACTTCCTGTGGGCAGAGGGACTGTCCATTAAAGCCCCCTTTGGAATTGGAGAGTATTAGGACAGTGTTAACATCTTTATGACTTTTTTTTTAACAAATAGCATCATAATTTATCGTGTGTGCGACTTGTATTTCTCTTTCTCCGTCTCTTTTTAAAAGTATGCAATCAGCGAAAGCTAAGAGCTTTGTCAGATCCAGTCACAAGACGAAATATAAGATAAAGGGCAGAGTAAGCTCAATTGTTTGCAGAAGAAAGTGGATTTTGGTAAAAGTGGATTTGATCTAAAAAATTATTTAATAATAATAAAACCATACTTCAAATACAATGAGTAAAAAAAGATCAATTGAAGATGAGTGTCGCACATTTTTCAAGAAAAATGGGAACTGCAATATTTTTGTGTCCAAAGCAAGAGTAAACTATTATGCCTGATTTGAAAAAACTTTATTTCTGTTTCTAAGAAGTATAATATTAAAAGGCATTATGACACAAATCATAAAAAAAATTTTAACCAATACGTTTCAAAATTTCGTGAAGAAAATTTGGCGGATTTGAAATCAACTCTTCAAAAACAACAAAATGATTTCACTAAATTTTCTGAAGACAATACAGCTGCTGTGAAAGCTAGTTATATGTTATCCCATTCAATAGCAAGCAGATCGAAACCATTTACTGAAGGTGATTTTATTAGTGAATGCTTAATCAAAGCGGTGGAACTGTTATGTCCAGCGCAAATAAAAAAATTTGAAAGTGTTAGTTTAAGTCGAAATGCTGTAGAGTTGATGAAACAGCCAAGAATTTGAGATCAGCATCATTCAACAATATCAACATTTCAAGTCTACTCGATTGCAATTGATGAAAGTATAGATATTCGAAATATCGCTCAGCTGACCATTTTTATTCGCGGATGCGATGTTAATTTAAAAATAAATGCAGAGCTTTTGGAAGTCTTTCCTATGCATAATACTGCCACTGGCGCTGATATGTTTGATGCACTTATGGAAATTGTAAAAAAGTATAAGTTACCATTGGATAAGTTGGTTTGTCTTGCAACTGATAGCGCACCTACCATGACCGGTATTACCAAAGGATGAGTTGCAAGATTAAAAGAAACATGCAAACAACACGAAAACAATAATTTTAAACATTTTCATTGCATTATTCACCAACAAGTACTATGTTCCAAAGTTTTGAATATCGGACGTTATAAAATTGTTACAAAAAACGTAAATTATATTCGAGCACATAGACTTAATCATCGTCAATTCACTTCACTTCTGAAAGACGTAGAAAGTGAATTCACCGATCTAACATATCATACAGAAGTTCGATGGCTTTCGAGTCATAAAGTATTAAAACGATATTTCAAACTGCTGGACGAAATCATAATTTTCTTAGAAACAAAAAATACGAATGTGCAGAATTAAAAGATGAAAAATGGCTAAAGGATCTGGCCTTCTCAGTTGATATCACAAGTCACCTTCATTAACATAATCTTAAGCTTCAAGGCAAAAATAATCTTGTTACAATACTATTTGATAACATTAACGCTTTTATACAAAAATTATTTCTTTGGCGAAAACAAATAGAAAAAGAAAATCTGTGTCTCACTTTTTGAAAAAGCTGCGAATATTAAATCCTCTAAATTAAAATTTACAGAATATGCTCACCAAATTAAATTGTTAGAAATAGAATTCGATCGAAGATTTTCTGATTTCAAATTATTACAATTTGAATTACAATTTGAATTTACTGTGAATTACAATTTCGTCTTTTTACTTCACCTCTATATATCGACATTGAACTTGTTGATGAAAATTTACAAATGGAATTGATCGAGATCCAATGTGATTCTCTGCTGAAGCAAAAATGTATGGAAGTTGAAATTCCAGATTTTTACACATATTTATCAATAGATCGATTTCCTAAGATGTTATCCTTTGTTACACGTATAATGGCTATGTTCAAAACTACTTATTTATGCGAGCAATTATTTTCTTTAATGAAAAACAACAAAAATTTAGAAAAGTCAAGATTAACCCATAAACATTTATCATCAATTTTAAAGATCACATCAGCTCAGCATATTCAACCAAACGTTGATGATTTGCTTCATGAAAAACGGTGCCAAACATCTTCTAAAAAGTAATATTGGGATTGGGACGTCCTTGACAGGTAAAAATATAAACTTATTTTAAGCTGTAATATCTGTATACTTATGTGCCTATGTATGTGAAAAAATTACATTTATAAATATAAATAATTATGTGTGAGCAATTAATAGCTATCATATTTTTCAGTCATGTACTTAACTTAAGGTACAACTTGCATAAAGTTTTTTGGAATATAACTTTTAAACTTTGTAGTGCTTGTTAACATATCATTCTATATAATAAATAAAAATAAAATAAAATTTTTTAAAAAAGTTTAATTTTGTGATTTAAATTTTAATTTTTTTATGAAGATAATGTGCAATATCTAAAAGTTTTAAAAGTTTATTTTTTAAAAAAGTACTTATTGTATCGGAAATAATTAAATTTTGTAACATGCAAGATATATGAGTGCTATAGGTAAAGTAGATTTTCACAGAAAATGTATATATATCGGAATCTACACACAAAAAAGAACTCATTTTAAGAAAATCAAAAATAAAGATATTTTTTATCACGATTTTAAAAAAAAATATTTTAAAAATAAGTATTTAAAGCCAATAGGATTAGTGTGCTTTGTTACATTACCATTTTTTTTTCTTTTAGTTTTAAGTTATTGCTATTTAGATTTTTTTGTAAGCTTCGCAAACACATCTGTCATCAACGCGCGCGGTTCACAGTATCTTCCATATAAAACACCAATATTTTATACATTAATTTTTTACTACTTTTATACTTCACTTTGAGCACCATCCTTGCACATGAAATTATATCATTATTTAGATTAATTTATTAGATAAATATGTAGCTGAAATGTCTTGTTAAAATTATAAAAATAAATCTTGTTTTTGAATTGTCTTGCCTAACTGTTTAAAATTAATTTTAAAAACAAAAAGAAAGTACAGTGTTCAAAATTTTGTCCCTTTAAAAAAGGGAAGTAGTATTTGGCTTATCATATTAAAATTCAATTTTCCAGCTTATTGTATAATTATAAAAAAATAATACAGCAACACAGAATTAGCGAGGTATTCTTTATTTTTTAAGACCAAAATAAAAAAAAAATGCAAAATTTGAAGCATTTTAAAATTTTGGTAACCTTAAATTCTTAAATAATAATTTCTTAATATAGCTTTTATTTTCGTTTTTTTTTTATTAAAAAAACCCTTGACATTGAGTCTAATAAATGCATAACGTAATACCTCTACAAATCGTATTTTATTAATTTTTTGAACATTGAGAGTCTGCGGCCCCGACTAAATATAAAGTAGATCATGTGGCCCGCAATATCATGAGTTTGACATGTGCCTGATCTAATGTATATTGATAGTTATGCAGCATAACGTTTTTGCGTCGTAAATATTTGAATTTTGCTTTTTGTATTGAATTCAGTATCAAATTCCGTTTAAAATAAAAAAAAAGACTTTGAATTCTAAGCAGCGTAACATTTTCTATAAGCATACACAAATTTAAAAAGCATAACAATTTTAAAAAGTGCCCACAATTCTTGCCATCAATCTTAATCAGCTAATGACCCACATTATTGAGACCTGATAAAAGACTGTATAAGTAATTACACTTTTCATCATACATCAGCAGTTTTAAAAGCTTTGAAACTTTGTGTGAGTCATAACCTCCGAAACAAAAAAAATTCCAAGATTCCCATCTTCCAACTGAATGCACAACCAATATAAAACATTTAACAATATGACGCATTCAATTTACCAATATAAAGTGTTGGCCGAAATCGTGGACATTTCTGGAAATTTTTTCGTTTTTAAAATTTAAATGCTTATAGAAAATGTTTACCTTTCAATGTTTTTACGGAAACCAGATATTTAAGAACAATTGGTTTATGTTAGAGAAATCACTCGTAGGCGTTTAGAATGATTAAAATATTTTATTATTTTTTTTTAGTTTTAAAAGATAAATTGGTGGATATTATAATGAAGGAATCATTGAAAAAAATTCTCTTATTAGAGTGAGTTATATAGAATCCCGAGTAAGGCATGGTTATATCTTCTTCGGAAAAGGAATTCGGACGTAGCCTGTAATGGATTCCCGCCTCGAATGGAAAAACAGCGCACCCCTTCTGTTATATGCTGGGATCATCATTTGTAATAAATGTCTATATTCTTCTGTTTGTATTGTATATTCGTGTTCTTCCACTCTTACTTTATATATATCCCAGAATAAAAACACACGACAACAGCTTCTTGACCACACACACACACAATTATTATTGTTGTCCTAACCTCAACCTTACTGAAAACTTTTGGCACCATTTGAAAATTATTGTCCTAATGAGACCCCCAGCAAATAAAAGAGAACTAATTGAGACTTTAATTGAATTCAGTGTTAAGTTCTCCTTAAAATTATATATATATATATATACTTTGCATTTTATAAAACGTAACATTTTCTATAAGCATTAAATTTTAAAAAAACAAAACTTTCCAAAAATTACCACAATTTTGACCACCACTGTATACATACATGCAAAAATGTCACATCCATAAACAAAATTTTAAATGGTCCCCAAACATTTGGTCCAAAGTTTTCAGTTTCCAGAAAAGTTGAAATTTCGATAGGGTTTCATTTACAACGCTAAGTTTACCAATTAACTCAATTTACTACAATTTCCAGCAAAGATCGTCCAAGTCCAATTTCAACTCAGCAATAATGTTTTGCACTATTCGGAATCTGCTGTTACGTTCCACAATACAAGCTCAATCCAGTTAACAATGAAATTTCATTAACACTAGAGACTTCCATGATACCGCAGGTTGAATAGAGAATTCCTTAGCTCTCATATCATATCTCGTATCCTAATTTGGTAAGTTTTAATTGTAGCTATTGTAAAACTCTCTACCTTCGAAGTCTGAATCAGCATTTCATTTTCGATCAAAATATTCCGCACTCCCACTTTCTTTTTTTGGCTCTATATGTATTCCAATAAGCTTATTTATTCTAAACGAATAAATCTTTAATGTTTCGTAAACAGTTTAACCTTAAATTCTTAGACAAATCTCATTTAACAACGCATCATTTCCATCCTCAAAACTGCAATAATGTTTGATGACTTACGACAAGAAATTTATTTCATAATACGTGGTAATGTAATTAAATTCCAATCATGGATTGAATTTGAGATAGTACATACATTCTCTTTTAGGTTTCTTTCGGATTCTACTAAATAAGATCAAAAGCTCTACCAGAGTTTTGAAACGGCGAAGAAGTGCAAAAAACATAATTTATATTTTTTAAGCTAAAATAGAATATAATCAACGCACACATATTACTATCTTTTATCTTTTTCAAT
>BMAV01018365.1:152444-171979 GCA_019973955.1 Trichonephila inaurata madagascariensis | reverse complement strand
AATAACCGAAAACCGAATGCGATCGATGCAGTATATGAAATCGGACACTATATTGAAAAACATCACATGCGAGAAACGTGCTTGAAGATAAAGCAATATAGGTGCAAATTGACGCAACTTTACCTTTATTGTGGAAAATAAAGGTCGCTGTACCATTGTACACCTTCGTTTTTTCACTGCACAGTCTCTGATTCTGTTGAGCAGCAGTAGTTGAGTAGGACAGCACTCTGATTGTTGTTTGTACCACTCCATAGCAGAATTCGAATCGAATCCTACATTCGATTCTATCTTCGAACTCTAATATCGAGTTCGAATTTTGAAGATATGTTATATTTTGATTAAATTAATACAAGTATTTATTCTTCTGAATTACAAAAATGATCTTGTTTTCTTGTTTGATTTTGCCAGAACAATTATTATATCACCCATTATCTTACCATTTTTTTTCTTCAGGATATTTTTAAGACATTTTTTACAATAATTGAAAATGTATGAGAGGAACATCATACTCAACTCAAAAAAGTTTATTAACACAAATTCATATTAAAACAGCAGGGATTTTATAAAAAAATTCACATTAAAATATTACTATAAATGAAGTGCTCTAAAACGTATAATTGCACAAGCATAAGACGATTTAAGGCCATTCAAAACCAAAAATAAAATTAAAAGAAAAAGAAAATATATATATTAGAAGATTTTTTTTTTATTTTTACAGCAAAAAAAAAAATCGTTATGCCTTTATTCTATAAATTTCTACTTTTCTTTAAAAATATAGAAAGAAGCAAAAATGGTCTTCTGAAGAAATGTTTGTGTATAAATACACGTATAATATAACAAAATAAAATAAGATACCAAATGAAAAAGTTGTTTAACCTACAAGGCCAAAGAAGAAAGGAACTGGAGTTCAAGAGACATCACAAATGAAGATACAAAAAGAGTATTTGGACTAAAATAGACACCTATTATGATTTCTAAAACTGTCTATGAATTAAGCCAGCGATGTAGGGTTAATCCTTTTTATGGTACCAATCTTCCCCGTACAGCAGAAATTTTCAACATAATAGAAAAAGAACAGAGCCATGTTGAAAAGGTAAGCCTATTTCTAACACACCTGGACGATGAACCAGACAGTAAAGTAAAATGAAATTATGAAGTGAGAACGAGAGTACAATAATGTTTCTCTCATAGAGAGGAATATTAAGAAAAGAATTCTATAGAAAAAATTAGGATAAAAACTTACATGTAAAAATGAAAACCATAAGGAAATGTGAAGACTAAGACTCTTATGCGAAAATCCCGCTCTATATAATGTGTTAAAATAGAAGTGTTAACACATGAAGCGAAAACACAGTGGCGCCACCTAGATAGTTATTTTTCAATTAAACTAAGCACATACACACATAAAATATTTTAAAATTAAACTAATCATACGATATTTTAAAGAAATTAATAATCTAAATTTAAAAAATACAGTTAATATAACATAGAAATATATTTAAAAAGGAATTTATTTAAATATATATAAATGTATTTCAAACAATTATTGCAGAATTTTTTCCATGCATCTCCATGCATTTTTCCATTTTTGCATGAATTTTTTCCAATTATTGCAGTCCATGTCACTTGATTATGAGGCATGTTAAAGATTCCGCTGCTAATTTAATATCGGTATGCTCCACGTGCAAAGTTGTTCATATTCACCAAGATGGGCGATGATATTACAATATGTTTTTCTTAATATTTTTATCGTGTGGTATTGTGGCTGCTTTGGGGATAACTTATTATTAGAGTTAATTTTTATTGTTTTTTTTTCTTCCTGAGAACCCTATGAATTTCGGAGAATTTCAATTAGATTCTTTTAAATACTTAACTATTTTCATTCCATTCATTTTTTAAGCTATTGCTTCAGTTTTGTGTTGTCTTTTGCGCTGTTTTCGAACATGGACATTTCTTATATCATTGGTGGTACCATGATATTTTTGTAAGAAATATGAAGGCTGTGCTTATACTTTAGGCAATACATATGGCTGAAAATTGCGCATTTCTACTTTATTTTACTTTGAAATAATGCATTTATAAACATCCCTTGTTCGATGAAGTTCATTAAAGGAACTCGCAGTTTTTGAGACATTGCAAATTATCAGCTATTATAAACTGATGTTCATTATTGATTAATCTTAATACATATTATATAGTTATTTTTTGAAAACTAAAATATAATTGTATAATACAAATATCATTGTACATAATAATAATTATATTATATAATTTTTATTATATATTATATTACATATTATTATTATTAATATATTATATCGATATTAGTTATTTTCTATATATTCTTATATTCTGTAAGTAAAATATATTTCAATATATTTCAAAGCAGTTCTTAAATATTATTTTCTTGACGATTTGTTACAACCATGCTGCCATCTTGGATTCCATATCACTGGACAACAAGTGCTGCTTGGCGTGTAGTACTTCGATGTCAAATTAGTTCCAAAATCACCAGAGTGTTTGTTTAGTTTGGATGCTCTGCCTCGGTAGCCGAGTGGTGTAGATATCGGATCGTGGCTTGCCTTGTCACGAGTTCGAGCCCGGTACCACAAAAGACCCGCCGTGTAGGGCAGCGATGCATATTAAATCTGTCGAGAGCTGAAACGTCCTCCCTTTGGTGTGGTGTGGTAGTTAGGAGAGGGGGTGCCAGTTTAGGTGTCGTCCACGTAACTTGACCATTGTTCAAAATTACGTGGTCCGTCGCCAAAAGCCCTCGTGTAGCTCAACACAGTGCGACGATAATATTCAACCAATCAATCAATTAGCTTGGATGCTGTCTCTAAATTAAAATTTCCTGTGCAATTTCGCCTCATCAGAGCTCAGGTGTCTCTCTCTGTGGAGGAAACTGGGGGTTAAAATTACATCGTGGCAATATTTATCCACCTATATTATGCCACACTTAAAAGGGATACCAGCTTTATTTGGTAAAATACCAATTCGCTACCAGAAAGAAAGAAAAATAATGTTTTATCTGATATCCAGAAAATTATCTGGAAGTTATATTTTAGTTATTTAGAAGTAAGAAAATGTTTTTGGCTTCAAACTTTATCTAGAGGAAAAGTACTCTTTTTTAGGATTCTAATACATCAATATATCACAGTTGTCGATTATTTCTTAATAAATTTCACTTCTTTTCATTCTCCTGTGATCTTTTTTATTATTTCTACCTCACCGTACTGATTACATCGATTAATAGAAACTTCACTCTTTTTCCATTATTCAGAGGTTATAATAATTATACGTAGTGCAGTAATATTAATGATGTTTTTAAATATCTTTTGTGTTCCTTAATATAAATCAAACATATATACATTGTAAACTTAATGAAACTATAAGAGAGTTGCTATATTTTTCTGTAGTTTCTCAAGTTTTGTGTTTTGAATAAGTTACGTTCAATTATTTTATAATGAGTGAAAATTATTCTGTATAAAATTATTTTATTACTCTTTAAATTTAATTCTACTTGTTTCTGTAATCAAATACTTGCAAGTTTTATTTATGTATTGTATTTAACAATGAACTTTTCATTGAATAAGAATACAGTCATTATAAATTTACCATTACATTTTTGTAGTACATTAATAAGCAAGTAATTCTTGTTGTAGAAATGTATGTAACTTTTGGGTTGTATAGAAGAATTACACACATTAATGTTAGTCTGCATCAAATTTTGAAGAAGTTGAACAAATTAACAGTAATAATTTTTTAGCCCTTGAAGAGTATATATTGCTAAAAGGTTATTTAAACAGATTTAGTTAAATAATTAAATGATTACTACGGTTATATGTATAATGAAAAAGTTTCTCAAAGAGTATAAAAAAATAATAAAATACTTTGTATCATATTGTGAAAAACTATGCTTGCTGTTTTTTCTGAACTATTAATACCATACTAATTTATTCTATATAACGTTATATTTTGTTTTCAATATTTTGATACATGTTTATACTTATGAATGATTTATACAGTCTAATTCAATGTAGAAAAATAAAACACAAAATAATTACATTTTCATGAAATCGACGGAAATATCAATCTGTTGCAGAGTCAAATCAAATAAATATCAGAATTTTCAAATAAACAAGCGGTATTTTCAAATATATTGCCAGCAATATTCTGCATATTTATGAAAACGAAATTGGAATAAACAGCCATATCAAATTTTATGACACAGGAACGTAATTTTCATTTTGTGAAAAATAATGTAGGAAAAAAAAAAAGGAAATACATTGAGAATGCAGTACAGAAATATAATTTAATTCACTGATGCTTATTGCGTTTTCCAGATTTATCAATAATATGTTCTGATTTCAATTGCAAAAAATAAATTGAAAAGTAGTATTTTTTCCATATATTCTTAAAAATCTTATTAAGTTTCTTATATTTTCCATTAAGTAACTCGAAGAGTTTATTCAAGTTACGTTTTAGTTTACATGTTTATTTTCAAACTTCTAACATTCATCTTTTTTTAATCATTTTATGAAGAAAAATAGCTTCATTGATTTCAAACTCAATCCTAAAATGGAGTATGTAGTGTTATTTCCTTAGAATTTAACATGATTTTATTTTGGTGACTTTAATAAATGTTACAATAAACTCTTCATTTGCTCTTTACATTATTTATGGATTGATTATCGTCGTCTTTGTAACTTCAGTTCTAATTTCAGCTAGACCATACTGTTTTAATTCGGGGGTTCAAGTTTGTAATCGGATGCATTATACTGTATTTTTAGTTCTAAGCAATATTCGGTATAACTGTTTGTTATGAATGTAACTATATGTATACGCTATAATTTTGAAATATATATTTTGGCTTAAGTAAACTTTCAATAACTTACATTCGTGAGAGATTAGCGCCTCTCTCTTGTACACCTAGATATGTGGGAGGAAGGGAAGAAACACTCGCGATGATCCAAACAATCAATTTTTTATCACACACTCAATGAAAAGACACAATTTCAACTAATAATAGTAAGAGAATGTATCCATGCTAACAGCGAAAGTAGAACAACGACGGTAAAACACGAACGATTAGGAAACTATCAAACTTGATCTTTACCTTAATAAAGGATCTAACTTATCATCCGATTTAATCTAATATCAATTCCATCTCAGTGAACAATCGTCACTTTAAAACTTCCTCCTAATGAGTTCTTAATTACAATAATTCAAATATGGTACCTTCAGTAGCAATCTCACCTGATTCGAGTATACCTCCTCTCCTACTTTCTATTCAAGCTAGAAAACTTTGACTATATATAGTAAGTTAATTTGAATATCATGATTTTTTTCTTCTGAAGAGTTGGTTGTGAATAACGCGAATTGAGAACCCAAAGATTTCCGAAGAGGATTAATTGAAGGATCGCAAATATATCCATCACACATTCGTTAGTCATTATTTGGTTAGATTAAATTATTATTTTTCTTACTGAGAATCTGCAGTTTACTTTTGTTATACATTACAAGCTGAGATAATGTTAATTATTAATTTAATAAGAAATCATTTTAGTTCATGATTGTTGTTTGGCTTAAGATCTCCAAATCTATATATATATATATTAATCTATTTAATCATTTATATGCTAAACCTCCCGAATTGTTGTAGATCACCAAAAAGCCAGTAATGTTAAGTAATCACTTTTATATTTTTGAAGGAAATAACTATATTAGTATTTCTCAAACTGGGAGGTGTACCTTCTTAGGGGGCGTGATACCCCCTCTAAGGAGGAGCACTGGAATGCATTAGTAAGCGCGAGGGCATCCAAAAGTAAGAAAAAATTAAAAATAATACTATTTTATTACATAATAATACATTCTGACATAATAAAATTAAAATACTCATTCACACTGATATAATATACGTATACATGTATCACACAGTACTGCAAAATGTATTTGATAAATTATTTAACAATAATAAGCTAAGAACGAGCTTAATATTTTTCCGTGGTCCCATAGGTTTGTTTAAATAAAATTTTATTCAAATTTTGATACTTATTTTGATATTTTGTAAGTTTATAATTAAAGTTAAACTTTAGCTTTAGAGTCAAAGTATATTTTTATTGAATTCAGTAGATTTTCACTGTACAGGATGATAGGCGTGATAATGGAATATTGAAAGTTTGACAAGCACTGAACTATATACATTTATTTACTGTAACAAACTCTGAAACAGTTTCATTTACAGCACAGTCCCGAAACTCGACATTCAATAACCCGGCATTCCAGATAACTCGACTGCACACTTGCAGGTCGTAAAACCTCATGTGCAGACCCGTTCCAGAAAGATACAAAAACAAGACGTTATGTCCAATACTGAATTTATTGCTGCTGTCCCAGTTAATGAAAAAATGCTGGAAAATGAAAACTTAAACGTTGAGGACACCGTACAAAATCCTTAATTATCAGATAATAAAGACATAATGAAAACCAGTGGCTGAGTGGTTAGTGCATAGCACTTCCACACCACAGGTCCGAGGTTCAAGCCCTGGGCTGGACAAGGTTGACTCAGCCTTTCATTCCTTCAGTGGGTTGATAAATGAGTACCAAGCTTGCTTGTGAACTTAACACTGGAGATTTCACGTCAAACTGACCACCTGACCGGAAGATGCACCTTAGGGACCAATGTCACGTATACTGAGTTGGGAACAGAGGCCTTGGCCCTCATTGGCTGTTGCGCCACTGAGTTAAGTTAAGGGACTGAAGGCTGTCGAAATCACAACCTTCAGTATTTTGAACAAGGTGCATCGGTAATGGACTTGGTGTTCCTTCGTCGTCTTTCTGATGGAGCAGCAAAATGCAGATTGCAGTACGGAAGATAATAGGGCATTACGCATAGGACATACGCAAAAAACAGTGGCCCATTTTTTCAAAGTCGGTGGCTTAATTTTCATTATAGACCGGTGTGAGTTGTGTTTGCTCGAGTAAATTACTACTTACTATATATTCATTAATTTACATATAGTAAAAGTTCTAGGCCTTCAAAAAGTACGCACTTTTCCTTTGTAGAATGGTCTTGAGAAATTTATTTTTTGCTGTATTCTCAGGTAAGCGAAGTAAAATATTTTTTGGAATAATCGTATTTTTTTCTTCTTTTTTTTTAATACTCTTAATATCATTCTCCATAATCTCTATAACTCGGATTTTTTACAAATTCGGCCACCTTTCGGTGGCCTTTAAGGCGAGGTTTTTGGACCCTACTGTACTTCAAATATATTTTTCAAAAATGTTTTTAATAGTAAGATTAATGCATATATTTGTCGATCTAGATATAACATACCTTAGCTTATTCTTACCAACATGTATATATATATATATATAGAAACTGTTCTTTTGAAAATTATGTTTTTCATCCATATCACTATTAATATGTATGTATAATGTTTAAAGCTTACCTTACTGTTTATAGTTTCTATTCGAATTAAAATATATAGAAACTTATACAGAAATATATAGGAAACAGACTACTTTTTACAAGTTTCAAAGATATACAGACTTTTTTTGTTATTATTTTTAGAAAAAATATACTTTAAATATATAAAGAGAGATATAGGGTCTCTTCAAAACCTTAAGAAAAATCGTAACTCTTTAAAAAAATTTGCAAGAGATAGTGACTCCTTCAGGTGGTGTAAGTACATTTTACGGAAGCAATGGCTTCATAGGTAATAGCCTATTATGAATTCAGAAAGACGCGTGTCAAAGGTTATCATTAGATTAAAACATTTGTAAAAGTTAAGAAAGCCATAAGCAATTATGTCCCCTTCTTTACCTTAATTGCTCACATAAAGCTCGATTCCAAAACCTGTCTTATAATCTTTGTATTAATGGCTCACATTTAATTTTTAAATTTTTATATCATTGTTCTTGCCATTTATATGAAGGTAGTCCAGAAAGTAAATAACATTTTGACACAATTATATAAAAGCGATATGTATCAGTACAAAAACTTTATTTACAAATCCCCTGTACTTAAATTGTTTTCAGCGTAATCGCTGTAGTTGTCAAAGTACTTACCATAACGTAGGGCCAGTTTTTGAATTCCGATGCTTAACTCTTCAGCCATCAAATATCTGAGCCTTGTTGCCTCAGTTTATTTGAGGTCCTAATCCTCACAGAACTGTTTCCCGTCTAAATATTCCTATAGTTTCAGGAATTAAAAATTCATTGGAGCTAAGTCAGGACTGTAAGAAGGATGTCCACAAACTTATCAATTAAGATGTTGAATTTATTACTGAGTTCGTGCTGATACATGAGGCAGCGCATTGTTTGGAACCAAAATTTATATGGAGACATTCCATGTTTTTTTTTAGATGGTCCAAGTCGTTTAAGAGAGTTTCGATAGGCTAAATATTCTATGCATTTAGAGACGAATGACACTAAGCACTTCATACTTGTTAAGATTTTTGAGAGAAGCGATTTTGAAACATTACTGAGCAAACACCCACAATCGTTCAGCAACAAGACTTGACTTGCACTAAAGCGAGGGAAGAATCTATAACTCGGGCGCATGCGTTCAAGGTGGAATGGGGTCGGTGCTGAGTTTTAAGTGAATTGTTCTTTCTTTCTGGATAACTCTTGTAGATGCCAACTTATTAAAATGTCCTGTTTTAAATATTTTAAAATCAGAAAAAAAATCGATTTTTCGCGAAAAGTTTAAAAACATTTTAAATATTATCTTGCCACAAATACTAAGAACTGTAAATGGTTTTCTTCTTTGTATATTAAGCATATTGGTTTGTTAAATTCAAATTAAATCATTAATCTAGGCTTCAGTTTCCTTGGTAATAAGCAAAATACTTTGTGAAATGGCATCTTCAAAATTTCAAAACTAACTATTAGACTTATAAAGCTACTTTTAAGTTAAAGCTTAAATATTAATTATACTTTTATATGTTAATATTTCCAATATTTCAATTGTAATAGTAGAGGACATTTTTCTTAATTTCATTTTCACAATTTCATTAAATTTATGTATAATTAAAACAAATACATGTATGATTACCTAGCAAATGAATCAGCCAAAACAGTTTTAAACCAGTCAATGAACTACCTTGTCTTTAAATTATGGCATTCAATTATTTAACAATACGATCGTATTTGCAATTGCTTATAAGAAAATAAACAAATGAGCTTTGCAACTTTCATTAGCCATACATGTAAAATAAAATGTAAAAGGAAATTGAAGGGCGTGCATACATCCCATCTTCAACTAAGATCCCTGAATGTATGGAGTTTTACTCTTAACCTATATTTGCTCATAATGAAAGAAAATATCTTGGGGTCTCTTTGCGGTAATTATTAAAGGTGAAATATTGGATTTATATAATTCGCTTTATTTTTAATTAGCGGAGCTTAAATTTAATCTCAGAATGACTGGTTAAAAGAGATTCCGCGTCGTACAAGAATTTGTTTGCGAAAGTAGTTTTTTAATGAAACATAAATTTGATTGTTACGGAATTATTACTTTAGAATGCACTTGAAAATGTAGATTTAATTACAATGCACAGAATAAAATATTTTTTTTTATGAAAACGGATTTTAATTAAATGATTGCATTTTAAATATCAATATTTATATATCCGATGTTGCAGCAATAAATGTCTAAAATTTCATATCAAATACAAAACTGAATTTTAAATATTTTAAAATGTATTGTCCCGAAAACAACATTTTCATTTATAATTACTATAATAGATAGATATTCACAGACAAAACACAAACATTTGTGCACAAAGAAAGAACTATCAATGCTATTATTTAGCAATAGATAGTCATGTGCCTAGCTGATGATTAGCGCGATCTTTTCTGTAGAAAAATGAACACTTCAGCCGCGGAATCAGAGACATAAACACATTCTACGAGAGAGAGAGAGATTATATTTATTAAAATACTTACTAGTAAGCATAATTAAATGAGGAATATATCCGCATCTAATAAAGAATCTTAAAATACTACAAAAAGTAAATAATAGAAAAAATGTTTTAGTTTTATCATATTACCTGAATTCCTACTGGCTAACGTCATTTTTAATGATTTTGTTTTCTATAAGTAAAGATATTTTACAGCGTTCAACGTAGCATGACCTCTTTATTGAATCATGATTACGTCTAACGCAAATAATCGTTATTTTTGTGCTGAAATATATTATGTGTAGAATATATTGCTCATAGATTGGGTTTTGTGCATTTTATGCTAACAGTCTCAAAAAGCAAAGCAGTTTTTGTACAATGATTAACTTTGCTGGCAAAAAGCAATTCTACAGCAGCAAATTCACATAATAAATTCCAGAAGGTTCTCACACTATCTCCAGCATTCAGGTGCAACTATCAGTGTCTGAAAGTAGAAGTACTAATGATAAACCTTATCCGCAATAATCATTTAGTCACAGATAAATTACTTCAACAGCTGAAGTAATACTCAGTTTCGGCAAGAGACTGATATTTATAGCCTGAGCGGATATTTTCTAGTGCTTTCTCGAAATATCTGCTTACGTCATAGGTCATAACATTACAGACTCATAGACCTTCGAGTAATTTCGCGAAGCACCTATTTGGTCGACATCAAAAGTAATCACCAACATGGTCACCAAGTTACCAAATTTGGTCACTAAAAATGATGGCAACTTGACTGATTCTGCAATATATATATATATTTCGCCAAACTCCCATTGAAATACCATTATAATGTAAGGGACGGTGTTGCTTGTGAAAATTACAGTTTTCATCATAAAACAAATGCAACAGAAACTGATATTATCTTATTAAACGTGCAGATTTAAATTTCTTACACTACTTTAAGGTATCCGACTACATTCGGAACTGTGATTTTAAAAAAGCGCATAAATGGATAATTTTCATGATATTTAGTGTCACTTAGATTAGAATACATATATAAAATTATTTTAAGGACATTTTGACAAAAAAAAATTTATTTAAATACAATATTTCGGCAAAAAATTAACTTAGAATAACCTTTTTTCAAAATGTTCTCCTTTTGTGAAAAATTCTTCTATTATAATAATGTTTTGCCTGTATATAGCTCAGACATCTGTACAGAAGCTCAACTATGATGTTTGAAAAATTCACATTATTTTCAGAGTTACAACCTATTGAAATAATTATCAGCGTTGTTTTTTTTTCTTAAAATTTCTCCCCTTTGTTGTCGTAAAACATGGATAAACCCACTTCTAAGTTATATATTTCAAAAATTCTAGTTGAGCCTCTGTACAGAGGTTTGAGCTATATACAGACAAAATATTATTATAATAGAAGCAGTTTTCGCAAAAGGAGAATATTTTGAAAACTGTTCATTTTTTTGTCAAAATATTGTACTTTAATAACTTTTTATTGAAATACTATTCTTAAAAGAATTTTATATACATTTTCTAATCAAAGTCACACTAAATATCATAAATATTATCCATTTATACGATTTTGCAAAATCACGGTTCCGAACGTAGTCAGATACCTTAAGATAAAATTAAGCTTTAATTACACAAAATTCGTATTAAATTTATATCACAGTTTTCAAGAAAAATTTTACCAGTCAACACAAATGGGTAACACTGATTGCGATCCTTTATATAAACAATACATCCCTTATTATCCATCAGAAAAGAATCACTTTTGTTTATAGCATATTCATAATATTTTCTAAAGTTATTAACTAAATCTCTCTCTACAATTTATTACACATTTAACGAATAAATATCTAACTATTAAATAATCATTTATCCTTAATATTTATAACCATTACCACATGTTTAAATAACTACTTCGAATCATAAGTGATATTTAGCTTTAAAAGAATCATAAATCCAAGGTAGTAAATTGGTGAGATTTCAAAATCCTTTCTGTTTCATTAGTCCTTTAACTGCCCATTTATGTTGCACGATTCGCTCCCCAATGTCACCGTTTTCCACATAGGCACGCGTATGGAATGTTTTGAAGAGAAATGAAAAGGAGGAACAAATAAGCAAATTGTCCTCTGAAATAAGTAAATCCTTCGCAAACACACTTAAATTAATTTTATTGCATTTCAATGGCTTAACGCACTGGTTGAGTGAGGTGGATATAAGCGCCGGTGTTTGTTAACTCTTTAGCGGGCAGTGGCTAATAGGTCTAACCACATATTTAAAAAAATTTTCTCCAAGCTGGTAATGGATATTTAGTCTATGCACATGAGTTAATTGAAGCTAAAAAGCTTAAAAATCAATACAGATGGCAGGATGATATTTTTTTTTTTTTTTTTTTTGAATTTAATGGCCTCTGATGGGTATTTAAAAAAAGTTTTTCTCGGTGTAAATCTACAAATTATATCTTGATTACTATAAATAAAATTTCTGATCTTTGAAAAAAAAATTGACATTTTTTAAGTATACTTTTGTCTCATCTGAATGAAGTAAGAAAATTTGCAATTAAAAAAAAGGTTTTATTTAGGTTTTTGGAAAGCTTTTATATGTGGATATAGAGGCTTTATCTACGGCCCACATAGATCAGAAAAATGACCTAGAAATTCTCGCTTTTCTCCACTTGAGATAACACTTAGAATCATGTGAGAATGTTGGGGGTTGGAAATATAAACAAACTTTGTTTACAATATGTAGTTCAAGATTCTCGGTTTCGAAAATCTTTCATTACAACTTTTTTGATCGGAAAAAATGTTTGCATATTATAAAGTTCTACAGTAAATAATTCATCCAATTTGTGAAATAACTCATTTAAATTCTCAAAAATATTACTTTATTTCTAACTTTTTATACTAAAATTAAATAAAATATAAAATGTGGATATATACCAATTTCAATGTATATTCTAAGTATTCTACATATATTCTAAGTATTCTATGTTGTACAATTATTCTATTGTTATTTAATTACTTAAAAATATTTTCTAATTAATTATTTAAAAATATTTATTCAAAGATTTAAAACTGAGAAATTTTTAAGGGCTTTATATTTACCGTATAGTTTCATTAAGTGTAATTTCAGTGTAGGATTTCATTTTTGGGGATATTAGATTTTTTTTCTCACGAGACCTATAATGAGCTATATAAATATATTTTTCAGGAAAATAAAGAAAAGGAGTATCTAATCCAAATCTAGATTTTTACAAAAAAATCTAATCTCCTTAAATAATCATTAATACGTTTTGAAAATGAAAATACATACTATAATACATCATTGTGAATAATTTATAGAATACTCTAAAATCTACATATATTTAAATATTAGCAGAATGAAATATTTTTTCTTTCAATTTTCAAATGCATAATTTTAGGTAAATAATGTTTTGTTTATTTATAACAGCAGCATATGTGAATCCAAAATGGTTAAGTTCTTCAAAATGAACAAACATTAAAGTATAAGCTTTTAATTTACGTGAGACACAATCAATAAGGTTTTCAGCATTTTTCAGATAATGCTTTTATGTATATATGTACGTAGAATAACAAGAAATTGACACTCACATTAATATCTGAATCTGTTCGGAAGTGAAACGACCAAATGAACTTCTTTGCCTTAAAGATTATTTTTTATTTGAAATGGCTATGGATTTCTAAATGGCTGTCCGTGTATAGAAATTTCTTTAATAATTAAGAAAAAATTATTTATGTCAAACAATGGTCTACATGAGAAATTCTGAATAAATTTCATGTTATGGCATTCATTTTAATAATTCTTATTTTATTTTGAGAGAAACACATAAAAATAACTAAGTTTCTAAAAATAAATTGCTTACAACATAAATTAATTAATTTTACTTTTTACAGAAACTTAATTTGAGATTTAGAATAGAGACCTTAAAGCAAATTTAATTCATAAATCTTTGAAAATAGTTAAAAAGAAAATTTTATAGAATCATTTTAAATACTTATGAAAAATCGTCTGTTCTTGAAATGGAATGATGCACATTTAGTAGGAAATATGAACATTATGGTCAAGTAATCAGATATTTCATTAAAATAAATAAGGACTATGTAAAATAGAATATGATTAAACTAATTTGGATAGTAAAATTATTTATAAAATTACCTATAAAATATTTTACAACGTGAACTAAAATTTATGTCATCTATTACTATTTTATACTATTACACATGATTATATTATCTAAGAAGTTGTAATGGATGGGAGGTTCCATCCATTAGTGTACGAGGGTTAGAAGGAAGATTAGCCACAGTGAAGACAAACTCAATTTATTAACAAGTTTCAACAAGGTCACAAATTTCAACAACCCAAGTTAAGGAATGCACCAATATATAAATATGGGAGCAAACACACGAGGTAGACGAGATAATTGGAGATATAATTATAAATGGGTTCACTTACTTACTCTTAGCACGTCCTGGCAATACATTTTCTAAATATTTAAAGGTAAGTTCTAAAGTAATAAAATTCAAGCCGACACTAATCCAATTTAAACAGCTAATTGACCAAATCGTCAAGCTTAATATTAATCAAATAATCTACGAAACGCTCTCGCCTAGTTTTAGCCGCCGTTTTAGTTCTCGCCTAGATGTTATTCGCTTAGCTTCTAACCTTTCTCTGTTTCGAACTTGAAACTTAATTTTTAAATGCAAGCCTTGATTTGAATAATTCGCGTCTTCTTCCTCGGAGGAAAGTTTTCAATAGAATAATATTTAAAGAACCAAAAAAGAAAGCACGCGTATAGACCCGTTACAAAGTCTTTTGGAAAACAAAGTATTTATAAATGCCCTTTTTGAAAATTATGTATTACTGACCCATACAAATAACCTAAAAATTATTTTTATTTAATACAAAGCAATGAAAATTTATTATTTAGTTTTTTTTTAGCGTTAAAGAATCTAATCTGAATATCTTCTTTTTATTATTTTCCAAGAAATGTTATTTATAAAACTATAAACTATATGCAGCGGAATTTTTTTTTTATAAAAATGATAGAATTTTTCTACACTTATTATCTAAAAAGTATTCGGAGATCAATTAAGTATTTGCTCATTTGTACAATTAATTAGAATTTAATTTTTTAACAGTTTTCCAATTTTTCTTAACGAAATCTTTATTTGTATTAAAAATTAAAAAAAATCCTCCCCAAAAGATTTGTAATGTGCAAAAAAAATTCAAAATAAATCTTAATTGAGAAGTAAGAACTAAATACCTTTTTCCCAAAAGAATCTCTTTTCGAATCTCTTCATTACAGTTCTTTGTTTAAATTAAGTTAATTAAGAATAATGAACAAAAAATACTTTGCTGAGATTAAATCAGATTTTATTTAAAAAATATTAAAGAATTATAACGGGTTTTTTTTCAAACCAAATGGAATTTTTAAATGTCTTATTTATTCAGCCTCTTAATGATATAAACTTTTGTATGCTTCTTTTTTACTATTTGACTGGTGTTTATCTTTTCAATTATATTCATCTTATATGCAATCATATTCTTAGGAATAATCATTAATTTAATTATTTTCTGAAACTAGTTTATATTTTTTTTTCTCCTTTTTAAAGAATTTTTTTTACGTATTTCGTTTCGTTCGCTTTGCTTACTTTATTCTGTAAAGTACCAGAGTATCTTAAATGTTATACATCTAACACTCTCGACTTTTAATATAAATTCAACATAGAAATGTTTGATGTGAACAGACATTTTATTTCAATACTTTTTATAGCCTTATTGAAATTACATCGCCACAGTAAGAGGCTTTTGAGTACATGAAAGAATTAACCACGCCCTACTTCAAAGTTCTATCGTGAACAATTGTTAACCAAAATATATACGCTTATTTCGTTATAGTTATTATTATTGGAGAAACTTTACCAGGTACTTGTGAGTATTATACCGTTGATCAATCTCTTCAAGTCTAAAGACGTCACCAAATGCCACTATGTACGGTTGAAAAGGAAACCGTTCCTGTGCATGCTCAAAAGTAACATTAACCATGACAGCATTTGACGACATCTTTTGAACTAACGGCGTCTTTTTATTTGGCGATATTGGTCAGTGGTATAATACGTAAAAGGCCTTTATCCTTCAGATTACAGAAAATAAACTTCTATTTTTTTTTTAAATTCATTGTTCCGTATTATTAACCTTAACCTTTATTTTGTAGCTATACAATTGAGGAAATGATTAACCCCTAGTTCAACTGATTTATATTGAAATAATATTAATTGAATGATGAAAAGAATTCATTCAAACATCAAATTTAGAATTTTTTTAAAAATTCTTTTCATCATTCTTTAAATTGTTAAATAATCGCTTATATGAAAGAAAAACCTGGCGAAATTAAGCATTTTATGCAAAACGCTTTGTAAAATTTTTTTTAGATATAATATTATGACATGCTTACTTATTTAATGACTTAATGCAGTTTCTTTACTTCAAGCAAATAGAAAGTGGTAGGCTTAAATTTCCATGCTCATTATTATATTATAATAATATAAATGTGTATAACAACTGTGTTATGTATATTGGGCCATTATTTTATTAGATACCGATTTTATTAAAGCAAATGTCTTTTTTCTTTTTGGAAAATCTTGCATTATTATTTTCTCTACGACAGTTTGACGACCTTTTACAGTCACCAAAAGACTCCGAAACTGCCAAAAAATTCCCTATGCTTCATTTTAACTACATACTACTTAAGAAAAAAATGAAGGAATTTTTTTAAAAAACCTAGCCATATATGGATAAAGGAACACGATAACTTTTAAACGTATGTGTTGTTTAATTAATTGTAAACTTCAGAATATATATGTCATTTCAAACTTTTTTAACACAGTAATGTCTTGTGATTTATATATTTTTATACTAGTTTCCTTGATATTTTAAAGATTTGTATTACCTTACAGAAACGATATTTTTTTAAAATGAATTTAGCATTATAATTTTGGATTAGAAAATAATTAAATACTTTTAATATAATTTAGTTATTTATTATTCAGAGAAGCAAAACAATACACGTAATAAGATGTATTGCGCGCGATAATAAATCAGTTTTCAAAGATGTATCAATTTTAAAACATTTTTTTTTAATCTCAACTAATACATACATAACATTAAAAAGTTTCCTCTTACGTTTTTATATCTCTAATTAAAAGAAAGATAAAAAAAGATTTAGAGAGAGAAATGAGATTTAAAGTAAAATAGATTAGGTAGTTACTTTTTTTATCTTTTCCTTTTCGATTAATAATTAAGTCATTCAAAATGTTTTCAAATAATTATTTGCATATTTTTTAAAAATTGAAAAAAAGGCAGTATGATGCTTTTTAGCATGTTTTTATAGATAATGACTATCTATAAAATTATAGATAATCTAGATAATGATAATGTTTATCGACTATATATAATTTAAATAGAATCAAACACACATACGATCAAATGTGTTATTTTATGTTTCACCAACCTGATCTTTTATGCACCCAAACACATGCAATCTTATTTTTAAGAAATCAATTTAATTATTTCAGTAGTAAATATTTCACATTTTAACTTAAATGACCGACTGTATAGAGCCACATAAATATCTTGTAACACTGGTACCACCAAAGTTTAAATGTGTGATACATTTCGAAATATGAACTTCTAAGTACTTGCACAGTTACGTATATCTACAGAGTCCAAATTCTTATACAATGCCTTAGATTCTTAAGTCATGCACATTAAAAAATGACATCATATGACTTTTCTAACCTGCTGGTAAATTTCAAATTACACATCTGCTCATCAAGAGGTTGGTTTCTACAACTTTGCAACGGCAAAACAGGCTCAAATTATTAATTTAGTATTACGTTTAAGTTCGGAGTTTGGTGTCATTGTTATACATCACTTGGATTTTATGAAAAATCATAAATTTGTAGCAATTAATCCGTTGAAAGATTATTATTTTTATTGATCTTTCATCTACATTAAATTTGAATGCTAAAACCATTTCCATAGCTCACTTTTTTCGTAATTTATGCACTATCTTAAAAAGTGAAACTGTATGATTAATTCAGAATGAAAGCATTGCAAATTAATTCTTAGTTTGCACCGATATTTTTACCTTTTAAAAATTATAAATGCTATTTAATAATAATCCTAAATGAAACCCCTTTAGCTCATTTCTCCTGAGTTAAAGCAATTTATACGCCAAGTATTGTGTGAATATTGATTGAAATGTAATTTTCAATTTAAATACAGATATAAAAATTGCCGCACATTATATCAATTTCAGACTTTTTTAAGTACTTTCAAAAAGTATTACTAATCATGAATTATCTAAATATGTAGCCTAAATCATAAGGTGCAGAAATATTTTTATTTCTTATGATAGTAATTTTAAATTATAGTTTTTATAAGAATTTTTAAAACAAGTACTGTGGGTTTTAAGACATTTTAACACGTTTCTGTTTTCTTACATATACTTCCAAATTATTATAGGTCGGATTAAATAAAACTATTTCCAGACAGAAGGATTTCAAATGTTATAGGTACTATACAAAAACAATCTAATGGAATATACTTTCTTTTGTATATGCAGATGCATCCACATGTATCAACAATTAGCTACTAAATAAAAACTCTGTCATATTAATATTCACTCTAACTCAAGTAAATTTTTCCTTGTGTTATTTGCTTTTCATATTTTAAAGATGCATTACGACAACAATAACTAGAAAAAAGAGTATCATAAAACTAATCAAAATTGCTTCATAATTTCATTGGAAAATACCTTTCTATATGAAGACTACCTGAAAAGGTCTATGGTAGGCAGTGGAATACAAAGACCTCTCTTATTGGGTAGGGATATGTACTAACAATACTTAGATGCACGATCCGAGTATTCGCTATGGTAAAAATTAAAACTTGCTTTATAGAGGTTTGAATTCTCAAACACCCCTTGTAAGTCTATTATTGAAATAAGGCTTTTCATTAAGAATTATATATATATATATATATATATATATATATATATATGCCTTTTAACGATATCAGATACATGTTACTTCAATTAAAATGATGTGTAAATCGAATTTTGATTTAACCGCAGGAACACACGGAGCACAGATATATATATTCACAAAAAGAGAGAAACTATAGCAGGGGTGGTGAACCTTTATGGATCAACGTGCCATTTTTCCTAAAGAAATCCTGAATGAGGCATACACGTGCCGTCAAATAATTTTGACTTGTGATTATTGGGAAAATAATAAAACTAAATAGTAACAACACACAAAACTCTTTATTTACTACAGAAAAATACATTTAGTATTTTATAGTAGTAAATGTTTTGTTTAAACTGGTAATTCAAATTATATAAAGTAACATTAGTGTGATTTCTGCGGTTGCACAGAGATTAGACGAGAAATAAATTATATTAGAATTATATAAGATGTTATTTTGAGCAGAAAACATGCTGAATATTGGAGTCATCTGCCAAATGATTTCTAAAAGGGTTTTTAATGTAAATCATCTCTGAAAATAATAACTCGTAGGCATAGGTCTATAAAAA
>BMAV01018365.1:57206-152434 GCA_019973955.1 Trichonephila inaurata madagascariensis | reverse complement strand
TAAATCATCTCTGAAAATAATAACTCGTAGGCATAGGTCTATAAAAATATAGTTAAAATAGCATGAGCCTGCTTCTTCAAACAGTTAGACGTATCTGGAATCGAATTTAATTTTTCCAAAATTTCGTTACTGTATTTTTATTTATATTGCTTGTTAATCTTTCTGTTTCAATCAATTCGAATGTTTTCCTCGTTTCAATTAATTTTTAATCCATATTGAACTAGACTATGAATCAATAAGTTACATTTCAAATTCTTCAATTTCCAACGTCAATTTGGGGCAAATTCAGTTTATCAAATGATGTCACATCCGGTGTCACATAATAATGTCATGATGTCACATAATAAACTTGAGCGTTTCTGATAATTCTTTGAATTGGGATAATCTCACTGAAAATTCCTTGATTGAAGAATCAATCACCGTTGATAGTTTAGATCGGTGGCGTGCCCAAAATATTGTGCCGCGTGCCATCAATGGCAGCGTGGTTCGCCATCCTTGAACTATAATATTACCGTTCTTTCTATGTTTCAACGGATAGGCTTTTCAACAAGATACTACTTGGCTGCATACAGCATACTTGCAATAAATGGCTTCAAGGATGCCATATCTTCCCTAAATAATCCTTAGAACTAATAGCTCAAGTCTGCAATAGTCCTAGAAAACTGTCAGTTTAGAGTGGGCAAGAAATCTCATGAACATTTAAAAACTTAACCGATCTATGTCGCACCACAAGTTACATCCATGCTGAACGTTAGACTATATTTTATTGACTTCTTGACATTGAACTATCCAAATCTCTAGAAAATATTAACCAATTATTCTGAAAAATTAAAAAAAAAAGAATTTCTGTTAATATTGATCCTACTTCCCGCTTCTATAGCAATTGGACAACTTCTACATAAATAGTCGCATTTTCAACTTTATAGTGCGTGTATGGCAGGCTTTATTTCTTCTCATTTGAAAACATATAAGAGTGTTAACTTCTGTCCTGTTTTACTTTTATATATTCCACAGTGGATTTATTTAGGAGATACTCCAAAGTACAATTGATTTAGTTAATATCTAAATATTGGTAAAATAGCTGTTGTGTGTAATCATTCTTTTGAATGAAATCAATTTTAAAATAATGAATACATATTTTCTGTATTAATTTTAAATCAAAAATAAATTTTATATTTTTATACACAAGAGGATAAAATAGCGCAAAATGTCAAAGGTGTGGATGATAATGTAAAGAGCCAGCTTGTTTGAATGATGTAAAAATAAACTATTTTTACAAAGAAAATTAAAAGTAACAAATTATGAGCACAAAAATCTGTTAACAGCATTAGATATGCTTAAATATATGATCGAATCAAGAATATTTGTTTCCAAAAAAATACAGTAAATGATTCAATTTTATATTTAGAACAAAACAAACATAAGTTTCACAATCTCGAGTTTGAATTTTCTTCAACGTTTCCACTCTACCTATATCAAAGCATGTATCTTCTAGAAATACTTTCAAATATGTAAAAGAAGATAAAATATTAAGCATTCCTTATTTTAGAAAAGGAGAATTGTTCTCATGTAGAGAAAGTGTAAGAATTTCCCCTGGGATTCCATAAAAAGAAACTGAAATTGAAAATTGTAAATATGAAATCGAGAAGATCGCTTTGTTTTGTGCTTCATGACTTTTTTAGACATATCTTCCAAATGTTGTTTCTCACTCCATATTTTCTGCTTCATTTTATGTTCGCAAATGGTGGCGTTTCAGATGACTGAGTGGAATATGATACAGCGTTGTTTCAGAAAAGGGAGATGGGACGTGAATCAGGAGTAAAAACAATCCTTTTCACTAAACAAAAAATATTTTGAACATTTATTCTTTTTCCATTTAATTTGTTTTAATTTTTTCATAATATTCAAGAAATACGTTATTCATCATGCAAACACGCATTAAAAGACTTTTATTATTTTTTTTTTTTGAAATGGGTGTGATGGGCTCACGCGTCTTTTCTGTAACATAACCTCTGGGTTCTTTGACGGTCAAGATTAATGGCAAATCTTTTCCAACCCAAATACAAGAAGTGAAATGCAAATAAGTTAGCTTTTAAAAGAATAGAAGTTTCAGTAAGCAGAACGGCAATTTAGGGGAAAGTTATGTTAGGAAGAGATACGAGTGTGAATTGACACAGCCTTCATAAAGTTACCGAGATAATCAGCCACACACATTGATACAAGGTGCATACCATTGCACGCGTGCCCAGGTGCTTCGTACCGTGATAGAACCTTAGCTTGAATTAGGGTAGGACTGATTATTTGATATTAGGACTTGTAATATTATCAGAATTGAAAGTAGGCGGATAATATAATTATTTAGATAAGTGGTCTAAGTTACACGATCCAGTTTAACTATTGCTGTGTGTTTGGTTTATTAGATTCTCATTTATTAGAATTTATCTAAATTATTAGAGATTTAAGTTATATTCTTAATAAAGTCATATTAAGAAATTTAAAATGTCTATTCAATTCAACAATCCCACACCTCTAATTCACGCTGACAATCAAAGATATGGTCACCAAAGTACGACCATATCACACAGGTAGCCCCATTTTCAAGAGAGTTTGGGTTGGATTACAGGTATTTTTTCAAGGTTCCCAGTTTATAGCTCTTTTAACCCTTAGAAAGTTGCGTACTTGATACCAACGTTAGTGGTCACGCGGGGTGATGAAATCACCCCAATTCTCTTTTTAATAATTATTTTTACTGTACACGATTAAAATCGAAATTTTAACGAATAATTTAATTAAGAGAAAATATAAGTACCTACCCTTAATGATTTTTTAAATTTTTCTTTGACAATTTAAGAAAATATCCAATCAAACTGAGCTAAAATGTATCAACTGTGCGTGATCTAAATAAAAGACACAAATCGCATTCACTTTACGCTAAGATTACAAGAATGATATTTGAAGTCACATCTGTCATCTTTTGTTAAAGTTATTATAGTTTTGTTGTACTTAGATGATTAAAAAAATAGCACGTTGAACTTTTTCTTGCTTGTGTCTTGTTGATAAGGAGCAGTGTAACTTGTGGTACACTTGTGGTTTCATCTTTTTTGATGGAGTTTTTTAGGTAGCACTTGAAAACGACTCAAACATTTCATGATCATCGCTGTTCTCAAATTTACTTTCGCCATCATGATTAATTTCCATTATTTCATCAGGTTATTTCCCTTGCTTGATCAATTTCCTTTTCATAAATTTTGATTTACTCCAATAAGGATTGTATATGTTCTTTTTATATTCTGTACATTTACATTTCTAACCCAAAATGAGTTGTACAACACAGCAAGCAAAACCACTGTCGTTTACAGGGGAAAATGTAGCCTGTTCATAGAAATTTTTTTGAAACAAAATTGGTTGCATGGAGAACTCAGTCACCTCTAGTACCTTAAAACTGTAAGAAAACGTTTGCCATTCCCAAAAAAAGACGAGAAATATGTGGCAAATACATTTTAGTTAGCACAAAGACTGTCATATAGGAAGATACCGAGGCCATCGGTAACAAGCAAACAGTTGTCCCAGAATTAAGTATTTCGTGAGCCTGGGGTGACTCTGCCTCTCGTGACATCTCCCGGGTTACATCTGTAAATGTTATATGTAAGTAAGTACCTGGAAAATTCTAGGGATATCAAAATAATAGAAATATCTCATGATGAGAATTTGAAAAATTATATGCAAGGTAGATAATTCATTCAGATTTTTTTTAAATAATGATTATTTCAGCTGTATCATTAATTTTCTAGGTATTTATAATTATTTGATCAATCACGGCAAAATCATTTTATCCACGGATCAATTTCTATCAAGCCATTTGGATAACACTATATGTAGATTTTATTAGATTAATTAACCCTCCAAGTGGTCTGCACGTAAAATCCCGCCATTTCAGAGATGCTTTTTCTGCCTGCAAACAAGATTCCCAAAAGTGGCAGAGCCGCATTCTTAAAAATATGGCTCAACTACTTTTGAGAACCCCACCTGAAAGCAAAAAAATACGTGCGGTGCATTTTCGAAGGATCTCGAGAATGGCAAGACTTTACGTGCAGACCGCTTAGAGGGTTAAAATTTAAGGCATGAGTACTGCTCTTCATGAAATGTATTATAGTGCTTTTGTGCTGTTCAGAGTCGTATTTTATATGTGTCATATAACTTTGTATCATTAATAGCATTAATGCACATCAAACTAATTATTTTATTTTTCTATATATATATCACTGTAATAATTTAAAGATTCTCATTTTTTTTGTTTTAAATACCAATATTTGTTAGTAATCTCTCTCTCTCTTTCGTTTACTTTTAATTTAAATAGGTTTTGATAAAGCCATGCTGATTGTAAAAAGCTGTTGCTAAGGCTACCTGATGAACAAAGACAGATCGAGACCTACGAAATCCATCGTGGCTAGGTGCTTGTTATAAAATAAAACAGGTATATAATTGTTTCCGAAAAATATTTTAATAGAATGAGTATCTTTTCTTTAGAATTAGTTTACCACACAGAATATAATTGAACAAATTATATGAAAACTGCTAATAAACTTAATTTACTTGTTTTTGGAATAGAACGGTACCAAGTAGAACGGTAGAAGGTTAATCAATATTATATTAACTCAATGCTTCTCAAACATTCAATATTAACGACTTGGTCTTAATTTTCCTCCAGCCCCTCTCATACAACCAATGTATTAAAAGCAATAAAAGTTACAATGCGACTTTAATTATAAAATGCACAAATTATCTAGGTAAGTATTATATTTTTGTATATAATTTTGTATATGACAAACTCATGGATGTCACTAGTAATTACTAAAAATGTTTTAATTTAGTATTGATAAATTAACCCTCTTGCTGGCCATTCCACGATTTCCACGGGTGTACATTTTTTCCGAATATTTACTGGGCAACCCTTACTGCTCCTGTTTATGTTTTCATTTATGCTTTTATATTCAGATTTGTATGATCTAACTCTATGTTTTAAAATAAAAATTCTTTTACAACAATTTTTGGCATATTTTAACTGTAAAACGTAAATTGAATATGTAGATTTGAAGTACATAATAAAAAACTATTCAGCGAGAAGGTTAATTTTCAAATACTTTTGGGTTGGAGGGAAAGTTCTGTCGTATTTTAATTAGGCAAGTGGTTTTTGTTGTAAATAATATAAAAACATCTGGCTAGTGAGTCATTTGGATTTTTTTTTGTTTCTTTAGCTACTGTATAATATAAAAGGAGTCATTTTTTACCGTTCATCATTTACTAGTAATATTTAAAGTGAAAAACATGTCAGTAGATAAAGTGCATTTACGACACTACATTTTGTATGAATTCCAAAAAGGAAGCAACGCATTGGTTGCATGTAAAAATTTATGTGCGATATTTGGAAAAGATATTGTAAATGTTCGCACTTGTCAAGATGGTTTAGCAAATTTCGTTGCGGGGATCTGAGCCTCCAAAAAAGTGATCAATCTGGATGACCATCTAAGATCGATAATGATATTTTCCGATCCATGTTGGAAAATAATTCACATTTAACGTTAAGAAATTGCAGAAAAGTTTGGCATTCATCATACAATTGTTGTAGATCACATTAAATCTCTTGGTTTTGTGTTAAAGCGAAGTGTTTGGATTCCACATGAATTAACAGAAAAGAATTTGTCTGATCGTGTAAGAATGTGTTCATCACATCTGATTAGACACAATGTGGAGCCATTTTTGGACCAGCTGATTATTGGAGGTGAAAAGTGCATTCTTTACGAGAATATTAAGAGAAAAAAATCTTACTGCAAACCAGAAACATCATCAGCAACAGTTCTAAAACCAAGTATCCATCAACGAAAAGTACTGCTTTGTTTGTGGTGGGACAGGAAAGGTCCAATGTCCTACGAGTTGCTGAAACAGGGTAAAACCATCAACGTGGATCTGTACTGCAATCAACAGGATAAACTGAATGCAGCTATCAAAGAAAAAAGGTCAGCATTAGTGCCCAGAAAAGGAATAGTGTTCCACCACGATAATGCTCGACCGCATATTGCAATGGTGACACAACAAAAACTGAATGCATTAGGATGGGAAGTCCTTGGTCACCCACCATATTCACCTGACATTGCACCATCTGATTATTACCTGTTCAGATCTCTGCAAAATTATCTGACGGAAAAAAAATTCAAGTCTTTTGAAAGTGTTTCTATGGTAGTTCCTGACTTTTTTAACTCCAAGTACGAGAATTTCTACAAAATAGGAATTTATATGTTACCTGAAAGATGGCAACAAGTTGTAACAAGTAATGGAGCATATATAATTGATTAATATTAAACACATATTTTTATAAATGCATTCAAATATTTTCTTTAAAATACGACAGAACTTTCCCTCCAACCCGATACATTTAAAAGTATTTTATATCAGTGTGGATATGTATTTTATTTTTTATTATGTCAAAATGCATTTTTTTTCTTTCATTAAAAAATTACTTTAAATTTTTATTTTCGACTTTTCGATATAATAAAGGCCCCTACGTAGAGTTATACCACCCCCTAGGGGGCACGCTCCACAGTTTGAGGAACGCTGTATTAAATGGAAAATTATTCACACTGTGCTTTTTATATGAAGGAAAGAGTATTTCAATTCAGCATGAGAAGTAAAAGTACTAGGGGGAAATGTTGTAGTTAATTATTGTAAATTATGCATAATTATAATTTATTATTATTATTTTTTTGAAAATTTGAGTTGATCGAATGCTCCAGTATTTTCTTAAAATGCTCGTCTATATTATGATGAATAATAAATACCTATGTTACTCAACACTAAATCACAAAAGTTTTTGGAGACAAAAAAATTAACATAGTTTAAGCGATTGAAATTGCAAAAATATCTTAAGAAATCCCTTTCATATTTGCAAACAGGCGAAACACAACATCTGAATGAGAGCATGTATTTCCGACGAAATATTTCACTCTATATTAATTTTAACGCTGCTTTGTATAGTTTTGATTATCAAGTATATACTTAAATATGTATAATTCAGGATCATTATATTACTCAGATTATTTAATTTGTTATGAGAGAATCTTTTGTTAAAAGCTTTAATTCCCGCAAAATTGTTCTTTAAAATGCTTAACATTATATGTATGCTCCTCATTGAATTTTATTTGTTCTGCTTCGAATTATAAGAATACGAGGACAATACCTGATCTGACACTCCTCTCTTCAAACTACCACACTAGGTCAACAGGATGATTTTGTACTCGACAGATTTAACGTGCATCAACCCAAGTTACACGGAATGTCTTGAATATTTTTTGAATATTTTCAGGAATATTTTTTGATACATATTATTTTATATAAGCTTCAAAATATTAATATATAGAGTTGTACGAATTTTTGATTTCTATACCTGTGTATATTGCTATCAAAATTTGTAATGAGAACTATCTTCTAGTTAGCTTGAATCCATATTTGTAGTTAATTATATCTGTAAGATAACCTCATTTTTTTAAATGTGTCAGCTGAAACAGGCCGGCAATAAGACACGAACAATTTCTCTAGTATAAATACCATTTAAAATATTATTAAAGGGCTTGTAAATATTATAAGTTTATGGCTTCCAAGGCATGGATTTAAAGGAGATATTCTTATTAATAATCAAAATGACACGGTTCCAGAAATTTGATACTTTGGACTGATCCGATAAAGAATAACCAGTACTACTGGGTGCTCTATATAGAAATGATGAATTTTAAAATAATTGAAGATTTCTAAACTCGATCAGTTAAGTAAGTCTATCTACACTTAATTAAATGATAGCAATATAAATTAATTTGCTAGCCCGAACTAATTCTATTTAAAACATCAATATTTTTTTTTTCGTTTATCATAGCTTTTTGATTTTAGTCGATTATATCTTGTATTGTGAAATAAGATTATTTCGTACTATTTTTCATAAAATTTATTTGCTGAATTAATATGGTTTTCATTAGGTGAAGTATTTGTTCGATACTTATTGGATTTTAGTAATTTTACGAGATAGAAAAAGGAAACAATACTTTGCAAAACTATTAAAAACTAACAAAACCTGCAAATGCTAATGAAGCGTTTTTCAAAAAGACATATTGAGAAAACTTGCAAGTTTACCCAGAAGATCTGACCATAAACCTGAAATTTAGGAAATGAAAATAATAGCTAAATCTTTTTTCAGCTCCTTAACTTTTTAAACTTTTGTCCTTTTTTAAGAGTACAATTCTTCCTATCTTCTCTTATTTTAGACTATATGGACTTTTTGGCACTTGTGAGTATTTTTCATAGCATCAAAACGTATTTTTCAATTCAAAGAAGAAAAATATAAATAATTTTAAATGAAATTTTCAATACTTAAAAATTTTGTTTAGTATTTTACGAGTTACACACAGTTACTTAAAAAAAAATAATTCTCTTCTGTCTTAGAAAGATGGGAAACATTATTTATGCGAAGCAAGATTTTTTTTTTTTTTTTTTTTTTTTTTTTTTTTAAGCATTAGGAAAATAGTTTTTCGACAAAAGACAAATAACCAATCTGACTTTTCTAAAATTAATAAATGTGTGTGTGTGTTTTTTTTTACATTAAAATATTTGACGCTGATAAAAATAACCAAATTTTTTTGCGTCAGCTTTCGTATCTTATCTTACGTAAGTGAGTGAGTGTTTCTAAACCCTTTAACCACGCTGTCACATACATACGTCTCACTCAAACGATGCGTTAAATGCCCCTGGCGTATATATACGTATTTCCAAAAAACGATCCTTTTCTTTGTTCTCTTATGAGTAAAGCTATTCCGAAGCATCTGGAATACAATAAAATGATTTTGACAGTGTTTACACGAAGGATTTATTAGTTCAGAGAAAAATTTGCTTATTTATGCCTTTTCTTTTCTCTCCAATACACCACAAACATGCGCCTGTGTGAAAAACGATAGCACTAGGAAGTGAATCGCGTAACTTTTAACCGGAAGTTAAGGAGTTAACGTTGCACTAAAAAGCAACTCAAATGCTTTTTGCGACATCGGACCTCAAAAGTTTGAGTTGCGGTCAAATGACAAGGGACCAACACTTGAAGTAGCACTTCCTCTTCTAGCTTTCGCACCACGCCACTCTATGCGAAAGATTTCACATATATCAACCAATCTACACGGCGAATATTCTGAGGCATCAGGACTCGAATTCATTGTGCGATGGCTACAAGTTCGGAACCATGACCACTAGGCTACCGCAGCCTACCTTTTACAAGAATTTTGAAGAGATATTACATTTCTCAATTGAATTATTCGTTATGGTAATGATTTTTAATGACTGAAATCATTGCATGCTGCGTATAAGTTAATTGAGTTTATCATCAATTTACCGTATCGATTTATCATAGTCCTAAATTATTGTATTTAGCGTACCAGAAGTATTTATCAAACAAACCGATTTATTACCATAATCAGTTTCGACAGATTAAGAAATTAACTGATTCATCAGACTTCCATGCAAGCATTTCTTTAGATAATGTATAACAAAATATCTCTCATTAATATGTATTACATATTAGTAAAGACTTTTATTTTAAAAATATTTCAACTTTTTATTTATTTTTTCCTTTTTTTTACTTCCCCCTCCTAACTGAAAAAATTAAGCCCTTTATTTATAAACTACAAAAACTGAGAATTTATGAGAGATCAAACAATATATTTGCTTAATTTGTAAAAAAATAAGTGAAATTTATTTATTTAGTACTATTGAATGCATTTATAAAATCCTTATTCTTAATTGAGGCTCGAAAGAAAAAATAGTTTTCGGACAGACTTTAAGCTAAGATAAATTAAAAATAGAGACGATTATTTCTGAAAAAAGCCATTTTCCCGAGAGTGATTTGTCTCCATATATTTCCCTTAGAATTATTAGTCTGCGTTAAGTTACTTAATCAAGATAAATGAATAAAAACATTGCACATAACTAAAAAAATGGCATTTTTTCCCCATTTTCCAATAAGTTCTTATATTTTAAATAGAACATATATTTAAATTTCTTCGACATTAAATTTTATATATTCTTTACTTGATTAATAGATTTGTTCATTCATTTAATTACGAATTTAATTTTATTACGAATTTCATTTTATTATTTATTTTTACAAAAGTCTTCTACCTTTATTTTATAAGATCTCATTAAAAAAAAATGCATTTTTTTCTGCTTTTATCTTTTTTTTTTCATTGTTAAAATTTTATCGGCTCAGAATAAATAAATTCCGTTTTGCCTTTTTATTCATCATTTACGCTGTAAAACATGTCCTGTATTTTCCTATATACTCCCTAGTATGTTAAAGTATAAGTTAATTTTGAAATATAAATCAATAGTTTTTAAATGTAAAATACATTTCAAAAGTCTTTCCTTTAACACGTTGTGTCTTCATATGATTACTCCCTATAATGATTTTTAATTATTGCAGCAATTGTGTTAACGTGTTTATATATGTATGTAGGAGAAAGGTGACTCTCTCAGCTTGAAATCTTCGGAATTATTAGAACTAAGAGCTTTAAAATTGGTAGGCAGATTTCTTTTGTTGTCTACAGATCTGTTAATCGGATATTGCTAAGATCGTCCCTCAAAAGAGGGTTTACGTGTGTGCTTTTTTTACAAAAACGGTTTTTAAACTACACTGCATACGGATTTGAAATTTGGTAAACATGTTATTTTTGTTGTTAAGTAAAATTCCACTAACAGCGTGTTATGCAGATATCTACTCGGTAGAGGAGCTGCGGAGGGTTACACACACAGTTAGATCTAAATTTAAAAACAAATCTATGTGTCTTCGACGGACTTGATATTTTGCAGGACTGTTAATTCCTTTACTTAGAGATCCGATTAGAATGGATTTTGTGGAGCTCGACTACGAATGCCGGCTGCAAGAACATTATAGGTTTTTTTAAAAAAAAAAATTCTCGTTTTTGAGCTATTAGGCCTACAAAATTGAAATCTGGAAAACATTTTTCTTTTGTTGAATAAGTATTCATCAAAAATTGGTATGGGGGAAATCGATTACGAGAGGAAAATTTTACAACTATATAAATATACTTTGGCGCTTTTAAGAATTTCTTGTCCTGAACTTTTAAAGACAATTAGAAATCAGAATTTAAAAAAAAAATTAGAATTTTTCAATACAGTCGAAATTTTGTAATCGTAAGACTTAATTAAAAATAATATATGTATATATATATATATATATATATATTTAAATGAAAATATGTAGTCATAAAATTTTATGAAATACCCAGTGAACTCGGTGGACATCGACTGGTATACATATATTTTAGCCGTAGTAATCCAAAGCAAACTCAGATTTAAACATGTTCTTTGGTCAGCCAACCTTTACCTGTAATTTGCCATAAACATGTGTCATGGGAAAAGGAATTACAAAATAAAATACACTAATGCTAGTTTAATAATATAACGAGGAAATTTAATGAACTACTTACTAGTATAGAAATAAAAATTTGTGTTTTTAATACTGCAAGATATTATAAAACTTACCGCATGAACTCAACATCTTATTAATAACTCCCACCACACACAATACAAGAGGAAGTAAAAATAGTACCGCATAAAAGTAAAAATTACTGAAATAAGCTAAAATAAAAATGTCTATATATCTATACTTTTTACTCTTAAATATTGGTAGAAAATTTATTGGAATTTAAAGGACTTCCAAACATACACAATGATTCTAATATAAAATAAATTACATTTAATTTTATTAAGCACTATCATGTGATATATATATACGTTTATATATATTCAGCATGCTCTAAAACTCTCTTATGTTATAATTTTCTGTTTCGGTATTTAAGCTTGAAATGTGTAAAGAAAGACAGAGAATACATATTTTTCCATCTTCAGGGGAAAAAGAAAATTATATTCTTTTTCTCTCGTGTAGACAACTGCAAGAATTCTCGCGAATAAATCAGAAAAAATAATCAAATAAAAACAAAAAAATATTCTCAGAAGTCCTAAACGGAGTCTCGTTTCGTACACCGTTACAATCTTGCAGGAAACATGACATTGTTGCCTCTAAATTTTTTTCCGAACTTTTTGCTTTGTTTTAGTTCTGCAAATGGCTTTGCGTCAGTTCAGTGAGTAGAACTATGTTGTTTGAAGTACTTGAAAAGTATGCAATAGTTCGTTGCTGCTAGAAAAAATGTTTGATGTACGATGCGTTTAATTTTTAACTGTATTCGTGCTTATACATTTTATCTGAATGCTTATCAATTGCAACGAATGTTTCAAAAATAAAAAAAAATAATTAGTAATGTCACAGAAGTATGCAAACGAATAAATGACTAAAATTGATGAGGCGCTTACATTTTTTTTTTTTTTTTGGTAAATGTACAGTCCACACGCACTTTGTTTAGACGCATTATATATACGTTTTTAATAGAGAATTTTGGGAATTTCGAATAAATATGTAAACTATCTTACTTTTTTGGACATCCGATACATTTTAGTGAGATGTCTTAAGAAGTGCCACTCGCAAAATAATGAACAATATTAACTATATAAACTTTGAAATGTAATTAAAATTTATAATGAATTTAAGGTTTTTAGATGAAACAAATAGTTAACAACTTTGAGTTATTTTAAAAGTTTTAGAAAATTTTGTAGATTTTATAACATTGAATTGATTATACAACTATTACAAGACAAATTCTTAAGAATCCTTTATCCGTTTTAATAGTATGTTTTTTACTTCGGTTATCCACTGTGTGATCTCTAGTCATTCATTCATTCCCTTAAAATATAATTCTAAGCCTTAAGAACTGTGATGAATTATTGTATGTGTGCAAATATGTATTTTATGAATCAAAATTTAGGATTGAGGATGCAGAACTCGTAAAAACCTGCAATGCGTTTGGAGAAAAGACAGTTGCATCAAAAACGGGTCGGAGATGGCTCAGAAATTTAGCCACAGGAGCCGAATCACTGGAAGACGACATCTAGTCAGACAGATTATCATGTATTACCATCCATGAATAGGAGACAATGAGCTCAATTCATGGTCACACGATAAAACCAAACACGTGTGTTCCATTGAATTCATAACAAACTTTAAACTAATTGTACTTGTTCTATTTGTTGAACTCAGATAAAATTTCAAATTTCTTATTTGGGTAAAGATGTTTAAATGCTAGGAAAAAAAAAATTTCAAAAAGATTTTTTAAATTAAAAAACAAACAAACATATTTTATGTTTATCCTTTTAAATAAAAGGCATTTTGTATACATATGTACTTTTTAAGAGAAAGTTTCTGCAAAGAGCAAAACTTGGCAACACCGAAGCACGTGAATTGATTAGCTGGAAACACTAGATAGTTTTTGTCGTGTGGCTATGACGTCGCATGAGTTTTTGAATTGATTGGCTAGAATCATTTGGCTTTCACTATCATGTGACTCTGAAGTCGCATGAGTATTTGAATTGATTGGCTAGAATCCCGTGGCTTTCACTATCATATGACTATGACGTCACATGAATTGAGCCCATTATAAATATTAGAACCAATCAAAGATGTCGTTATGGTGCAGCACTACTAAGGACGCTATTAAGACCGGATCCTTCCTGTGAAAGAGTGCGTTAGCACTGCATTAAGATGCTTGTTATCTGACGGGTCACTGTAGGTGTGAAAGTCCTAGCGAATCTGGGAGTCAGTCAGAGAGAAGGTCCATTGGAGTGTGTTGGGGCATTGTAGAGTGATGAAGCAGGTAGAAGCGTTTAGATTTCCATATTTGATGTGTCTTTTAAAATTAAATACGTCCCGCCTTTTCAAGTCTCACGTGACGCAGAATCCCTTATGTTTGGATGTAACCGGAGTTACTATTCAAACATTGGTTCTTGTGACCCTTCATGCGGTGGACTTTGAACCGGAGATTGGCGGCTGAAAAGCACTGGTCACCTCTCTATTGACTGGATAAAGGAAATCAAAGGTTGACTTGCCTTAGTACATAAGCATCGGATTGCCCTGTCTTAGATACTTTCCAATGTGAAATTACGTGACCGTTGAGGCGTCATTAATTCCCTAACAGGAAATGGGTCTTTTGATGGAGACCGTCGCAATGTCAACATATTGCTGAAGGTTTCAATGTAAGTGACGACACAAGACGGAAGCATTCACTCAAAACTAGAAATGTGTGAAATTTAAGAAAATTGGTTAAGCACGATTATTTATTCCAAATAGCAAGAGTGATAAAAATTATGCATTTAAGAAAGGGCAGATCTATCCTCATCATTCTTTAACCTTCATATATCTCCATCAGATTAATAGTTGCGTCTAGCTTGGAGAATTATATTCGTAGTATCAGTTTAAGACATAATAAATGTAAGAGGCTTTATAAACATGAAATCATGAATTAGCTTCTAGTTGAAGAAATGTTGTACAATGCTAGGCAGATATTTTGCTGAATATAATCGTTTTATTGTAAATTTGCAAGTTTTGTTTAACCTCAGATAAAAAATGACAGAATGCTTTTCGTCATTTTCAAGAAATATTCAATTAAAAGTAAATTAATTAGAAAAAATAATCAATAATTTAAAAAAGTAGTATTCTTATAACTGAGGATAAACCATCAGTTTCAAAACATACTCCTGAAGTAAAAATACATCATGTTTAATACAATAATAAAAGAAACATTATCTATCTGTATGTATTTCTTTAAAAGTTATTTAAAACAAAGTAAAGTAGAATTTAGGACTCAAAACAGTTTAAATGACGTCTTATATTTTAATTAGGTTTAAGTTTTATCGTATTCTTTTCTCTAAATCGAACATAAAATACATTACTCACTGTAAAAAAAGGAATTTTCATGAATAATTTTCCACAGTATAAAAAACAAGGAAAAAATATCCTTCCCCATGCGCCATCTTACTCACAATAATTTCATTTGTTAAATTTTCTCTCGTTTAATATTTCCAAATATGTCTCTTGTATTCTTCGTTTCATTTTCCTGCACTTATCTTCGAAATTTGATGGAGTTTTTCTTACATAATCAGAAAGAGATGAAGTCTCACAGGTATTTAAAGTGAGGGGTGCATTTGAGTTTTTGAAGGATTTTCTTAAAATTGTAATTGCGGAGATAAAATGTCTGAGAGATGTCTGAAACATTTTTGAGATGCTTTATAAAATAAAGCCTCAATCGAATTTTAAAAATATATATTGCACTTAGTAAATATTCAATCATTCATAAAAATTCAAAAAAACGTTCAATTATTTTATTTTTTATTTTTTAGTTTTTGTTTTTTTATTTATTTATTTATTTATTTATTTATTGTTATTATATTTATACAAACAACCTTTTTTTAAAAATTATTCCTTTTTAAAGTATCAGGACAGATTACTATAATATTATATATTAGGCTGAAGTATATGAAATAAGGAATTTTTTTATTACATATTAGCGTTTTTCGCCACGTTTTTGCTCTGGGCACTACTTTGTTTATAGTCCGTTGCCAGGGGCACATTTCTCAAAAATGTTCCATTTTGTTATTAGTTTTGAATTTCCTAAGGATATCAATTCCACCGACAGTCGTATAATTTTTATATAAGTATAAACCTAGTAATAACGCTGCAAAAGCTGCACACAGTATAAATCAGGCAATTAGAGAGAATACAGTCAACGATCGAAAACTGCTTAGTTTGAAAAATTTCAGTGTGGTGATTTTTCCCTACAAAATAAACCACGAGGAGGTACCAAAGCATCAGCGGCAAATGATTCTCTGAAAGCATAGGTTGAAACGCATTCTGTTATACTGCCAGATCATTGATGAAACACATGAGAAATTGAAAATTATAAGCTCATTACTTGTTAATCGGCTTGATCCAATACTTCTCTAAGAGAACGAACTGTCGCATACGTCGTACCAAACAAGTGTGAAATGAAAACGAATGAAATTTTAAAATACCCAACTGATTCAGCGGGGCATTTTTCAACTGACTTTCTTTTTTTAAAATATATTTAGAGCTAGCTGTATGGCCCGGCGTTACACGGGTTTTCTCTTTCCCTCATGATACCAGCAATTATGTGTGTGTGTGTTTGTATGTGCGCAATGTGAGTGATTTCTAAAATTGTTTCATTAAATTTGCCTTTTTCAAAATTTGTTCCACGTATTTTTGATTTAAGACAGGTTTCATTTCCCTCTCTCTAGCCAGGTATAACACGGTTTTTTTTAGTGTAAAATTATTGTTCCCTCTTCCCCTTCCCTTCACAGATAAGGTATAGGTTCAAATTTCGATGTATGACTTATAAAAAACAATATTGCGTTAGTTAAAAAATTATTAATGTGTGTGAAGCAATAAAAAGAAAACGATTCTGATGCTAAGAGTAAAACAAAAAAAATTCATCATTTTTTTTAATTATATTAGTTTCTAAGAAATTAAAATAAAAAAAAAATCAGATTTTCATGAATCAATCGATCAATCGTTACATATAGTTAGCTTAAAAATGTCTCTAAAATGTATTTTTATCCAAAATAATAGACGATGTACTGTTTAATTAACAAATAATTAGTTTAGTAATGAAATAATAGAAATAATCCTTTAAAAAATATGTATATTAATTAACTCCATTTTCTATAAGTAATAAATAAAAGAAAAAATTACAAATAGCTATCGAAACGATTGCTTTTTTTTAATGCTTGACAAAACACACACACACACACACACATATATATATATATATATATATATAAGTTATTAAAAAACAGTATGGGGGAAAGCCTAGATATATATTTACATGTACTGAAAGAAACATTCAAAAAGAGGAAAAAAACTATCTGATAAAAACATTTTGATATTTTATTTTAATTTCATAGTTTTTCATTCCACTGTGTTTTGTAAATTATTTAAACACGTATCGGACGAAAAAAAGTACATTATACAAAACTAACATATTCATTATTTTAACAATAATTTCCTTCTTAGGTTTTAAAATAATAAAATTGATTAAAAATGTTCATACCGTGTTTGCTTAAGAAGTAGCAGTAAAAGAGAAAATCTCGTGTACAGATGTATAATATATATTTTATTTATATTATAAAGCTGGTATACCTGTTCTTCACACGGGTGAATTAAAAAATTAAACAAGACAGATTGAAGAATAAAGAAGTTTTTAATGAGTTAATTTTACATGAATTGCAAATTAAACAAAAAAGACTTTTTTGCATATCTCAGCTAAACAAACAAACAAACAAAAAAGATATATTTGTTAAATTTTAAATCTGTAGATCTAATAGCTGATGAAAGGGATTTTTTTTTATTTATTTATAACTCCCCGCAACTCTCTTGTTAGTCGATTTTTGAAAGCACCTCCCTAAACTGATCTCTGCTCAGCAAAAGTAACACATTGTTACACATTTTGTGTAATGAACGCTTAAAATAGTGTAAATAATTTATATTTGGATGTGTAATACATATTAATATTACCTTTTGTTGTATTTATTTTATGTTAAAATCTTGCCAACACCTCTCCCTTCGAAATCTAGTTTTATTATGAAATAAAAAAATAGTTATTACACTGATCAACGGAATAAATTAAAAGCGAGCACGCAGTGAGGCAAGGCATAGACAAAACAAAAGGGAAAGTTTTTCTTCACACAAATAAGATAGATATATGCTGTCATGGGCTTTTTTGCAGATGGCAGGAAGTTTTCCTACTTTCTTGACAATTATCGTTTTATTTAGAAAATTTCACATAATATTTTTAAAGATTATAGCCTATGTGTTATTCTGATGTATAAGCTATATTATTGTAAAGTTTCACTAGATTCCATTCATTTGTTTTTTCGTGAGAGACTGCCAAACATCCAAACATACTTTCGCATTTATAATATATATCGTGATAGTTTTTACGAGCAAAACTCTATGAAAATGAAGCCAGTCTGAAAAATTCCATATCAAAGTTAATTGGTTCTTTGCCAGGCACTTCTTCTACAAGTGTCAACATCAAAGGACAGGAATAAAAGCGTTTAATTACTAGCCTGAATAGGGTCCCCTTTCAACACAATCGCTTAACGCGTGCCCTTTGGACATGAAGGTACACAGTTCAAAACACTCTGTGTCTAACCATGTTAAGGTCCGACATTTCGTCCCCTTCCTCACCAATAATTTGTTGTCCAGGTGGTGACCCAAGAATTCAACACCAGATGGCACAACAGCCTAACACTACTCTTTTATCATAAATTCTAAGACAGCTATATTCAACCTGCGGCCCACTGAGCCTTTTATGTGGCCTGGTCAGTGCCCATTGCTCAGAAGAATTTACTTGTTTAAAAACAACATATAAAAAATTTGGTTTCAAAAAATTGAAGATATTAATCTTGCTTTTTGCTCTCAGTGTCATAAGAATGTGAATTGATATTCTTTTTCTATTTGTAACGGTTACGTTTAGTGATAACAAACAACGTAGAATAGTGACAGTTTTATGGATGAAACTGTTTTTTAACTGCCTTTCATATCTTACTAGCGAAAAATATTCGAAGAAATTATATCGCTTCAAGACGATTAAGAGGTTGACTATTTTGTAGTGAAAAACAGATATTGATCAGCAATTGTTTGATTTGTCACGAAAGTGCTGTTTTTAAAAAATACCAATCATTCAATGGCACTTTTCCATGAAGATCTCTTTCAATAGGTAATAAGTAGACTTTTTCTTGAATAATCTTTGCAACAGCAACGAAGTGTTTTGCCAGTGGTAATGGCACAGTGATATTAAATACATCTTATGAATTTTATAGTATTGGTAATCATATGAAACCGTTTACTGAATCAGAAATTATGAAGAAGTGTTTCTTAAATGCTTCTAATTCTGTGTTAGTGACAAAAATTATAAAAATAGTAATTAAAAAAAGCAAAACAGAGGTTAAATATCTTGATGAATTTTCAACATTTTAAACACTCCCTCCCCCCCCCTGCCCCATTTATCCTCATATGTCTGTGGCCCTCGGGGAATAGCTGACATATGTATGCGGCCCGGTAGAAAAAAAAGGGTGAGTACCCTTGGACTAAGACATTCTCAATACATTTTTCATTAAAATGGCAGCTGTGCACTTGTGAACTAGAACAGCCATCTGAAAAAGAGACTAATCGCAACGTCAACGAAAAACTTTCCAAAGACAGTCAAATTTACTAGAGATGTACAAAAATTGAAGTAATGAATAGAAAAACAACCTTCTCCAAAATATTGCTCAGAAAGTCCATCAACAGCAAAAACAGCTTTATTCTCTGGGAAGGGGGTATGCAAAGGGTTCTTCTTTCGTAAACTGCAAACAACTATAAACAGGAATAAAAGCGCTTAATGACTCCCCTTAATATGGATTCCTTTTCATCCCAATCATCCTAGGAATGCACGGCATAGTTTTGGGTCGAAAGGTTGGTGGTTCAAATTAACACCCCTACCAATGTTCCTCAACAATTTCCTTTGAAATTATAAAGATCAGAATCTATTTAAGATATGTTTCTATGCATTGTGAATTCTCTTTGAGAAACTTATATTGAAGAAAATGGATCACATATTTTGATTAAATAAATTGCTTTTGAAATTAGATATGTGCAGTTTTACATGTTCACCTAAAAATTCAACATTTCATACTCACATTTCACATTAGTATTCAGTAAATTAAAAAGAGATTAATTAGTTAACTTCATACATTTCCGATCATACACTACGATTATTTAAATATGTACTCTTATATTTTCATATTATTTCTTTTTCCTATACGTGACGCATAAATGTTTACGTTTAAAAAATATAATATCAATAGAAGGATTTTTATAGGGATTAGGTTACACTGTGGTTTTAAGCATTTTAATTGGAACAATATTAAACGTAATTATAAGACACAAATCTGCTTTTAATAAATTAGATGATAATATATTATAATTAAAAGATATAAATAGAAAGTTATAATTCAAAAATATTCAATGCGTTATCATTACTCAGTGTATCCCTTTAAGAAAGAAATTTGTTGAAAATCCAGATGGTTGTAATAATTACACTACACAATTTAAAACACGCACATCGAAAATTCTATTGTTATATAAAATATTACAAAAAATTTCTTTCATCACAAAAGTTAATCATGATTAAATTATAATAATCAATCATGAATAATTAAACATTTTTTTCCCTTTGGCTTTAATGATAAAATGATTTTCTTCAATTGTTCCCTCTTGGTTCTTGAATATTCTGATGGAGAATGTGATTTGTTATTATGTGTATTCATTAAAGTTATAAATGCTGAAAACTATGATTATTGATTATCTGATTTTGTAGTTTTTAATTAAATGATTATTAATACTTCTGCATATTTTCAAATAATTCTCGTTTCTTTTTCTTATTTATGTGCAGTCAGTTTTATTAATTTCTTCTACTTGGCGTAATTTATTGTCATCATATTTTTCTGCAAACGATTTTTGCCTTTCTTAATTATGTTTCAAAATTTATCATTGACTTTCATGCTCAATAATCATCTCTTTAAATGTTTTAAACTTTTTTTTTATGTTTTTATTCTTGTCTTTCGTTATTTGAGGTAGATTTATAAAGTATGATCAAATATTTTTCGATTTTGCCCCTTAGAAAGATAAACATACATTAACTATCGCAATTTATAATCATACTTAATTGCAATTAAAAAAAATTAAAAAATTGTCATATTTTTTTTCTTTAATATTTCTTATAATCATTCTTTGTCTCAGTGCTGCTAAAAATACATAGTATTGAAAACTATATAATTTTCAAATGCTTAAAATCTTAAATTGCTATTAATGAAATGGTTTTATTTAATAAAAGTAGAAAGAAATAGCGAATTTGTAGTATTAAAAACCCCGAATCAAATATAACATTTCTTTCTAGAGTCCATCAAAAATTAATATTAACAAAAATTAACCTAATGATATAAATGTGTCAGAAGTCTTTTAACAGAGTCTCGATATGTTTCTTTTTTTTTTTTTTAATTTTTCGCTATTTATAAACATTGAAAGTCATTTCTTGATAGTAAAATATTTAAATTGCATTAGAGAATAATTACATGTATTTCTGTTTTGAATGCAGTTTGAGTTTTCTCCAGTTAAATTAAAAGATTTCCAAATATTTTTTTTAGGAACTCTTTTTACATATCTCAAACATGTAGTCAATTTGCCTTTAAAAATAACAAAATCTCAAAATTGTAAATTTGCAAAAAATATTTATTATTGATCATATTTAAAAAGAATTTTCACATGCTTCAAAATCATATTCCTTTGAATGATTAATTATGATATAAGTAAAAAAATAATGCATCTCTATCCAAATTCAAGGAACACTAAAAATCCCATAAACATGAAATAATAAACAAAAATGGCCGCTGAGTTACCCAAGGTTCACAAAATCATTAATTTTGAGAAAATTATTTGCTACCAATGACCTTGTCAATATCCTCCTGTACGAAAGTCTTCATGGGAAATAAAATGGATTTGACGCATATCACCATTTTTTTTTAAAGAATGTCAAATAATTTTTTTAAAAAATAATTTTAAGATATTTTTGGTGATAGAGTTCCCCGTGCGCCCTCCCTTTTGCTCCAAATTTATTTCCACGAACAGGTTAATTTTTTCCCCAGTGAATGATTTAATAGTTTGATTTCAGTGTTGTACGTCTCATTAGGGTTTATAAATATAAATCAATAGAATATAAAAAAAAGAAGAAATGCACATGGGGAATCTGTATTGGACGAAGTTGAAACTTCGGAAAAAGAAATGGTTCAAGAAATTGAGGAACCTCTTGAAATAATTGATACTATTCAAAATAGGGAAAGTAAATTTGAGGAAAGCAATGAACATGAAATGTTTGAGTCGGAAGGAAAATTTTCAGATATTACCAAATAAACTCCATCAAGGCACATTGTGCCATGTCAAAAAGACACAACCCAGAAAAATTTCAGCATGCTATTTGTCGATCATCTAAGAACAATATAACTACAAAACTTGAACAAATTATGACAGCTTTACCTGCAAATATCATTCCTGTAATGTTAGCATAATTTGTCTCATTTGTGCAAGTTATAAAAGTCACTCATATTTGAAACATTTTAACTCAGCTTGATAGTATTTTTTCTCAAATTATGAAAGAAAATTTGAAACGTCTTTAAAAGCAGGCAAGTATACATTATCTTGATTCAATTAATAACTGGAATTACGAATTTTATAGTGTAAAATAAAAATAATAATAAAAAGGATTAGGGTGACTCTGTCACCCAGGGTAACCACTTACGTTAGTTTTTATCTTACTTAATAATATCTACTATTTACCACCATGCATATATTGAAACTGTCAAATACAGTAGAAGAAAGTATTGCAAAAAGGAATTTCCAGACTTGGCGCTTTTGTCAAAAGCAATCCGTGAGATCTGTCTAAAGAAATTTGCTTTAATACAGGAAGAAAAATTATTTCCTCTTTCCTCCCCCATCCAGAATAAATCCTTTTTATACCAAATAAATAAAATGAAATAATGATTAGCATTGAAAAAGGAAATTTATATATAGAAGTATCCTAATTGTCAATGGAAAGAGAATTCATTTGAATAATGTATAAGAAATCAAATATATTTATTCTAAATATTTCAACAATTAATACAATACAAAATATATTCAAAGAATGCATAGAAAATTGAAACGTAGCTCAGGTATATCATAGTTTAGCCAAATGAGAATGGAACAAGAGTTGGTTTCTATTCTTTTAAGTGATTAACTTTTTTAAGAATAGAGCAAATAATTCTTGTGTGTTAAAAGAAAAGTAAGAGAGTTGAAATAAATTGCATACGTTATTTATTCGATTATATAGCGTATTAGATAAATACCTTCTGTATAAGACGAATTAAAACTGGTGCGAATTTTAAATAATTTAAAATAATGAAGAGTTTTAATTTGGTTTTTAAGCGACAATGATTGATGTTTTATATGCAGTGACAAAGCATTATTGCTACGATGTACATCAATAACTTAAAGTTTATAAAATATACGAGGGACTTTCTGAAAGTGTGATTCATATTTTTTTTACAGGGAAAATGAAAGGTGAACCAGGTGTTTGAAACAAACTATCTATATAAGATACTATATCCATTGCCGGTTCAAAGACAGAATGAGGTTCAGCGTAGAAAAATTACGCATGCGCAGAGCAATAAAGAAGGGAGAGCAGCAGCAGATTGGTGTGCCCGAGGTTATGTAAGTGCAAATCTCGATGACAGGTAGGTTTAATAGATGGCATAGTACCTGCTTCCCGTAGGGAAACTCAAACTCCTATCTTTGGGATTTTTGAGTTGCATGAGTTCAGCTTTACCTTAAACCTTTGCTGCATTTAAGAGTTATAAAATTTAGAATTAAAGTTAACATGATTAGAAAAAATACATTAAGATTAATATAAAACTTTTAAGTGTGAGTGTTTAAGTACTTTATTTCAAAAATTGTATGTGTTATGTTATGTGAGTGTAGGTAGCCAATGATTAAATTCTGTGTCCTCCACGGTTTGGTCCAGCAAGCCGGAGTGTAAGTTGCTGCTGACTTGGTTTCACTGAGAGGGAGAAAAACGAGCAACGCAGAAACCCTGCACCTCTATCATGCAAAACTCTCAACGTTCTGAAGGTTTGCCACAGAAAGGCGATTATTTAAGACTTTATGTTGCCTCTGTGATTGACCAATCGAGGAGCAGCCTTTGGAACCCTTTTAGGATTATGTAGGTCATGAAGGATTTCTGGTCACCAAAGCGTTACCAGAGCTCACTTAGCAATTGACCAGATCACTTTACTGCCATTGGAAGACAGCGAGTTCGGTCATTGTACATTGGAATTGGAAATGAAACAATTTGGGAGGGGGGTAAAATTAAAGATAAAAAAGTAAATTAAATAAGAATATTTCTTGGGTGATTAAAAAGAGGATTTAATGATATTTTTCAATTCTTGCTATAGCTTTATTTTCATGGTAATTAGATGCGGGAAAACAACATGGTCACAGCTGGAAGTGCGTGCTGTTATCCTTTATGAATAGGTACGTTTGACTAGCACGTTCTTCATCCAGGAACACCTTCAGACCGTGAATAGTGAAAAAGACACGCTCTTCAAAGGACTTCTGGTGTCTGGTTTTGCGTGATCAGAGAAGGAAGTGGACATCCTTCCATATCCACGAAGGAAAACAACGTTATTGCAATCAGACTCTCACCTGTTCTCTACACTGAAATTTTCACTTTCGGGATGTAACTCCAAAACAAAACTGTAAAGAACCAGGCTGGACAGTCCTTGGAACACGGATTTTTTAAATGAAAAAAAAAATGACGAATCTTACTTTTGGACAAAGGATAATTTTTAAGAAGTTCCCTTTGAGCATTTTTGGTAGTGCTACCCTTTTGAAATTTAAAACTGTGCATGCATCAATAAAATTTTCATTTACAATCAGTTTAGTCTCGCAATAAATAATATGAAAAATAATTTTTAAAAGTATTCTTTTGTTATGATTTCTAATTCTATTTATGGAATATTAAAGCGATTTTTAACTCAGATGAGTTAATTAAAATGTTGATTAGTGACGAATCATCACATATTTTATAAAAAATCACATTTGTATTTTAAAGATGGGTAAAAACTGCATTTAAAAATCGTAACACTGGATTGATATCCAGAGTTTATGATATAATTCCAAGCTTTAATTCACGAAATTATTAGAGAAATCATAACATATTTCAATGATTATTTTAAAATATTTGACTCATTCTCTCTCTTATACTAGATTCTTGAACACTTAAATAAACTTAATCCACAAGTACCAATAAAATATTTTGAATTGATTCAAATCGTTTCAAAATGCATCAAAAACACAATAAAACGATTATTAAAACTTCTTTTGTCATATATTTTGCATTTTATTTTTAAAGTTTGATTTATTGTTAAATTGTGTACAGATTGATATATAAAAACCTATGAGTACTTGGCAGAAACCTTTTATTATACACTAATACCTCATTTTTTTGCTTGCATTCTTGTTTCTCTGAATGTACTTTCTAACAGTAAAATTAATTTATTAGTAACTTATGCTTTGAAAAACATTGCTATTATTTTAAATAATACGAAATTATGATTTTGATTCTAAGAAACCGCTATTTTTTTTATCTAGGTTAAACTCTACCCTTTGAAAATTTCTTAAAATTATTTATTGTCTGAAATAAAAGTTATGAGTATAAAACTTGAAATATTAAAAATTGTCTTATTGAGAAATTACTTTGTAATCCCAATACCAAAATAGTTCATTGGTTGGATATATGATAGATCATGCCACAGTTGGTTATTAAATAAGCTTTAAAAAACCCGTTTTAGGCACGCAGTTGTAGACAAAAAATATAAGTGTTCAAAGCCAAACAAGAAAACGTCTACAATCTTAATCTTCAACTTAAAATGTTCCAATTATCTGAAATTTTGTCGCACAGTCACATCAATAAGATTTCAAAATTACAGGAACCATTACTAGTTATTTTTCTTGCAAATACTGCTAAAATAACAACTTGATACATATTTGCAGTTTTTTAAAGTTTCTTCTATTTTTTAAAAAAACATATCCAGTTCACCAAAGTAAATATGATCTTTCAGACGTTTCGGAAACAAAAATATTTGTCCTTTATAAAACTTTTGTATAAAATTCTTTGATGTCTAGCAATTTCAAACTAGTTTTTCAGTTTGGTTATGGCATACGAGAAACGTGACTTATGATACATTTTGAGAAGAAAATATATATGTGATTTTATCAACTTTAAATCTGACGAAATATAACAATACTTATCACGCACCTCGTACTTCAAAGAAATACTATATATGAAAACGAAAAACCTCCAGGATCTATGAAAATTTATAATTTTGTGTAAGGTAATTGGATCTTTTTCAATGAAAATTTACTACATTTTTATTAAGATGAAAAATAACTACATTGAAATACTTAATACCATTGGAAGCTTAGAAAATTGTGAAAAAAAGGTTTTAATATGGTTTATATAAACTTAATTTGAAAGCATATACTTTTAAATCATGGAAAACTTTATTAAAAAATGTTTTCATTATAATATTACTTTAAAGTTACTTTTAAAATAATAATTTAAATTGGTTATATATTATATTGTCTTTTATGTTAATAAATTCTTTTTAAATGATGCAAAATTAATAAGTAATAAAACTCTAAATATATTTTTTCGCTCAAACCTTCGAGGGCCATTATGCAAATTTCCCATTTCCAAATTTGTACACGTCGATTTAAATGAATTAATTTTATATAATTACTCTCATTAGAAGCACATAACAGTTCTGGGTTAGAAATGTTTTAAAAAGCATGCATAGTTTTCAGAATGAGAAAGCATATTAATGTCGCGCAATCTAGTTACACGTGCGCCATTTGTGACGAACCTGGGAAGTCTGAATAATGGTCAAGTGGCGAGGATGAATCGAAACTGGAATATCCCTTTCTAAACTTCCACACCACATCAAAGGGAGGATGCTTGAGCCTTAACTAATGTTACGTGCATCGGTCTCCTTTGCACGGCAGTTCTTCAGCGGTACAAGGCTCGAACTCATGACACTCCAGCCATAAGTCCGTGACCTTGACTACTAGGATACTGAGGTCATAATAGGTTTTTAGAGAGAGAGAGAGAATATATATATATATATATAAATCTACTGATTTATTATCTAATTATTTATATTTATCTAATCGATTTAATAATACTTATATTTCTCTAATCGATTTAATCATACTTATATTTCTCTAATCTTTTTATTCATATTTATATTTATCTAATCTATTTATTCATATTTATATATATCTAATCTATTTATTCATATTTATATTAATCTAATGAGTTACGTATACGAAGGTTCAGACAATTATACAACGTTCTATTTGCAACGCGTATATTTTATAAACACATGACCCTGCATATTGCCGGTTTTTTAAAGTATAATTTCGAAAACGCTTAGAGATATTTTAATGAGCGATTATTAAGGCAAACTTTAACTGCAGTTTAATTTGCATCGTACCTTTTGCATTAACATTCTCAGGTAAGTGATTCGCAATATAATGATTATAGGAATGTCCTGATCGACGGAAAGCATTTCAGAGAAGGATGTGTCCCATATGCATCCAACACAAATAACACCAGCAGACAAATGATGCACCGGTGAATCGCGGTTATTACTGATGTACAGTAGTGGTGGTCCCCCCGGAAAGGTGCCTTGAATGACTCGTGCATATATGACACAGCATGGCTGGTGCATATATGAATGATTTTGACACTGGTGCAACATCCGTCGTGAAAGGGTTAAGAGATTTTATTCCAGTACTTTTGCTGTTTTGGTCCTGTGGAAGGTCATAGGATCTGTCACCACATAGCCTGTTCCCAGAGAGAAAATATTTTTGATATTAGCCTTACTGAACGATATATATAGAAGGTTATTTTACAGCGATAACTATAATCTATATACACTCATGGACAAAAAATTAGCGCATCAAGAAATAATTGCGAGATCGTAACGAAACTTGGCATGGGGTGGTACATGTTGGAAAGATATGCAAATAATTAGAAATGCAGTGTGATTGCACATTAAGTATAGCCGGCAGCTGGCATTTAACGTCGTTCTCCGTTGAGTATAAAACAAGGAACTGTGACAGCTGCTGTGACAGCTGCTTGTTTGAGTGTTCTGAATCGTTTACAAAGGAGCAGATGAGGTAGACATGCCATGGTGACGTTTTCGAAGACAATATGAGCAGCTGTCACAGTTTGAGAGGGGGAGAATCATCGGCATGAGGGAAGCTGGGTTGTCAGCTAAGTGAGTAGCTCATCAATTAGGCCGCTCTGATTGTGTTGCGAGGAGGTGTTGGGACCAGTGGATCCGAGAGATGAAGCACCGAAGACCAGGCTCAGGAAGCCCTCGACAGACCAATCATCGAGAAGACCTCCACATCGTAAGAAATTCAAGCGTACAGCCAACTGCTTCATCAGCTGCCATCCCTAGGAGCCCCTGTGTCTTCTCGAACCATATAAAGGCGCATGGCTAAAGGACATTTGGGATCGCGGCGCCCATTACGTGTGCTGCTCTTGACGCCCACCCATCGACGCCTCCGTTTGGAGTGGTGCCGTGCACGAGGAAACTGGACTACAGCGGAATGGAACCAGGTGGTCTTTAGCGACGAATCCAGATTCAATCTCATTAGTGATGATAATCATCGTGTTCGTGCGTGGAGACCCCGTGGTGAACCCCTTAATCCTGCCTTTGCTTTACAACCGCACACCGTTTCCGCAGCTGATATGATGGTATGGGGTGCCATTTTTTACAATACACGGTTACTCCTAGTATTGATCCGTGGCATCATGACAGCCCAGCGGTATGTCCATGACATCCTGCAAACACATGTGTTGCCACTCATGCAACGACTCCCAGAAGCTATTTTTAGACAAGGCGATGCTCGGCCGCATACGACAAGGGTGTCACAAGAGTGTCTCCGTACTGTTACTACCCTTCATTGGCCTGCCCAATCCCCAGATTTGTTTCCAATCGTGCATATCTGGAATCATTTGGGATGGCGACTCGGGCATCCCACGAGTTTGAACGAACTAGACGCAAGGTTACAGCAAATAGGGAGCGAAATGTCTCAAGACATCATAAGGAACTTGTATGCCTCAATGCTCGATCTTATCTCATCGTGCATTCACGCTAAAGGAGGTGAAGGTATCCGACTACGTTCGGAACCGTGATTTTACAAAAGCGTGTAAATGGATAATATTTATGATATTTCGTGTCACTTAGATTAGAATACATGTATAAAATTGTTTTAAGGACATTATGACAAAATAAAATTATTTAAATACAATATTTTGGCATAAAATTAATTTTTTTTCAAAATATTCTTCTTTTGTGAAAAATGCTTCTACTATAGTAATATTTTGCCTGTATATAGCTAAGACCACTGTACAGAGACTCGACTAGAATTTTTGAAGTGCATAACTTGGAAGTCGGTTTATCCATGTTTTACGAAAACAGAAGGCAGAAATTTTAAGAAAATACGCCAATAATTATTTCAAATAGTTGTAACTCTGAAAATAATTAGAATTTTTCAAAAATCATAGTTGAGCCTCTGTACAGAGGTCTGAGCTATATACAGGCAAAATATTAATACAATAGAAGTATTTTTTACAAAAGGAGAACATTTGGAAAAAAGGTTATTCGAAGTTAATTTTTTGCCAAAATATTGTATTTAAATAATTTTTTTTTGTCATATTGTCCTAAAAGCAATTTTTTACATGTATTCTAATCTAAGTGACCCTAAATATCATGACAAGTATCCATTTATGCGCTTTTTTAAAATCATGGTTCTGAAAGTCGGATACCTTAAACAGGGTATTAAATCCTCCGTACTGTTACCGTTTTCTCTGAAATCAATTATCCTTTTTCTTTGATATTTTCTAATCATTCACTTATATCAAAATAGGAATTACGTATGTAAACTTTTGTTTCATTTTGACGACTCTTTATTGGTGCGCTAATTTTTTTGTCCATAAGTGTATATATCCAGTAGTATGGGCGTCTTTTAAAAAGTTATCTTTAATGTTAAAGAAAGTCAGCGACTGATTGATGCCGTTTGATGCAGTAGCCGTTTGAATTACTAGTCGTAGTTTATTGGGGATGTCTTAGTTAAACTCTCCACTGGGTTCATAATCAATAGTGATGGGATGTGTTATCATCTCGTATTCAGTAATTTCTGGATCCCCTTTTCGGGGTCAAGCTGTTGGCAGTGAATCACCCCTGATATTCTGGATCAATAGGATTTGAACTGTTCCTTTTTTTATCTGAATGTCACACCGTATACGAGTTTAACGACTGGGACGAAAAAGTAACATACATTTGGACTAGTTTTTAAGCGATACATTTCTGTACTTTTCTGCTTGGGACCAGCGGGGGGAGGTGTCTTTGCAACTGTTTTTGACACAAAATATTTCGAGAAGTTTTTGATAAGTTTAACGGAATTATTATATTGAATTAAAAATACGATTTTGTATTTAATGTAACTATTGTTTTAATTTTTATGTTACTTTTTACAAGCTAAATTCATCATTACAGATTAAAATTATTTCCATGATCAACCATTTAAAATATTACAAGCATATACAACACATATATTTTTTCTGTTTGTATCTCACTTCATCCTTTACTTTTGAAATGCAATCGCTTGCGAAATTCTAATTGGGTTTATTTTGACCAATTTGAAAGAATAGTTATCTGAGCAATTATGCAATTAGCTAACTTTTTTAATAATAGAACTAGCAAAGTACAAAAATAAACAAATATAATAAAAAACAGTCACACTTAATCATTTTCTGTTCCACTGTGTTCAAAATGTATGAAAAAAAGGCAAACTAAACTAAATTTCACGAGTTCATCTCGTGTTAAATGAAATTACTTAAATCACAAATCTAGAGAAAGAATATACATAAATTGTGAAGTTTCTTGATATGTGTGATCGAATAAGTTATATAAATGTGTTTTGAATGACATGGAATCAAAATAATTGTTTTGGATGATTTAATAATTTTGGATTAAAATCATAAAAATTGCTTCAAAGCCTGATTCCTCGTTTTAAGATTTTTCTCCAAAGAAATTTGAGAAGTACTGGTGATAGTGCTTGTACTGCTTGATCCCAAAATAACGTGACCAATTTCAGAGCATCATGAATTTTTATTGAATTAAGTTATTTGTATGAAATTTTCAATATGGTTTTCTTTAACATAGTACTCTTTACATAAACGCTTAGGACAGCCAGAAGAGCTGTTTTCGACAAAATTTTTCCAATTTCTTCTTTGATTACTTTTTGAAGTTTTTGAAGTGTCCTTACCTTACGTCTATTTAATTGCTTTTTTATGTATCCCCATAAAAAATAATTCTAAGGAGCCCATGCAGGGGATGATTGTAACCATTTCTCAGGAGAAAAAAATTTTTTTTTTATCTTTCAGCCATTTTATAGTTGATTTTTCAGAACGGTTTGGTGCAGAATCTTGGTGAAAAACGAAGTTTTCTTGAGGGTTAAACTACTTACTTTCTTTGATCATGTGCTCCAAAACTTATTCTATTAGTATTTAGCATCAATTTTTGCCTTTGGTCCTACAAAAAATGGTTTTGTTAAAACTTGAGAGGACATTCCCTTTCATGCCATAAGACCTGGCGACCAACCTGCCTTTTGCAAAACAGTTGAATTTTTAGACGTTTGTGGCGTTAAATATATTGTATCTTCGTTTTGCGAGTTGTGGATGAAAGAAGGAACAGTGCTTTATCCTAAATTATCCATGCTTTGTACCTACCTTTGTGTAATATTAAATACAGAGGCCAAGAACATTTTCTTCGTTTTTCTACAGTCTTTGCCGATATTTGATGACAGTTTATTCACTTTTTTGCAGCCAAATTTCTTTATCTGACGGTAAATTGTCCATTGAGATGTAATTTTTTTGAAAAATATATTTAAGGCAGATGATTTTCTACAGCTATAGTTTCTTCATCCTCTTTTTTTTTCTTTATCTCCAAGAATTTCCCTTCGTCTACCTTTTTTTCCCTTGACCTTTTGATTACCAGCCAAATTTTATTTCTTTTCAAAGTTTAGATAGTAATCCATTAGAAATATGTCTTCTCTGATTTTTAAATGCCTTATATGTTACAGAACTTGACCAACCCTTCTTCAAAAGCTTTAAAATTTCGTTTCGGGTTTAAGAACCTTATTTCCGAGCCATAATTTACTCTCACAAAAATAGTTAGTTTGTTAAATTAAACTTTTCATTTTTAATTGCAACATAGTAGTAAAGCGATTACAATTTATCATAAATAATTATATGCTTTTAAAATTTGTCGCACTACTTTTGAATCAACCTATAATTTGAGAAATGGTCAAGTAAAGAGGACAACACTTAAGCTGGAACCTCACTTTCCTTATTTCCAAAACACGACAACGTGGGACTTTTGAACTTTGCCATATTTAACATGCATCTCCTCCTCTAAACTTAAGTTATACCAAGATTTGACACAAATAATGCTGTCTGTGAGTTAGTAACCATTACTACTTGCCTTCAGTGATCATAAATGAATTCTAGCACTTTTATAGGTTTCCTGAACTTCATAAAAACAATAATATTGTTTTATGTTTTAAATGTTCAGATGGAACGATATCTTTTTCTTTGCAAGAACCATTTAAGATACAATTAACAATAGTAAAAGGAAAGAGAAGAGTATCGAAATGAATATGTGGCAAACTTCGCTCAATTTCTATCATACAGAAATTTTATGGATACATTTAGTATGGTGTAAATGTTTAAAATTTCGACAAAGTTGTCTTCAAGAATATAAAATTAAAATTTTGAAAACATAATATTATCCAAATTGAGATTTCTATTTTGAAAATATAAATAATATTTTTACTGTGAAAAAAAAGGGTTTCGAAGTAAAATATCCGACAGTTTGCCTTCAAAATATTGTTTGTTGTATGAAGAACTCGTTTCGAAACTCGAAAATTCTCCTGTTTGTCTATTCCAAGAAAAACAAATTTGCTTCTGTTCCATCATCTATGTTATATACAAGAGCCTCATTCTGTAGGGCGGAAACTCATATTCAAAACGTATGAAGACACGTGAAACGAAATGTTAAAACATACTTTTTGAGAAAAGAAACAATGTACATGCAACTATAAAATTTCCATTTGAATATACAGGAAGAAACTACGAGACATACAAATACAGTATTCAAATTCAAAGATTTGTTCTGTTTTGTCTTTCATAATTCTTTATCATATTCTATCACAGCTCCATTTCTAATATTTTGTTTTACAACTTTATTATTCTTTTTTTTTTTCCTTTTTGTAGAAATGATTACTTGATATTGCAGGGACCAGAATATGTATGAAATTTTGTTTATTGAAATATGTTTGGTATATTTAATTTTGTTCAAAAATTTCTACTTTAACCATTTCTTAATTGTTTCCAATTGTCTATTTCCATTTCCATTCCCAAACCCTTGGGAACAAAATAATTTTATTATTGTGTACGCATAATTGCTTACCCCCAAATGTTTCTCATTGAATAACAAATATTTAAGAGCATATGTGTTTTTTATTTGTATTGAAAACACCCTGAAAAACTTGTTATATATAAATTATTTTATTAATACCTCGAATTACGCTACACTGACTTATGCGAATTCGGAGCTACACGATTTTCAAATCTCTTCGATTCGTTTGTTTGCTTGTTTTTTTCATCCATGAAACTCCGGTGGAATCAATGCCACAGCTTGGTGAAATTGGTAATTTGAATGCAAAAGCTGTTGATCTTGCAAGACAAACAAATTTTGAAGTGGATAGTGATGACGTTGAAGTACGGCCGGATTTCCACAGTCAGAAGCTGACGTTTGATAAGTTCACAGAAATGCATGAGCAGAGCAAGGCATTGAAGAACTTGAGTCTTTAGATCCAGTTGAATCAAGAGACTGAAAGACGGATGGTAATTTGACAGAAGGATTCAGATTAATTGAAAAAATAAGTTACAAATTTAAGAAAATACATACTCCAACGAAGAGAATATTTTTTTCAACAAAACAAGGCCACGAGGAAATTTTGCTTGAGAAAAAAAATTGTTGAGTCGACAAACATCTTGTTAGATTTTATGAAACTTTCTACATCAAAATAACTTCGGTTTGCGTTTTTGTGTTTGAGTTATCTAAGATTTTATTAAACTTTTTTTATTCTAAATTATTATTTCTTTTTGTAGTATCCGTTCACAACTAAAAATAATTTATATGTATTTATGTATAAAATTTTATCCTGACTTACGTGACACCTATCGCGTAAGAGAGAGAGAGAGAGTTCGGTGTATAACTTCATATGCATATATGAATTTTATACTTAAGTGGTGGATCAGAAATACAAAGAAATAGAATGCAGTGACTTGGTGCATTATAAAATTTTTAACAAATATTATTTACCAAAAATTTAATATAATATACTTCTCAACATTTCCTTCAATTAAATATGTATTTTATTAGTTACGAAATTAAAAAAAAAATATTACAGTATTTTTTTTTCAAATTGAAACTTAGAAGCACTTTTAGAGAATCTGCTAATCTAAAACGAAAAATTGAAATAAATTACCAAACCCACATAATTTTTTTCTCTGTGTGTTTTATGTTCAAGTGCTACTTTAAATTCCCTTCACTAGTTTTTTGTAGTTTTAGTTTTTGTTCGAATTCTTGGCTTCTTATCTTTAATCCCTGAGCTCTCCATATGTATATATCCACATTTTACCTTAGCAAAGTACCTTCGATACTGAAGTAATTGCATGCTCATATATTCCCTTCTATTTCGTTTTTAACCTTAATGCTGTTTTTCTAAGTGAATCAATTATATTTATAAGATTAAAAAAATATTTCTCTATGGTAGACACAGACAGATATAAACAAAGTTCTTCAAGTATCAGACAGAGAATCTACAATAGCCCAAATGAGACAATAGCCTTTGTTTTGAGTATAGTAATTTTTTTTGTAATTCAATTCGACATCAATTCTGCTCCACTAATATATCTTGAACTTTTTAAGTAAAAGTACTAGAGACCCAAGCTCTACAATAATACGCTTTCCCTACTAAGCTTTTAGTGGTAACTGAAAAGGCAAATTATGAATTTTTCACCCATTAGTACTGAGATGACTGGCGAAATTGGAATACAAAGTAAACTACAGAACTTAAGACTAAGCAATTACTAGCGAATAGTAAGCTGCTTTAAAATTAATCTCTAAATATATCGCAATGTATTCTATACTATAACATATATAATAAATTTGTTCTTCAATTTATTTCGCATCATATTAAATTATTACTCAAAACTACGTAGCCCACTCGAACTATACACCCAAGATAAGGTAAATAGAAATTGTATTTCACTGTAAGAATTTGCTTTGTCAATACAGTGTACAAAGAATTATATGTGTTTCTTTAACATATCTAATATATACATCAATGGTAGATATTAAGGTATCCGACTACGTTCGGAACCCTGATTTCGCAAAAGCCTATAAATGGATAATATTTATGATATTTAGTGTCACTTAGATTATAAAATGTATATAAAATAGTTTTAAGAATAGTATTACAATAAAAAATTATTTAAGTACAATATTTTGACAAAATATGAACATAGAATGACCCATTTTCAAAATGTTCTCCTTTTGTAAAAAAAGCTTTTATTATAATAATATTTTGCCTGTATATAGCTCAAATATCTGTACAAAGGCTCGACTAGAATTTTTGAAATATATAGCTTAGAAGGGGGTTTATCCATGTTTTACGACAACAGAGGGGAGAAATTTTAAGAAAAAAACAGCCGATAATTATTTCAATTGGTTGTAACTCTGAAAATAATGTTCATTTTTCAAAAAGCATAGTCGAGCCTCTATAAGAGGACTGAGCTATATACAGACAAAATATTTTTATAATAGAAGCATTTTTCACAAAAGGAGAACATTTTGAGAAAAGTTTATTCTAAGTTAGTTATTTGCCGAAATATTGTATTTAAATAATTTTTTGTCAAAATATCCTTAAAATAATTTTACACATGTATTCTAATCGATGTGACACTAAATATCATGAAAATTATCCATTTATGCGCTTTTTTAAAATCATGGTTCCCAGCGTAGTCGGATACCTTAAGAGCAAAAGAACACATTGTTTCGAAAGAACAGGAATGTATTCTTAACAATGCGTCATAATAAGCTTATTTTAACCGCTTATCTCATGAAATGATAGAAAGCAGTTCTATTCTAATCTGATTGCTCATCCTTTCTTTTTGTATCGAAATATGATAAGCTGGCATTGTCTTTTAATTTTTTTTTCACTTTCTTTTACCAAACAATTTCTACATTAGATCTTTTCGAATTTTAATCAATCTATTCATCGACTTTTTGCATATTGTAATAGTAACATCTGGTCTTTCAAATGTGTTTTTGATTTCTTCGATTTAACCTTGATGTACAGTTCCGTTAGCTAAACGATGCCTACAGCTCTCAGGTTTGAACCACAAGAAGCTCGCAAAAATGTCTGCTCTGACACTTTGAATGCCATTGAAATTGACCCAAACTTGTTGAAAAAGATAATAGCATGTGAAGAATTGTGGGATTTTACTTATGGTCCTGAAACGATCCATGCTCATGGAGAACAAATCTTCACCGAGAGCGCAAAAGGCTCGAATGAGCAAATCAAAATTCAATGCGATGAAGAATGTTTTTACTAATATCAATAGGATTGTGTACCTTCACTGGTTTCCTAAACACCAAACTAATAATAAGTAATACTAATTTCCCATTCTTGGTGAACTCTATGAAAGAATAAAAAAGAAACGACCCGAGTTGTAGAAGAGCAAGTCATGGGTTATTCACCAAGAAAATGCGCCGGCTCATTCTGCATTGTCTGTCAAGAAGTTTCTTGCCAAGCATTACATTCTAGTGTTAGGCCATCTGTTTTAATCGCCATATCTTGAGACATGCGACATTTACATGTATCCTAAGGGGAAATCTGCATTAAAAAGAACAATATTTGAGTTCGTTGAAGCTGTGAAAAAGAAAGCGGCACGCTTCCTATAGGAACTGACCCAAGATAACTTCTAGCACGTTTCAAACAACGGAAAATTCACATGAAGTGCTGTAGGGATAGTGGAGAGGTATATAGTGAAAGCGATAACAAGCAAATATGTATGAAAATAAAAGAAAATATTTTATATAGCATCAGTTTTGTTATTTAATAGACATATCTTGTATATTTAATGATTCTGATGATTTATATATATTTACTTATATAGATAGTAATGGTGTAATAATTCTTTTAAAAAATTGCAACCATTATGATCTAAATAGTGTTATAAATAAACACAATTTTTTTTAAATTATCATTGACTGTAGATTTAAAAGAAAGCTTTGTTAATTTTAATACATACGTTTAAAGCTACGTTAATTAAGGATTTACCTCAAGGTGAATATGCTAGCAAGAGTCAAACTAATTTATCTTTTCCTTCTTATGATAATATTTATAATATAACTTAACTTAATTCAGTGGCGTGACCGCCCATGAGAACCAAGGTCTACCGTGCCTAACTCAGTATACGAGACCATGGGCCCCGAGGTGCATGAACAGACGTTCCAGTCAAGTGGACAGTATGACGTGAAACCACCAGTGTTAATTTACCAAGCAAGCTTGGCACTCATTCTTATCGACCCATTGAAGGGATAAAAGGCTGAGTTAGCCTTGCCCAGCCGGTGGTATGGAAGCACGATGCTCTAACCCAGAAGTGCCCAACACAAATCGGTTGGTGGTCCAAGTAAAAATTTACTAAACTGAGGTGGGCCGTTCATATCAAAATATAACAAGTTATTCAAAACATTGTATTATCGTACAACATTTAAAATATTTTATTACCTTACAATTAATGTGATACTTGTTTTTGTGTGTTTTACTTGAGGTTTTTTTAATATGAACGTATAATTTAGTCGACGAGCATTGTAGTTGATTAATCATGTTTTCATTGAGCAACCTGCTGCGATACTTTGTTTTTACCAAATTTAATTTGAAACAAAAAATTGATTCGCAAGGATAAGTAGTTCCAGAATGCTGATATAATGCGCATAGCCAATCGTTTTAAATTTGGAAATTTATCTTCGAGGATATATTTTTGATTATATCGAATCTTATTTCCTTCGCACAGACTTTTTAGCTGGATGCTTGATTGTAATTCTATTAGCTCCACTTGTAAATTGGGAGGCACTTATTCCAACTCTACATTAAATGGAGCTAAGAACATTGTATTGTGTATGTAGGAGAATCTAGTGTTGAATTTCCGTAGAATGTTTGAAGAAGATTTTATGTTCACTTTTATAGTCATTTAACAATGGGAAATGAATGAAGTTGTTTGATCGCAATTGATTTTCCTAAAACTGACGCTTTGTTACAAATGCTTTTATATCTTGATAACAATCGGTAATCAACTTATTTTTCCTTGTAACTTCTGGTTTAGCTTATTCAGTTTCATCGTTATATCTGTTAGAAAACATAAATCTAGAAGTTATTGATCATCCCTAAGTCAATTATATTAAGACCCCCTTATTTTTCATAAGAGTTTCAATTTCTTCCTTTAACATCCATAATCGAAATAAGTAGATTCAGCGACTTAACCACCGAGCACCGAGATCGCCATATTCAGATTCAAGTTCTCTAAGATATTCTTGAAAGTGACGATGCTTCAATGGATTGTTTTTAATTGAACTAAATACCTTGACTACAACTTCCATCATATGAGACATATTTAACACTTGTACAAATAAATCCTCAAAGTTAAAAAAAATGACAAATGAGCATTTTAAAATCATTTGAACTGTTTCCTAAGGCTTTTATGTGCTCGAAAATTAATGTAAGAGCACTAACATTTTTTCCCAACCATTGAAAGGGCCCCATCTGTTGCAATGCCTACATGATTTTTTAAATCTATCTGTCGACTTCGCATGCAATTTATGACAGCATTCTTAATATCTCTTCTGGTGGTAGTACCTTTCAAAGTTCCAGTAATTCTTCAATAATATTCAAGTTTTTTTTTTTAGAATATAGAGAGATCTAATAAAAAAAGCATGTTGAGTAGTACCATTTATATCTGACGTTTCATCCAAAGCCAGTGAGAAACATATGAAGCTTGTTGTAATTGTGTTTAGCGATGCACAAATCTCACTCGAAATGTTTTCTATTCTTCTTTCTACAGTTTGACGTGACAGACTACTTTGAGTAAGAGATTCAGTTTTTCTGGATAGATTTCTTCAATTGCGGCAATAAAGCAGTCATTGATATTTTTACCGTCTGTAAAAATCTTCATATTTTTAGCAATAATGTGGGATACTCGAAAGTTAGCACTGGAAATAAGATTTGATTGGACAGTTTGCTTATGAAATATGTATTTTGTTATTGCTTGGAAGTCAATCGAAGGGGAAAAAATTATTTCGGATAAAATTGCATGGGGAGAGGTGGAGGTGGGTCAAAACATGATTTTTTCGATTCAACCGTCTATAATCCAAATGTCTAAAGTAATATAGAGAGTTAGGAATTTCAATTGGATCGTGAGTTGGGTATCCCTACTCTAACCCCTCAGCCACTGGGCTCCATTAAGGGATATATTATTATTTTTTTTAAATATAGATTGTTTCATTATTTAAAGCAAAAAAAACTGAATTTACTCCTTATATTAATTTTTATCCAAAGTATTTGAACCTTATTAAATCTAACAATAACCCTTTCAAAACACATTACTTTGGTTTGACTTTGAGTTTTTTTAATTATAAATTTGTGACGGATCTTGACGGGATCCTCTCACTAACCCTCTTGTGGAATTTTTCGGCTAGCATTCGCGTTTAATTCACAGCCATCCCTCTGAAGAAGAAACCCTGATATGTAGATTAGTTTGACGATATAAAGTCAGAGTTTTGTAATTGTAAAAAGGGTGCTGAGAAACTGTTGCAGTCACCATGAAGGTGAGATATAATGAAGTTGATTTTTGTAACTTGAGTTAAGAGCGGTGTTTGCCACTGTATTAAATTAATGGAATGAGGATTTGTAACCAACGATAGATTAGGTTAAATTAAATTGGTTATTTGCTCTTGTTCACTAAAGGTTTATTGCTTTCTCCCTATCGTCTACTAGAACATTCACATAAAGTTTAAAGTGTTGTTGATTAGAGGGCTTGTGTAAAATAAATAATCGTTATAATGGAAGTTTCTGCTTTGGTCCTAACACACTCTTTAGGCAAGACGGTGAGAGAACGACTTCAGGGGGAAGTCGCTCACAAATTAAATAAAGTAATATTTTTAATAAAATCATTCCTTTAATTTTAATATTAATAAGGTACTATTCTGGGATTCCAATATTTAAATTTACATTTATAGAAGCATTATTGCGAGCTGTTTTCAACGCAACATTACATTTTTTAGCAATAATGCAGACATTTTTTTTAATTTAAAAATGTTTATTATATTGTTTCGATCAGGACTATCTTTTAATTTTCTTTCTGTACTTACATTTTTAATAAATTCATAAGTTATAACTTGTTTTAAGACATTTACCTTTGCTTTTGTCAAGTTTAAAAAGTTTTTTTTTAATTGGGTATATTATTCATTGCTGCAAACATTTGCAAGATGACATCCCTTGATATATTTTTAACGAGTTTTATTTATTCGTTTATTTCAAATCGTTTTGAAGTAATCTTGGTCTTTTACATTTATTATCTTTCTTTTATTTTTTTTTTTCCGTTTTCATTCTGCAAGTGATATAATTATGTATTTCATTTTTTGCCTTTTATCTATTTTTTCTTATGTGTGATGTTGTTCTAGTACGACAGGAAATTTCAGTGTTGGCACGCTGTTGTACTGTTAAATTGTTCTCTTTAAAAATTCATCATTGTATTCAGATATTGAATTTTCTAACTTAGAAATATAGATTTTTTTTTTTTTCATTTGGATCTTGGCTTTCGCAATTAATTTAGCATTTTAGTATTATTCTTCTAATATTATATTTATTATATTTAGTAGTTACAGAATTTCACCCTCACATTTTTATTCTCTTTCTTAAAGCTGAGTCATGTAAACAAATATGGAGTAATGTTGACTAGCCTTAAAGCTATGCCTAACCCTTAGTTCCTAAGGCTAAGAGTTTCTTATTGTACTAGTGTAGCTAACATTTCTTTGACTTACACAGTATGGTTATATTTCTATTTGTTGCTTTACTTTATTAGATTTATGACAATTTAGTGCATATATATATTTAACCATAATTCAGAAAATATAAAATATTATGAACCAAAGAAGGATCAAATTAAAATTAAAATAATGTTTTTAAAAAAAAATTCTGCTCTATGGACTTCTTTATTTAATATTAAGACTCTTCGATGTCTTTTTGATAGAGGATATTTAAACATGAATTTAAATACATAAAATAAAAATCGAAGGAAAAATTACATTGAAAATCAACGAATTCAACTGCAATAAAATGCATAGAACATACATTTCTTTTGATCAAATCAAATTACTCATATTTTAGATGTATTTTATGAATAAGAGGCTTCAAGCAAAATTCCTTTCAATGCTCTTCATTATTATGTTTGCTTCTGAACTTATTTTGAAAAGCCTACTTTCATCTAAGTTTTCAATATCTTAATATTTGTGAATTGTGCGGAAATCTTTTTTAAAAAGTCCAATAACTCCAAATGCAAAAGAAAATTTCAAAATATTTGCTTCAAAAAGAGACTTCCATTTTCTTTGGCTCAGCAAAAACATCATACTGACACGAAGGCAAGGTAAATAACAAGTATCAGATTTTTCAAACCTACAAGCATCTAAAATTTTCCATCTTTGGGCGTAGCCTACGGCGCACAACATATTGACGACGGCAAATACGGAATGGACTGTCATATTAAACTTCCTGACGGTAGAACATAATTTTGAATTCTCCAGAAATATTCTTCCTGGGGAGTAAAAAATGGCGGAAAAAAAAGGCAAAAAAGTGTCTTTAAATTCAAATTATGAGCTATTCGAAATAATTTTTTACCTCTCTAACATTTTTTTGCCCTCACTAGTATTATTAACGTTATATCTTTTTATACATTGAATATGGCACTTATATTTTCTAAATAATACTAAAATCATGAAATAAACTTTTGTAAAAAAGTTGCAATGTTTAAAAAAATGTTTTGTAAAACTTAAAACTAATATTATGTTTTTATAAATTTCACATGCACATATTAAAACATTAATCCCATTTCTTCTTTTTTTTTGTTTCTTTTGTTAAAAATATATAAACTCAGTTTTTTGGTTTCAGATATGTATCATTATTTATTTTTTTTATCTTTTATATGATATTGTAGTGAAATAATTTCCTCTGCGACAACGGAAGTAAAATACTACTACCTATTCAAAACCTATGACACACATTCTTTTTTTCCAACGTTTATGCTACTGAAAATCGGGTTCAGCTTACAATCGAAGGTAGGAAAATGTATTGGATGAGGGAAATTAAACATAATACTGACGATTAGAGATATTGCAGGCTCCTATATGTATCTAAAAGTTTTTAATACATAAAATATAAAAAAAAAGTTATTTACTTAGTAATAGTTCTTATTTTACTTTTTTTTTATTTCTTAAATCTTGAATTTCGATAAACATTTTTACATTATTTATTTTTTTTATAAAAGTGAGCTGAGAATTTAGGGTTCAGCTTAGAATCGATGGAGACTTAGATTCGAATAAATAAGGTATATCCTAAAAAATACCACACGCTCATTTTCGTTTTAAAAATTAAATTTAGTGTATGAAATGCTAAGTAATTCATAGACATGATATCGATATTCGTAACGAGTCATCATATATGGTATAAAAAAATCACATTTGTATTTTAAAGAGGGGGAAAAAACCTAAATTTAAAAATCGTAACGCTGGTTTGATATTCAATATTTAGGATATACATTTCAAGCATTAATTCCTAAAATTATAACACAAATGATAACATCTTTCAATGATTATTTTAAAATATCTTGCCTTCTTATACTAGTTACTTAAACATTCAAGTAAACTTATTCCGCTAATACCAATTAAATAAAGAGAATTAATATCATTCTTATATATCGTATTTATTATCAATATTATTAATATATATAATAAATGTGTTAAATGTGTGTGTGTGTATGAGAAGGGCTCACGGGAAGGCAACACCTACCTGTGCCAAGAAACGTGACTGAGTGCGCTTCACACGGAAGCTAGGAGCAGTCCCAGCAGACAGAGTGGACATAGACAGAGAGAGGAGATCGAACGAGTCAAATAAAAGGAAAGGACGAAAGCGAGTACCTACATGACGAACTTGAGCCACTTGGCAATGACGCTCACTGCCATGTGGTTTTAGTTTGGTATTACTAAAATTTGATTCTAATCAATGGGCACGCGGAAACAAATTAAAACCATTAAGTCTAAATTTTAAATATTAAAGTTTATTTTCAAGAAAAAACATTTAAAGAAAATCACTTAATTCAATTAGTAACACTTAGTACATGACTTCACTCCTTCGTACCCAAAGACAGAATGCCATTTTTTCAAACCCCAAGAGAGGAAAAAGAATTTCCGTCCCCTCTCCAGCTGCGTCTTTTGACCACATGGTGAATCTTCACATTCCACATTCCGAAGGGGGGGGGGAACTAATCATCCCCTGTAGCAGGTGGTTTCATTTGGAACTCTTACAGTATTTGCGTGTAATTCCCCTTTTCCTTGTTATTTCTCAAACAAATAATTTTATGTTCTACCCAGTCTTTATTAGCAAACCAAACACAGCGCACACACAAACACACACATACATATACACATATATATTTATATATATTGAAAAAATGCTTTAAATTAGGTACAAATGTAACGATGTATGTAATAGAATTACTTCAAAAATGTTAAGCTCATTGAAGATATTTATATAAAGGGGGGACTCCGACTAAAATTTCGTCTGTAACTTACTGTCTCAACAAAATTAAACAAGAACTTTCTTGAAAGAAACTGTTTATATGTATTTATAAGCTGAAAGAATTTAAAATAAAGTACAATAATCCTAAAATGTGGAGTTATTTATAACTCTTGGTTTCAAAGCTCTATTGTAAAAAAAAGAAGAAAAAAGACAAATATACCGAAAAAAAACATTTAAATTAATACAAAAACAGTTCAAGATTTATTTATATCATTTAGAAATGTTCTATATGGGGAACCCTGGTTACACTGCATACATCAATGGGATAGACAGTCCAGTTCCTACCACACTCTAATCGACATGTTACTATCAACGTTAGCCGGTATTATTCTTTACGTGTTACCCCAAAACTTGTTCTTTTACATAAGAACAAGTATTTTTCTCCTTTTTTCCACATTTTGTAACAGAACTGCATGGAATTGTAAAATGTACTGTCAATAACGTTGAGAGAACCATGTTTCGTTGAGTAATATGGCAGGAACTGGACTATCGCATCGACGCATGCCAAGTACCCGAGGATTCGTACATAGAACACTTGTAAGGAATATAAATAAAACAGAAATTGATTTTTATTTTTCAAATGTACTTTTCTGCATTTATTATTATTATTATAGAGCTTCGAAACTGGAAAGGAATTAGGAATAATCCTGTATAAACACTAAATAAAATATTTTATTTTCTGAAGGTGAATGTGAAATAATTATCACAATGGTAACTGTTTTAAGAAATTACAAGTATAATCATTTTTTTTTTTGAATTATTAGTAAAGTTACAAATTGTGAATAGAAACACCCCACGGAAAGGGGCTTAAAGAAAAGAACAGTTTTTTTCCGAATGTCATTAACACGCATTAGTGGTTTGATACTATACTTCATCCCGCGGGTGTCATATTTTTCTTCAAAGGAGAGAAAAATAGAAGAATAAAGGGAAAAATTCAGAAAAAAATCTCATCATATTCAGTTTCAAACAAATCATATCACCACGAATAGATAGATCGGAGAAAATATTTTTTCCCGTTATAAAAAAAATCGCTTTCTGGAATCATGTATGGAATAAAAAAAAATATGGGGATCAAAAAATGAATGCATCAAAAAATCAAAAAAGAAAGTCTTCTGACAGAGATGAATTCGACGATTTTTCTCTCTCTTTCGGTATTCCTTTTATTGTGGAACTAAGATTATGATGAGTATTGGAGTGATATCAAGTAGTCCATAGTTCCTAGATTCTAGTAGGATTTGTCTTTGTTTATAGTATAGAAAAAAACTTATGTTTGTAGGATTAGGAAAGTATTTCTTTTTGTATAGAAAAGGCTGTAAATCAATTGACTTTAATACCATGAGAAAAAAAGGAAAATATAAAGCATATAATACGATAATACCGTTTTTCATTTGTGCATATTAATATAAAATTATACGGCCCAAGGTTCTCTCTGCATCATTGAATTTAAAAAACTCTGGTCGATATTTATGTAACCTATTTGAAATACAGAGTGAGGCAAATTAAAGTGCCAGTTGAACAAAGTGTTACGTTACAAAAAACCACGGCATAGGAAAGGTTAATTTAGCTAACCTGCTTATAGCAAGTTTGAAAACGATCACAATTCGTTTCTTGCCCTCTTAGGGCCGTGGTCAGCAATTTCCGGAAGGCATATCGAAGCTGGACTGCTGGAATTTCTGCAATCTAATAAGAAATGTTATACTACAGTTCTTGAAGATTATTTTTTTTTAAATTACACCCGCCAACGTCCTCTCCCACATAAGGCGTCTTGCAGTCCAGTATAAAACAGATTTTGCGCTAGCTGGAGGGAAACTCCACAATGGACTAAATTCATGACAGTCACATGATAATAGCAAACACCTCTTCTACATTGAATTCAAGACTGACATTAAACTAACTTGTACTTTTTATTCTATTTGTAAAACTGATAAAATTTCAAACTTCATAATTGGGTAAAGATGTTCAACTGTTATTAAAAGAAACTTCAACAAATTTTTTTTACAATTTAAGAAAAAATCTTTATACATTCTATAACACAAAAATACGACGCACCAAGAACGAGTTATCCGATAAAGACAAAAATTGGTGGGTAAAAAGATTATGTACAAAATAGAAATTGATCAAAATTTCAGAAAAATTGAATGATTTATTTCGGAGTTACATAGTTACAAAGTAACGAGCTCAATAAGATGTTGACCCACCTTTAGTCTGTATGCAAGCTGCCACACGACGTAACATAGAGTGATAAAACACCTTGATGGTCCTTGATGGATTGGCGGTACTTCTTGCCAAATTCGCTCCAATTGTCGGGCCAGATCATCAACATTCTCTGGCAGATGCAGTCGCCTTCCCATCCTATCCCAGACATGCTAGATTGGAAAGAGATCTGGTGTTCTGGCTGGCGAAGGAAGTGTCTGACAACCTGAAAGACAGTTCGTAGCAACACGTGCCGTATCTTATATGGCATTATCTTGTTCAAAAACAAGGCCAAAGTACTGCAAAAGGAACTGTAGTAAAACAGTTCTCATAATGTCCGATGTACCACTGTACGGTAAGTGTGCCTCTAATGACGATCAAAGGGGTCCTCCTGTCAAAAGAAATGACAGCCCATGGTTGAGGGCCTGTGTAGCAGGCAACAGTGAAAGCAGAATCTGCGTGTCTCCAGACACGTCTTCGATGATTGTCAGAACATAATCGGAAGCGGAAACCGTCGCTTAACACAACTATATGTCCCCAGTCAGCATGATTTTAACCTGATCGAGCCAAGCACCACTGTAATCTGTCTCGACAGTGTGTAGGCGAGAATAGCAGCAGGTGGCGTAGTGGTCGGTATGAGCATAAATTTTCGCTCTATCAGCCGTCTGTTAAAGGTCATGTTAGACACTCGTGTGAAAGTCGCACGTCTGATAGTTGATAACGATGAATCAGATGCTGTGACAGCTGATCTGACAATCAATCTCTCCTCCCGATCTGTTGTGGCCCTAGGTCAACCACTACCATCATGACTGAAATTTGCCACTCTACCAATTCTTGGCAGCATCTTCTAATGGCCGCATTGCTTCGACCCATATCATAAGCGATTCTCTAATTTGCCCAACCTGCCTCTTACAACCCAATGAAACGACCTCTTTTAAACTCTAACAGTTGCTCGTAATGAGCTCGAATTTTGCGGCAAAGCATTTTTTCAGTCGTTGAAATGTATCCTAAATTGCGATGCAGCAGAAGTTTCGGCCATCAGGTTGAGAATCGTTTATTATAGACATCTACTCATTGCGCAGTTCCGATGCACTGTAACTCCTACTATTCATTCATTGGACACCAAATTTTAATCATCTGCATATTCGGTCAAAATTTCTTTGCACACTATATTCCATTACAATCGGGCAAATCCTTCTTGTGGCGTAACTTTTTTTTTTATTTTATTTATTTATTTATTTTGCTATAGAGTGTATATGTATTTTTAATTAAAGTGACAAATTTAACTTTTTTTTTAAAAAAGAAAGTTTTTGTAAAAAACGTAATTTGGCTACAACAAAGAGAAGAGGATTTCAGCCTGATTAGCGGAAAATATATAATTACATTTATTGTAACTATAACGTCATATGAGTTTTTGATCTGATTGGCTAGAAACACGTGGTTGCCATTATCATGTGGCTATGCCGTTATATGAATTAAGTCCATTGTCTTTCGAGAGAACGTGAAGTAGAGAATGGCAATCGAATTGGACTTTAAAGCTGGACTTTCTATAACCTTAAAATGGCAGTTATTAAAAATCTTCATAGAAGTCTCCAATAAAAAAAAAACACTAGATTTTCAAGAAAATGGGGAAGGCTGTATCAGAATTAGAGTTACCCAGAGTGTACCAACGAGGAGGCCTGCTATAAAGGTTTAGTCTTGAGGGCTCCCCTCAAAAAGTAATCTGACAAATCATATGTGACCTGTGTGGCCAAGACCAGACTAATCTCTGCTACCAACTGTGTCAAAAGGGAAGATTGAGTAAATCTGATCCATGAGTCGACATATTTGTTTTAAGATAACTTTCCACCTCGAACACTTTCTGCTTACTATGAGAATCAACATCACATTTGCACTAATCAACTTAAACACATTCCGCAGCTCTGAACCAGTTTCGATCACTTGTTGAGTGTTCAACATTCATATCCAATCGTAACCACTCTCCTGGGACGTTTTTATTTGCCCCACACAGTGTAAATACATATAACCTTTCCTTTTCTTCATTTAAATATATAATTAGTCTTTCACACACACAGATAACTTTATATTTTAATATCAATTTAATCATCTGTTTCTATTTATTTAAAACAGAAATAATTTTTCCGAGTAAATTAAATTTGAATTATCTCATTAATTTCTAATTATAATATCTTAATCTTGCCTTTGAACTGTATTTGTGTAAAAAAATTCTATATAACTTTTTTGTTAAATGTAATCTTTTTTCCTAAAATGCGTCGTTATCAATAAAGGAATACTTATTTTTTATTTAAATATTTTACAAATATTTTATCGTTTGTTTCTATCATGACGTACTTTAATGGAATTTATTTCACATATATCATTTGATTTTGTGGCCTAAATTTTTCTTGAAAGCCTCTATATTGTAAAGTTTATTTTCATGTCATGACAAAGAAATTAATAAATAATTTTATAATTGATTCGATTTATGTGAAAATTCAACACTTAAGATATTTGCTAAACTTTTCATTAAACAAACTGATTTACAAAATTTAATTATTTTCTCTTTTACTCCCAATAAATCGTCTTGAAAACAGTGTTGAAAGTATTGTGTGTGTGTATTTGAATTTATAAGCAGAAACGTTTTTTTAAAAAGAAACATTTAACTTTTAAACAACAATTAGATATTTAAATCTGTGCATGCAGATATTGTGTAAAATAAACATTAGAAGTGCAAAATTTATTAGTAACCTTTTAAAATCTTTCCAATAAAAATATATGATTCAAATATTCTTCGTGATTTTTATGATGATAAAAGGCAAATTACGTCTTATATTGTAATCTCTCTTCCCTTAGTGAGATTGGTGAACTCAAAAGTAAAATATTTTACTGCTTTCTATAAAAACAAAATATAGTGAAGTACTTTTAACCAAAACCGTTTAAGACGAAATATCGGTTAGCAAGAAATAATACAACGATCTCAAAAAACTCTTATGTATTTTCCAGCATTTTTTTTCTCTTAATGCTAAACGAAAATCACTTGACACAAATAAATTTCCCTTCTGGGAATAAATAAAAAAAGGAAAACACCTGACACTTATTGAATAGTTTGAGAAAGTGTATTATTGAACTATCATACCATATCTTAGGAATAATTCATTACAGTAGATGATGTCAATGTTTGTATATCCTTAATTAACTCAAAGACATATTAGAGTTTTATCAAAGGTGAAAAAATATTATTGATACAGATTCAGGCGATGAAAATGAAATGAATAATGCAATTCCTTATCCCACGTCATCCTAAATGAGAAACATCATAAGAAGTATGCGCAATTTTTTAGCGCACATTCCAATGGTGAAATGAATAAAAAAAAATGGATGCCATCGAATGATTTGTTGACAGTTTAATGCCAAAAAAGTCAATGCAAAGAAAAATATCAGACTGTAGTCCAAAAAAATCAATATATCTTTTGTTTTTCAAAAAACATGAAAAAATGTTGTGTTCTATTTCATTAAACTCTTGAAAATACTTTTGTTTCGTGGATTTTCATTCAATGCATGCATACATACACATCTATGCAAATAAGATGTACACTAATGAACTTAATTTTTTTTAATATAGGTTTTTTTTTAATATCCTTTAACAAAATATTCTTTTAACACGCTCCTCTCAGTTTCATGTTCATTTTTCGTGCGTGGATTTGTCAAAAGTAAGTATTAAGGTACCCGACTACGTTCGGCACCATGATTTTAAAGAAACACATAAATGAATAATTTTCATGATATTTAGTGTCACTTAGATAAGAGAATACATGTATAAAATTATTTGAAGGACATTTTGACAAAAAAAATTTATTTAAATACAATATTTCAGCAAAAAAATTAACTTAGAATAACCTTTTTTCAAAATGTCCTCCTTTTGTAAGAAATGCTTCTATTATAATAATATTTTGCCTGTATAAATCTCAGATCTCTGTACAGAGGCTTAACTAGAATTTTTGAAAAATTCACATTATTTTCAGAGTTACAACCAATTCAAATCATTATCGGCGTTTTTTTCTTAAAATTTCTCCCTCTGTTGTCGTAAAACATTGATAAACCCACTTCTAAATTATATATTTCAAAAATTCTTGTTGAGCCTCTGTGCAGAGGTCTGAGCTATATACAGGCAAAATATTATTGTAATAGAAGCCTTTTTCACAAAAGGAGAATATTTTGAAAATGGGTCAGTCTATGTTCATTTTTTGTCAAATTGTTGTACTTAAGTAATTTTTTTATCGTAATACTATACTTAAAACTATTTTATATACATTTTCTAATCTAAGTGACACAAAATATCATAAATGTTATGCATTTATACGCTTTTGCATAATCACGGTTCCGAACGTAGTCGGATACCTTAAACGTATTGTTCGTTTCCCACCAAAAATCAACCCATCTCTTTCAACACAAAGTAGTTCTTTATTCACGATTTTAACTATTCCTTCTTCCTTCAGCGAGTTAAAAGTTTCCCGAGTAATTAATTTAGTAACTTTTAACAGAAGATGTGTCATCTGCAAAAACAAACCTTTCCCGATTCGAAAAAAGAGATTTGATCAAAACTGTCTCGTTTCTGATCAGTGTCTTCTACATTTTATTCTAAACGTAGTATTACAACCATCCTAAGCTAATTTCAAAGAAGGGAGTGCTTAATTTTTACTTTTGCTTATTTTGTGTCAGTGGATCCATCAATAAATGAATACTGTGCAAGAATTCTTTTAAAAAAAACCTGAGAAGTAGGTTTAGAAGTTGAATGCTTCGTGTCTTGGGATGTTGATAACTTTTAGTAACGTATGAAAAATTAATTTTTATGAACTCTACTTCAGATGCAAACAAGGGGAATTTTGAAGGCTTTAATTAAGTTAAATTAGGGTTTGGCAATTTTATAGCAGTAGCACGCCAAGCCGAACTACCAATATGATTCAGAGTGCCAATCAAGTTAGTTAAATAAAAAATAAATAGTTTAATAAGAATCTGATTCCTGCACCACTTTACTTCATATTGTAATATCAGTGGCATAATTTGTGACTTTCAATTTGTCACAATTTTGAATATTTAGATGCTAAACAATTTTGTAGATTTGAAATACTTTTCATAATAGAATATCTGTTTCACACAGATATGTACAATCAAAAGCGTAAAACCGAGTACATGCAATTTTCTTCAAACAATTAAATATTTCCAGCAATGATACCCAACATTTTAAAGTAGCTGTCGATTTATCGAGTTATTAAAGTAATTCTGCAAACTTTGTTTTCCATAATTCTAAAGATATTAGTTCAATTGGTTCTGTAACAAAATTATCAATTTCCATACATTCACATTTTGACAAATTTGTAGAGCTGTGTAAAGTGTCACGGAAAATTGTACTGAGGGCCAAATCCGGCACGCATGACATACGTTTCTAACGCCTGTGTTAAATCATATGAATGGTTCAAATTTGAAAGTGAATAAAACTTTTCTGAATGAACTTCATTAAGGCAAACAGAAATAAAATCATAAATAGCCAAAATCAATAAGCTCCTTAATGTTCGAAAGACAGTATCTTAAATAAAAATCATTTAACCTTTAACTGCAATTTTTCCTCTTGCTGTAAGGCTATAATCAAGAGAATTACTACGGCGGTTAGCTCAGCTCAACTTTTATTCATGGTTTCTAAATTCAAACTTATTAAAAATTAAAACAGATTCAAATTCTTTCACACTTAAATTGGTCACGGTTACAATTACAACAAAACAGTTAATAATACAGAAATAACGAGAGGTTTGAGTGCGCCGATATTGGCATCTGCTTTCTCCACCGAGCTGGCAGGTTGATTGATTAAATAAGTATTCACTCGGCGAAAAAAGTGCGCACTATTGTCCATTTTTTTACCATTCTCGTTACAATGCATATTACTGTAAATACGGATTTAAGAAATTGGCACTATTTTACCATGCTTTGTTATTAAAAAGGATTGTTTCTGATTTATTGAAACCATCTCTAAAAAGATATAACACATTCATTACTTCATAAATATTTTAAAACAATCTTTCATTTTAATTTGAAATTATGGAAGATTTGAAAATATCCCCATTTCTGTAATAATGTTTTTTAACAGTTCTGAATGATTGGACTTAATTTTATGAATGGTCATAATAAAATGGTTTATTCATCGTAGCACAAACCCAAAACATCTAAAAGTAAGTTCTGAAATAGTTTTTTGAATTTTTTTTTTCCATAAAACAAAATTTTTTCTACATACTCAAAATGTGTACAGAAAGGCAAAACAACTGATTCCAGCGTTTTATTGTTTTTAGTTTTTTTAACTAATATGAACATCTTTGCTAATGAAAAAATATATAAAAATTCTCTGTGGGTAATTAAAGATATGAATAAAAAAAAGTGTTGAATTCAAATTTCGAATACTGTTCAACATGGTTTTATATCTTTCAATAATTTTTAAGAGATCATCAAAGCTCGTTTTAATTTTTTTTTTTTTTTACTTTTCACACATTTTATTTTTTTTATTCAAACAATTGCTTTTTAATTGAAAGATTTGGCCATACTTCTATTATTATCTAAATGGTGTGTGTGTGTGAATCATTAAATAACAATAACTACAATTTATTACCATATAATTAGTATATTTCCTTTTGAAGCTTATTTTTCCTTTGGATAGCTCAAAAAGACTTTTCGTGTGTCGATGGATTATATTTTGGTGTGATTTATTTTCTCAAAATACTTAGTTTACCTAAAAATTTTACATGAAAACTTAAAAAATTATAAATGTTATACTGACTCAGTTTAACTTTTAAAATTAAAATCGTTATTTTAATTTCTCCTTTACAGTTATTGAAGTAGTAATTAGATGGATACATTAATTATTTAAGAGAATATCTCCTTCACACTTATATTTTTTTAACAATTTACAGTTAGTTAGTTTAGAACTTAGATATTTCAATCTTAATATCTGAATAATAAAAATTACGTTAGTATAAGTGCTTTATGCATTTTTATTGTATTAAATAAGCGCAAAATCACTGCCTATTTTTAGATTACTATTTTTGGTTGAACTGACTTCCAAATGATGTTTAGATGAAAGGAAGATGTTTTAGTCAGATAAGTCGAAGAGGTCCTTTTTTTTTTCGTTGGAAAAGACGTTCTTGATCTATCCGTAAAAATAAAGCCTAATAAATTCGTGCTAAAATTTATCAAGGATATATTGTCCTTTAGAACGTAGTCGGAAGACGATTGGAAGTATTGAGCATCACTGAATGTTAGATCATCACTTATTGTAAATCACCGGGTGGTAAGATTCATTGCTTTTTCTTTTAATGAATCATTCTTAAAAGGAATGTGACAGAAGCTAAAAAGTGGGTTAGTTACCGCAATAAAAGGGACTAATGGCCTGAGTATGCCAGCCTTCTGAAAGGCATGCGCTAAAGAAAAGAAAAAATGAGAACTTCATCACAAGGTTCTATTTAGTGTGTGGTAATGTGCATTGAATAATTCGTTAAAAGTTGTGGTCTTTAAAGCAAACCAGTTTGACATTGGGCATGAAAAAGACAAGCAGCGTTTTATTGGTACGGTGTAATCTGTTTTCACGTCAATATTAGAATATATCCTGATATCATGACTTGTCAGAAACTAGTTGCATTTTATTTTGGGGATTTTAGCTTACCTGTCTTATTCTCTTAAATTGAGGTGTGCTGTATATTTGATACATTGGACAATTTTTCTAGATGATAAATGTTTGATTAATTTAATGATATGATAACTGCTATGCAACTTTTTCCCCTTCAAACCTCTTGACTTGAGGAAGTATTTGAAGACATATGATTATAAGTCATAGATAGTAAAAGAATGTGCAAAGGAGTTTCATTTCTGCTAGCAAATTAAAAGTGCAAAAAAAAAAAAAAAAAATCTTCAGCTGGCGCAATGTACTTTAAAATTTGAAAAATGAAATTCCGTTAATTTTTTGTCAATATTTCATAACTATTTAACTCACAAACATCACTGATATTGTTATAAATGTAAAGTTTGGGATGTGAGGGATAAGACAAAGAAAAATAAAACTTATAATTCTATTTTTTTTTTTTTTTTTTTTTTGAAAAACTCTCAAAATACATACTTTGTTTTTTTTAAAATTAATAATAATTCGTAATATTATTTGACTTGACATTTGTCCATAACTTTTTCTGGAAAAAAAATGTAGAACATTGAATTTCCAGAAAATAAAAAATAATAAAAAAATAACAAAGATATTTGATCGAAAAACAAAGAGTTTCGCGCCCCCAAAGCCTTTCAAATTGACCAGTGGAGAGACACAAACCCAAATATACTGAAACAGAAAAAATGCAAATGCGTGGAGAGGCTTACGTCTTAAATATATTTAGTGATTGTTAAGGAGTTTCTTACCATTTAAACAAATTTAAATCCATCCACTGCTCTTCAAGGTTCTAGTGTGATAAATGACCAAAGTTCAAATTTCCAAAACTTCTTTTGTCCTTCCCGAGAAGTGGAATGCAGTGTCAAACTTCTAACCGAAATAATTCAGAAACTGAACGGTTTTGAAACATGAAACTTAATCATCAATACAACTTTTGTGTCAAGACTAATAATACCAGCATTTTCACAAAAACCTGATTTCAAAATTTGTTCTTTTGAATACAAATATTCAATAATTTCATAAAATATTCTCATTTAAAAAAAAATTTGTACTTTTTTAGTTAGCTTGGATAAAGGCAACATTTCTAGGGTATAGAAGTAAAAAATTTAACTCACAGATCTAGGTTACATATATTTTTTGTTCTCCTTACGTTTTTAACGTCTTTAAAAACGGGTTGAATTCTTGCATTAACCTTACAATTTCTGAATATATTGAGATAGTGTTCACTCAATATTACAACCTTCTAAATTCAGAATCCATTATTTGGTAAAATTTGTTCCGATATTCACACATCCTGGTAAATATAACACAATATGAAGTTATAATACTATGTTTTCAAAATTCAAAAACATTTATATGCAAATTAATTCAAGAGACAACAGATGGAACCTATTTTCTACGAGAAAATAATGAAGTTATTCAAATAGAAATGATTAACATAATAATGTAAGGTTTTCTGCACATTTTAGCTGTATAAATTGATGTCAGTACATTCGCTATTCATCTAAGTTTGTAAAACAGTAAAACCATAATAAGTTTAATTTTTTTTCATAGTTAAGGAAAATAATGCTACGTATGGATAGATGAGAAAAACACTTTTTTCCTCTACAAAAAACAGCGCTATGGGAGGTATGAAAAAAACGCTCGAAGGAGGAAAAAAAGATATCCAAAAATAGCATAAAAAAACAATCTGACAAAGATAAATTTCTACTTTTTTTTTACTCTCTCTTTTTTTGTGATGTATTAGGAGCAGAGATTATGACGAGTTTCAGAGTGTTTCTATAGAAGTCTATAGTTGTCAGATGCTACTGGGATTTGCTCTTCTTCATCGTGGAAAAAAAAACTGTTGCGTTTATGAGGGAAGGGATTTTCTTTTACGAAAGATTATACTTGGGAATGAGCAAAACAAATATGGCTATGTGCGACAATTGCGGCAGTATGATGTAAAGCGTTTTCATTTTTTTTTCATGCTTTATGTACTTTATTTATAGCCATTATAAATACTTTAAAACATTTAAACTTCAATAGCAAATATTTCATTCATAGTTTAATTTAAATAACGTATCAAACAGCCTCTCCCCCTAATACGACTAATATGCTCTCCAAATATGAATTTGTAATGAATGAAACTTTGTTTATAGCATTCGAAAGTATAGTTGAAATGATTTTACACAGTTGTAAGGCTTCTACCCTATTTTGAAGCACTTAGAAATACCAGATTTTTTTAAGACAAATTATAACAAAACATTTATGAATTAAAACATTTTTTTAATTAACTTAAAACGCTTATATATTTTCATTTTCAAGGTAATACTAATTCTGAAAAATGATATAAAAATTGAATCATTTTATTAATAAGTTGCATTTAACTAGTTTTCCATGATAGATTTAATTCTACATATTATTTCACACTGGTAAATTATTACAGGTAAATAATAAAACAGTAATGGAAGATATTCCTTTGAAGAAAGTTTGTATTATATACTTAACCACAATTCAAAACATTTGCCTTGATTTTTCAACTGTGTTAATGAAATCTTCAAAACTATACACTATACATTTTAAATATCGATACAGTTTTAAGAAAAGAAACTCAAAACTGATATGCTTTTTTGAAGATTCGAAAGATTCGCCATTAAATAGGTGTGATAAGATTGCCCAAATATAGACATTACACAAACATTTCTTTAAGAAATTAAATTGATGACTACATGCTGAAATAACATTCTAAGCCACCGACAGTTAGTCATTGTTGTGATGAATGATAATTTGAGTACATTTCATATTTAACTGAACTAACTTCCTGCGAGTCTCAGATATACAAGATAAGATAACTTACCGTAAAATCCGGCCTATAACGCGCACCCATACTTTCCAGCTGCGATTTTTATAATTTTTAGATATATTCGCCGTATAACGAGCACCCTCTTTCTTACGAAGAACCTTGAAATGTGCAAGCGCAATGCTCTTATGTTTTGAAATCCTTTATTCGAGATGTTATTCCAAGCTTAAAAAAATTGTGTGTGTGTGTATTCTTCTAAGACTATAACTCTTCAAGTTCATAAGGTATGCCATATTTCTTTAAAATATACGGTATTTCGATGTATGTAGAAATCTAGTTTTTTTCTATGCTTATTTTTTTTCTTTTTATTATTTTTAAAGCTCTCATGTGTATACCCGGTGTATAACGTGAACCTATATATTTCAATCTTATTTTTTGTGTTAATAGCGTGCGTTGTACGCCGTATTTTACAATAGTTGAAAAGGAACTCCTTTCCAAGCCCCCAACTATACAGTTTTATTCTCATCACTGCTAGTTTTTTTCCCCATTGAATCTACACACTAGAATCTATGATACAATATTAATATTATTCTTGACAACTCCCGACTTAACGTTAAATATATGAAATATTATTTTTAATCATTGTCTTAGAAAACTTAAGTAATGTCACAAGGGTTTTCTTCACAAGGATTGAACGAATAAGAAATTTCTTATATTAAGTATATTTAAAAAAATATATTAGTGATCTCATTGCTACATTTATTTTTAAAAAAATGTAACGACTGTATTGAATAATATTTAATAAATTGATTATACTTTTTGTAATTAATGTGTGGTTCATACTCAGAGAGATAGTTAAGAATTTCCAAAATAAATCAGTTATGTTTACATCAACATGCTAAAGATTTCTTAATGTAATAAATATTTGTAATCAAAATTCTATTTATTCATAAAATAAAGAATCTTTATTGTTCCTTTTTTTTTTCCTTATTAGTTTCTTAAAGAAAACGATCAGATTAAAAAAGATAGTTTTAATATTGAAAAAATATATAGTTTTAGTTTTATAAAACTACATGTTCTAATAAAACCGCTTTATATAAAATCATTTAATAATTTTTAAAATATTTACCTTTAACCGTATGAAATGTGTGCGTTTGAACAATTTATGCGTTCATATAATAAATAATAATGATCACAGATATTTTCTTTAAGTACTTTGTATCGGGTAATTCTAAAATCCCGTAAATAATGAGATAAAATAAATTGTTCTTCGAACAATTTTTCGGCAGAATGTTTGAAAGAAAGAATTTCACTGCATTCGATATATTGTTCTAAATTACAGTTATCGTTGAATACCTATTCAATAAATGGAAGATAAATTAATTACATTCTGCAATGGAATAAGATGGGGCTGTTTCTGCTTTAACGTAATCCAATTGTTTCATCAAAACGCATAATTTAATCCTTAAATAATGCTTCTTATTCTGATCCAAAATTTAGTGAATAGCTCCCAGATTAATTTGATTAAATCCTTTAATGGACAAACAAATACAAAACAAAAGCACACCTCTGCTTGTTTTAAATGTTAACCTTAGTTGGTATAACTGTGTCACAAGGCCATTGTCTGCTAAGCGGCTATTGTTACCAATTATGACTATTGTAACAAGTTTATCCGAAATTAATTTCAAGTATCATTTTTCCTGCTAGTAGATAGTTCATTGCTAAATAGATTATCAATTATAAAGTTTCGCAGATATTTCCAAACGTAAGTCTAGAAAATAAAAACAGGAGCAATAAACATATCGTGTAAGATTTAATGGAATAATGAATATTATTTCAATTAAGTAATGCTTATTTATTTATTTATTTTGCTTTATTCCAACAATTAACGTAACAATCTTATGCCTGTTTGATGTTTTCCACTTCGTGCAAAATAGTTTTCAAGGTATCTGCCTATTTTTAGTGACAAAATTTTAAAATGCCCCCTTGTTAGTAATTGTATGTTATTTTGTTGGTGCTTATGATTTAAATTAATGAAAAACACTGATCAGGAAATTATATCATAGTTTAAATTTATTAAAATGAAGTACTTTAGGTAAAATAAGAAGAAAATTGTATCGAATTTCAAAACACTCTGCATCAGGCATGTCAAACTCGTATGATATTGCGGGCCACATGAACAGACCATTGCCATCGATTTTAATATCAGGCACTCTTTTCGATAAAAACTGAACATAATTTTGTATATTTGCCTACTTTATTTGCGATGAAGTCAAAAAATACCATTGAAAACTGTTATTTCCTGTGATATTTGTTTTATACCAGTCTTCGACATATTGGAAATATGTTTGGTTCATCTCTGAATACAGAGATTAACAGATCGGTTTTAAAATATTGAAAAGGAGATCAAGTAAGAGGACACTTTTTGAGGAAGGACAGAACCTATAAAAGGAGGACTGCCCCCCTCCCTGAAGGAGGACGGTTGGTTACCTTATTAATACAACCCTGAACTAAATCTAAGAAAATTGTCAATTCTTGAGGAGGAAAATTAATTTTTTAGGTCACGTGATTCAAAGCGATACCATTTAACTTTCCTCGGAAAAGACAGTGGTTGTCCTTAATTTCCCTCAACCTAAAGTGCAAAAGATGTTCAGACTTTCCTTGGGTTAATAGGATATTTTATAAAACATATTCCTTCCTTTGCCATTATATCTATGCCCCATAGTGAACTATTGCGAGTAACAAAGCCTTTTGAATTTCGACATGAATAAAAAATAGCTTTACAAAATCTTAGGAATGCTCTGTCAAAAGAACCGTGTTACATCCTTTCAAGGGAGGTACAAAGTTATAACTACATACAGATGTATGTAAATTCGAGCTAGAAGCTGTGCTGTTACAACAAGATAATGCTGGACGTTTTTATCCGATCCCTTACATGAGCAAAAATACCTCCATTCAAGAAGAGAAGTTGTGAGTTACGAACTGGAAGTACTTGCAGTTATAGAGGCTCTAAAGATATTTCGAAAATATCTCCTGGGAAGGAAGCTCTGAATTCAAACGGATTGTGCAGCATTTTGAGAAAACTCTCGACAAAGGGGAATTAATACCTATGATAGCTATATAGTTGGTTTTTCTACAAGAATTTGATTACGTGGTAGTTCATATTCCAGCTAAACAAATGCGCAACACGTAGATGCATTGAGCAGATATCCCATTATGGTAGTCCTCCCGTTGGTGGGGTGTGGTAGTTAGGAGAGGGGGTGCCAGCTCAGGTGTCGTCCACGTCACTTGACCATGGTTCAAAATTACTTGGTCCGTCGCCAAAAGCCCTCGTGTAGTTAAACAGTGCGACGTTAATAATCAATCAATCAATCAACCCATTATGGTAGTGACCAATAATGTATTAACATACAAGGTTGTGAACGCTCAGGAAAGTAACAAGTATTTTAGAACCATTAACAAGCTGTTGCAAGCAGATAAAATTACTAAATTCATCTTAAATAATTATTTCATATAAAATTAGTGTAGACCAAGAATTGTTGGCTGTGACGGAGATGATGCAAGTGGATGTGGTGAAAAAAACTCATTCATTTGGACATTTCGCTGCGTCAAAGAATGAAGAGTTGAATATGGGAGCTATTATTTTCTGAATATGAGAAAGTGCATTGAAAACGTGCTGAAAATTGTGTTGATTGTATACCGGTCAATAAAAAGAGGGGAAAAGGAGACTGATTTTTACACCCTATTCCTAAGGATGATCTGCCGTTATCAACATATCACGTGGATTTCATTGGGCCATTGCCAGCGAACAATAAAAATTATAATCATATATTCAATGTTATTGTTGCATTAATGAAATTTATGTGGCTTTATACAACCAAAAATACTACAGCCCAAGAAGCCATTGAAATACCGCAGTAGCAACAGAAAACTTTTGAAATCTTTCACGAGTAATTAATGACAAAGGAAGAACGTTTAGATCTAGAAAATTTGAAGACTATTGTAAGTAAAATATTAGTAATATACAAATAACTACGGGAGTTCCAAAATGGAACGGACAGATTGAGAGAATTCCTGGAGTCTTGATTCTAGTGTTGACGAAGATGTCCATCCAAGACCCTACTAAGTGGTTCAAGCATGTCCATTCACTACAACGTTAAACATTGTACCTCTACGAAGCACTAAGTATTCAGCATTTGAATTGCTCCTAGAAATTAAAACGAAGAATCCAGAAGCTATCATGATAAGAAATCTGCTTGAAGAGAGAATCAAGGGCATCTTTATCAAGATCGTGACAACCATAGAAGAGAGGCATTCATATTTTGAAAATTCACGAGGAAAATTGGAAATCTTACAACCGAAAGCGGAAAGAAGCTCACTAATATAAGCAAAGGAAGTTGGTAGTGGTCCTGTGTAGACACAATTTGAAAACTAATTGCAACTCCTACCAAAGTATTTTAGACACTATCAAGTGACAAATGTATGGTTAAATGACCAATATGATGTAGTTAAAATCTCAGAGCATGAGGGGAAAATGTGCCGTCAGCATCAGCAGACCGGATGAAGCCCTGGACTCCTTAATGAAAGGGGAAGATTAAACTTGTGTAAAATATTTGTGTTTAACTGTACTAATCCAAGTTTTTTTGTATTTTGTTTTTTCGTTAGTGTATTTCAGATCATCGGTTTGAGCAGTGGCGACACTGCCTGTCGAATGGATAAGAGCTGCGGAAGTTTTCAACAGAGGCCACTGAAGCCGTAGCCACTAGCGAACTAATAAAAGGAGAGTGAAATGATTAGCGAGTGAGGACTGAAAATAAATGGACCCTGTTTCCTCTGTAAGAGTTCCTATATATATATAGAAACCTGGTGTCACTGAAAATCCACGTGTTAAAGGTTAAATTTGTTGAGGTTCAATGTCCTGTCAATGGAGTGTTATTTAAAAGATGCGGTACCAGCTCGGGTGTCATCCTCATCATTTGACTGAGAATCAAAATTACAAGGTCCGTTGCCAATAGCCGTCGTTTTACTTTATAGTGAGATGCTAAAATAATTTTCATTCACTCACTTTAGTATTTCAGTGTAAACAAGTATTAAAATATAAGAATAAAATAATTTTAATATGCATTTGTGAATATTATTACTAATACAAAGATACAAATATCGTGAATATTATTACAAATACAAAGATACAAATATCATATATAACATACATAACAACATGCAATGTTTTCTTATTTTTTTCATATAGCTCATAATTCTCATGTTTAATGTAAGTTTTGCTCCGAATGTGAATCATATATTTTTTTCTAATTACCATTCAAAATTTATGTAATGTTTTAGCAAAGCATTCGCTTTCGAAAACAAATTCACATATTTAATCCTAGGTTTAGTGGCCGCACAGCAAGTGTATAATCAGGTTGAGTTTTGTTTGAAGTACATCTGTCTATTATTTCGCACGACAAAATTTGAATGAATTTAGAAGTAGAAGCATTCAGTAAAAGAAACAACTTTTCAATAAGAGAAGTACCTTTAATATGGTGACTGCTTTGAAGTTCGTGTACGATATATATAAAGATAGATAGATACCCGTGTGTGTATAAGATTATTGAATATGTCTGAGTCTTCAGGCCTTTTCTAACTTTTCGAACTAGTACACATTTTTCATAATGCAATCATGTTTATTTGGTAAAAGGTACTTGAGACTTTGAAATCTTATTGTGTAACAATACAAAAATATTTACAGAGGACATTTGAAATTTTATTCGCTTTCGAAATACAGATAATAAAATTTATATTTCCTTAAATAATGTGCAATTTTCCTTTTTAAATCATTTTATCTTTAATTATAATTTATCTAAATTCTGTTTGAAATTATATGATCTATACAAGTTATTAATCCAAGAAATTGCGCGGTGTACTTTATCAATGATTAAGAATTAAAGTAATAAACAGAAGCCACATATGATATGGTATTAAATGTTAAGAAGTGCTATATTTGAATAGGAGCTATCTTTTTAATGATGCTTGGTAAGAATAATTAATACTCTGAATCAAGCATACATAAAACTGCTATAAAAATGTTTACACAGGGTGGTCCAAAATTCTTGGTACACTTTTTAAAATTAGATACAGGACATTGTGTAATAATCGTTTATTGAACAGGAATGTATGGGCGAAAGTGACGGTAAGGCACAAACATGGGAAATAAAAGAAATTGGAGTTATATCGGTTGGTTGCATTGCCGGTAGGGGAGAGTGTAACTCTAGCCACCGTTCAATATGATGCATCTCAGTAAGGGAAAGCGCCATTCGCAATTGTGCTGACGTCTACGATGGGAGACATTACGTATGCCGAAAATGCAAACATGCATTTTATGTACGGCCGTGCAAATGGTAATAGTAGAGATGAGCTACAAATGTATCACGCGCAGTTTCCTGATCAACGATCACATAATTTTTCAGAGGTGACAACGTCAATTTCGTGAAACACAATTGTTCCATGTCACCATACATGATGTTGGTAGATGAAAAGTTGTACGCAGTACAAGCCTGAAGGAAAGCATCTTGAACGTTGTGACTGATAGACCAAGTAAAGTGCAAGAGCTATTGCTCATCACATAAATGAGAGTCACCAAACTGTTTGTATGGTATTAAACAAATAGCGTACACGTCTTCCATTTTTAGACAGTACAAGCTTTGAATCCAGCAGACTATCATCTGCGACTGCAATTTCGTGGTACAGCAATGTGCGCTGCAGTTGGACTTTATAGTTCATTTGATGAACAGTTATTGTAAACATTACACTTTTCAACGTCGCTTTCAATAAGCACTTTGCCTTTCCTTTCGTCACTTATTTTTTTGCTTTTGTGCCTCACCGTGTCGCATGCACCAATACGTTCCTATACAATAAAAGATTGATACAATGTCCTTTACCTACCCTTAAAGTCTGTACCCTAAATTCGGAACAACCCTGTATACTCATATTAATTAAAGTTTAATGCAGTGTTTCTCAAACTGTGGGGCGCGACTCCTGGGAGGGGGATAACCCTGAGAGGGGGGCACGAGAATATTGAAAATAAAAGTTTAAAAAATAATTTTTTGGAATGAAGTAAAACAAAAGGCTTTCTGACATACTAAAAATACACATTTACACTGATGTAAGTTATATATATCATCTGGTGATCATCAAAAATAAAAGATTTTACTTCTAACTCTCATTAGCTAGCTTTGATCCTATATCTATATTAGCGATCTTTGATATTTTTTATCACGTTTCTTTTATCCCCTAATATACTACTTTTAATTATCATATATTTGACCTTCAAACTTACTGGTATGTTTCCTTCCGTCTCTTTTTCTTTTAAGAAAGTTGTAAATAATATTTTTCTGTTGCTTTTTCCCATGTGAATGAGTTTTATGGTATATGGATAAGCATATTGAGCACTTTGAAGGATTATTTGGCCAAAATGTATTTATATGAGTATTCTGAAACATATAATGCATAATGAAAAACGTTTTACATAATTATTTTTTTAGAACAGCAGATTCAACTCTGGCTCACGAAATCGTTAATTCTGGGAAAACTGTTACTTCGTTTACAGTGACCTTGACAGTATCCTCCGATTAGACAGTCTTAATGGGAATTATAACATGAATTTGTCACAGATATACCTCTTTTTTGAGAGTGTCAAACGTTTTTTTGCAATCAAGTTGCTAGTTTTGATCGAGTTTACTGCGCGACCACTTTTGTTCAAAAATATTTTCTATGAACATGCTACACTTTCCCCATTAACAATTTTGTGGTTTTGATTGCTGTGTTATACGACTTATTATGGCTTATAAATGTAAATGATCAGAATATATATTTAAAAGAATGGGCACCTGTGATCTCTATTGAAGGAAGTTGAAACTGATCAAGCGAGTGAAGAACCTGCTGAAATAATGCATATTAATCAAGATAGTGAAAATAAATATGAGAAAAGCCATAGACATGAAACGTTTGAGTTGAATTGAAAATTTCAAATGCTGCCTAGAGAACTCTATGAAGTAAACTATGAAGCCAATAAATGTAGCACTTTGCCTTGTCAAAAAGACACAAGGAAGGAAAAGTTCATAATGCTATTTGTCAAACGACAGCGAAACTACAATAACGTGAAAAAATATGACAGCTTTGCAGGAAAATAATGTTCTGTATTGTTAGCGAAAAGTGTATGTGATTTATGTCCTTTATTAAGGGCATGCATATTTAAAACATTTTCTTTCGTTTTATTAGATTTTTTTCTCAAATTATCAAAGAAAAATTGTAAAGTTCTTGAAAATAGCAAGTATATTTTTTCTTATTTAAATTATTCACTGGAATTGTGATTTTTATCGTGTATAGTAAAAATATTTATAAAATAAATTATAGTTTTAAAACAAACTAAAAAACTCGCTTTTATAGTGAATCGAACTAAAAAGTAAAAAAAAAATTAAAATATATATTACTTAAATGTAACATATACAAAATTTAATACTTATCTTGTTAATTTGTACGGTTTAACATTATGATCACATTGTAGCTTTAGCGCCAAAGTGCATTATTATTGCATTCAATACATTATTATTTTAAGGGGGCACGATAAAAATTATGATTGAAAATTGGTTCGCCATTAGTGAAAGTTTGAGAACCACTGGTTTAATGGTAATTACCTTTAACATGCTTTATAATATTTGCTTCAATTGTCATGTTTTAAAATATAAATTAATCAGAGTATACAAAATATCTTACAATCTAGAAATCAATTCAATTTGAAGCAAATGTACCAGTTTTGTAAAATATATCTAACAGAGATTAATTAATTTAAATACAAAATGAGGTAAAATTACTCTATATCTGAAAAGTCCCACGAGTTCTGTTTAACTTATAATAGATAAAGGAAAATAGTGCTTTTAAATTTAATTGATACACAACTCTAAAATTAAAGGATTGCAGCTATAATTGATTCCATTATTGAAGGTCGAAAGTAAATGCTCAACAATTTTGATTTTACTATTAAATTCAGATTAATTTAGCACTGCTAGATTCCTCGCTATAACTATATAAAAAATGCCTGAAGAACTGTACCTGTACCATCCATAGTTTACGAGAAAAATTACGGTAAATAATGATAAATGAATGATGATGCATGATGGTTCATGATGGGGTTCCGGGTATTTCTGAGCTCAGGTTCGTGATTGACTGAATATGGCATTCTCTGGTCTCTGGATTCAACATGGAGGTCCGGTTCTATGGTTGCCATTCACGTCGTTGGAATTTTTCCCCCAAGGAGCAATGGATTGGTGCATCAAGTCGTAGTGACTACAACAACCGACTTAGTGGGTCGTTTGTATGCTACTCGTACTTCGGTGTACACCGCGGTGCTGCGACGTATGCACTCATCCATTTAATGGTGCGCTACAGCATGCCTCGATATACATTGTGGACACTTTGAACGTCTGCCTTTATAAGTATTTGCAAATACTGTTGTTGCTGTGTCCAATACGGCTGGACTCATACTTTGATTTTTGTATTTTTTTCGTAACTACGAATCATAAGGCTACAGTTCTTTAGGCATTTTTATGTATTTTCAACGATAAATCTGGTTGAACAGAGATTAGGTGCTATTTTTTTTTTGGGGGGGGGCACCCTGTATATACAACTTTAAGAGGAAAAACATCAAAGAAGGAGCTTATTATATATCACAGAGTTATGAAGATTTCGAAATCCATATTAAGATTTAAAAATTGTGTCATTCAACTTGTCTAAAGTAAAACAGTCCCAGGTGTATTTTAGTTTTTTGAAGAAATGCAATTAAGATAAATGAAGTAGAAAAGATTTAACTAAAAGACATTTTAATTACATCTGATAAAGTATGATTTAATTAAAAAATAAAAATTCCTATTGACCAATTACTAAAATATTTTTCCCATTTATTTTATTGCTTTAATATTATCGAGGTAAATAAATATCAAATAACTTATGTATAGTATCAAATAAAAATAAATCGAATTAAACAATTAAAAAAAAATCCCAAATGTTTAATATAAATAAGATTATTCAATGTTGATAAGGCTACGAATTGAATTTAAAATCTCTTAATTGTTAATTCAACTTCTTAAATATATTAATCAGAGTTACGATAACTATTTGATAGAATGTTTCTAGCAATTTTGGAATGTTTTATGAAATTTTGCAGAATAATTTATAGATAGGGATTAAAAAATTTTCCTACAAAATATTTCTTTATTCCTGTTGTTATCCGATGTGTATGTTTAATTTTTGTCATAAGTATGTATCAATAAAAAAACAATAGATTGATGTAACTAATAAAATATTCTGTAATCATTTGAATCGTTATTTACAATAAAGAAAATATTTTTAATAAAAAGCGAATGTAATGACAAAGGAAACTAATTTCAATATCATGTATCCACTCGAATAATGCACTTACAATGGAAATTATTTAATGCCTAAAATTTGAATTTCTTCTTTAAGATACATGCCCGAAAACAAAAGCTAATCTTTATTTCATAATAGCAATGATCTTTTTATAACGCTTTTTGACCCTCTTTATAATATCGCGAACTGCTCATACAATTAACTGGAAGGCATAATATGCAGTTTCTCCCCTAAAAAGCAGGACACAAACCCAAATTTCCCAGAACGAATATCATCTAATCTCTAATGACCAACTTAAAACTACCTAGAAGAGGAAAAAATATGACAAAAAGTAAAGGAAAAAAATCCCATGTCCTCTCAAGAATACGAAGCCGTACCTACTTCCGGTAATTTATATACACGGTTCACTATCGACCTTCTCCTGGTATATATTAAGGTCTTTAATCAGTATTTCCTTCAAAAAAACACATTTTAGATGATAATCGTCCCTAGAAAGGAAATAGCCTACACAATACCTTTATTACTTCCGGTTATTTGGAAGAAAAATTCTGCCCCTACCCGTTCAATCTCAAAATCATAAGGAGCGAGGGTTGAGCAATAATGTTTCCAAAATCTCCCTTGCATTAATCTTTGTGGCAGCTCTCATTATACGACACGAGATGTAATGAAAATAACCGCGGAATTTTTACTTTTTGTGTTTTATACTTAACGTATTATATATATATAAAGAATGGATTTTATTAGAATTGGGTAGCGTTTAATCATGGAACTGAGGTACGGAGTTAGGATTTTAAATAAAAAGAGTTGACCGTTCATTTGAATTTATTGGAATGTTTCCTTTTTTTATATTTTTCGAGGGGAAAAGGATTTGTAGAGAGTAATTTGAATAGATGGAACGAATTGGTTTGTTTTTTTAGTTGGATTAAAGAAACGGCTTTGTTGTTTTTTGGTTATTAATGGAAGAAATGGGAATTTGATATATTTCTTAAGTAATACATGATAATTTATATTTAGATTAGATGCACCGAAATGAACTAGAACTCTTGGTGGGCTTTAAAATCTCTAGAGGAATCTTACAGTTTTTAAAGGAAAGTTTGGGATAACTGTCGTGTATACGTTATTATGTTGCTAGATTGTCTATGAGCTAATGACTAAATTGTCTATGAGCTAATGACAAGATTGTCTATGAGCTAATGACTAGATTGTCTATGAGCTAATGACTAGATTATCTACGAGCTAATGACTAGATTATCTACGAGCTAATGACTGGGATTGTCTATGAGCTAAGGACCAGATTGTCTATGAGCTAATGAGTAGATTGTCCACGAGCTAATGACTGGATTGTCAATGAGCTAATGAGTAGATTGTCTATGAGATGAGCTAATGACTATATTGTCTATGAACAAAAATAAATTTTAATTTAGTTTTTTTCTTAAATGTTTTCAGTTAACTTCTTGATGTTTCGTCTTCGCTCCTATTGACAAATAGTCCACGGTAGCTGAGCAGCCATTTTTGCGAAATTGCGGCTGGCGTTAAATCCGTCGATGTTCAATGGCCTCATGTTGTTGCGGGATGGAAGTTGGAATAGAATTTTATTTCAGGTGATGTCGCGTTATTAGATTGTGTGCAAAATGAGAAGGTCCGCCGCTAAAAGCGCTTGTGTTGCTCTAGAGGAGAATGGAGTACATTAAGACTGTTTTCGCCGTATGTACAAGAGCGTGAACTTACGCGGTACTCATTTTTGAACAGAAAAAATGCCTCGATTTTTATAAAAAAAATTGTGACATTGTAATTCATGTATTTGTTTATAATATAGTGTTTTTAACATTTCGAAATATTTCATAAATAATTAGTTTTTAATTTTAAAATGTAAAGGGATGGCTAATTTAACATTACGGTATAGGAGAAAAATGCGAAACACATTTTATAAAAGAAAAAAATCTGTCAACTCGGATAAAAAAGAGTAATTTGATAAAATAAGTGATTCTGTACAGGATAGCGAATCCAGAATATAATATCAATGTTCGAGTACTTTTGCATATGAAAAGATATTCCGAATTTGGGTCCTATTCCTTAAGATTAGCCAAAATTAGCCTTAAAATCAAATTAAAGCAAGAACAAAAATGATTAAAGAAATCTAGCTTAAGCTATTAAAGAAATGATTAAAGAGCAATGTAATGGTCACAGTTGCGAACTCGAGGCTAACATTGTTTTTGTCAAGTCGAGAGCTCAAGTTCTGATTCTCCTAAGGCCCCTAAGCGTAAAGTAGTCGATTTCCATCAAATCTGTTAGGAGTCACATTTTCTCAGTTTGAAGTGATGTGGAAATTCGGAAGGAGGATTGCAACAGATCTCATTGTTACGTCTGTGCCGAGGCTAGAGAGGTCGATCGTTAAGAAACCCGATCTTACTTAGGGCTGCACCGATCAGTTTTTCGTTAATCAATTTCTTGTAATTGAAACACCTAAGAAAGTATCTCACTTTCTAAATATACCCAATACTAAAGATATAGGACTATGATACCTCAAAAAATAATCTCTTTCTCTCTCTCTATTTGTTTTACACACATTTTCTTTGGAATAATTTGAATCTACTGTTCAACTACGAGGAGATTAAATGATTGCTTATACCATCCGTCGCATTTCGAAACAACGAGAGAATTATTCAAAATTTAATAGAAGTTTTAAAACATGATAATGCAACTTTGCGTTACCTGTGTATTCAGACCAAACAGAAAAACCTTTACCTGAAACCATATTATTCTAACGTCATGTAAATCACATGTTAATGTCTTGCTTTGTCTTTGTAAAGTACTTAAAATATTTTTGGTATATATATATATGTAATAATTCCCAGCAATTTAATCTGTAATAGTAATAATTATCTCTAGCATCCTGTTAATTAACTCTTTTTAATAATCTATAAATAAACTTTAATTCTTAGGTTCAAAATGACCTCCCTAATCTTAATCGTAATCAACTAGTATCAGAAATCCCTTTGTCACCCATTTTAACCAATTAGAGTTCTTATTACAAAATAGTCAAGCGGTTTTCACTGCCGAGTATAAATACAGATGTCTCTGGAAAGCCCGCTCTTTTTTCGCTCTCTTCTCTCTGTAATCATGTAGCCAGCCGGCTGCAGCGCGTAGTGTGTTACTCTCTTTGTCTGCTTGCCTACACCATGTAAATGTCGCCGTATGCTTTTGTCCAACTCGTCGTCTTAAATATGTGTAAATAACTGCAGCTCTTTTATCTATAGTGTTTTACGTGTTCATGAGCTTACTGTATTGGCGTAACGCCTTTGATGTTTCATGTCAAAATAAAAAGATGAACGTCCACTCTGAAGATGTTTTCTGTGAATCCCTGTTTAAACGAACGAATACATCAACACCGGCCAACTTTATTACGTATATATACAGAAAATATTTTAAGATTTTTAATTAGATGCAAATTATGACTCCGAGAACTTACAAAATTCTATTAAACAGTAAACAGTGGCATAGCAATTATCATCAGTTCCAGCTGGGTGGCGTAGTTGGTTCGTCACTGGCTTTCTGCACCCAAAGTTGCGGGTTTGATCCCGGCCCAAGTCAGTGGATTTTCCTGATGTAGAAAATCGACATCGGCCATGTGGTATAACTATACGGAATGAGAAAAATCCCTTGAGTGTCTTTTTGGCTTTGATGCTCTCGACAAAATTAAATTCCTAAGTATAAGTTTCACATCGACAGAGCTCAGGTGCCTCCCTCTGGGGAAGATGCCATCAAAATTACTTGCGGTAATCGGTATCGCCTAAATGATGTCGCACTAAAAATTGATACCAGCTCCTGGGAATGTACTAGGCCTGCAAAGGTAGAAATACCAATACGCAGCCTCATTACAGAAACAAAAATTATCATCAGAATTACATCAGTGCCATAGATTTTTTATTCATTTTTGTATTAAAAATGGCAATAATTAAACAATTCTTCTTGGAAGTTTATTAAACTAATCCATAAAATGCTTGTTTACTAATGTACCGATATAAATACCGTACTTACTCAAATCTAAGTTGCACCTTTTTCCGAAGTTAACCCTACTGTTAATCGGGTGCGGCTTAGGAACGAAGGAAAATATATTCGTTTGAAGGGGCAATTATTCAGGTTCATGCATGAATTGAAAAGTCTATAACACTGGTAAAATAACTAATTATTCACTTCTTATTAGTTCTAGTTTTAAATTTATTTATATTTATTTCGTAAAAATTTGCTATCAATAGCTTATTGAAAATTCCTTAAAAAACCTATAAATTCTGTGTTCAATTTTTTTTAAAAAATAAGCATTGCTTTGATTCAAAAATGCATACCAACTTTTCTTACGTGCACTGTTGGCAATAGATAAAAAAAATTCAAAGCATTAGGTACCATAGAAAAAAAGCCTTAGCATTTTAAATGAAGCCAAATTAGTTATTTTATCTTTCTGAGATATGTAAGTTTAAAGTTTTAGTTTGCCATAGGGATGTGAATAAAAACGAACGTAATATCTATCATAATTCTGCGCTTCTTAAGTTTATAGCTTTCAAATTTTGTGAAGTCATAGAAAAGTATATAAAGAATAATTTAGACTTGAAAAATAAGGTTTTTTTTTTTACCGATTTTGGTCAATTGAATCGTACTGTGTCCCCTTAAAAATGGTAGAAAAGTTGGAGTGTGGCTAAGATTCGAATAACGGTAATTCAAAAAAAATCAAAATCATTAAAAAATTGTAGATAATTCTTCAAAACAGAGTACTTAGTCTTTATGCATTCATCGATTATCAGAAAGAAAAATCGAGCACAAGTTACAAACACTTTTCATCAAAACTGCATTTTCTTATAAGATGTCTATAAAACTTTTACAATTATAAAATTCTCTAGGATATTCACATCATCAAATATAGCTAAAAATAAAACAAAAAATATCATTATTCTTAGAATTTATTAAGTTATTTAGAAAGAGAATCCTCTTCGAAATATTGTTGATAGTTTAAACCATGCTATTAGCATTTCACAATTTAATCGAATATTAGACCTTGACGGTTCTGTGACTCTTAAATTTCGACTGAGTAAATATTTTTGCCATCGCTAGAGAATAATTAACGATATCCGGGTGGTTTTGGCAATATCAGATTTTGTCTTGAACTCAGAGATTGTTGGCTTCTGCCGAATGTTTGGGTGGCAAAACGGCCAAGTTCTTAATTAAAATATATTTAAACTCTCGTCAAAGAGAAGTCTGGTATTTGCCCTAAGGGGAAAACGTTTAAGCGGTTTGTTTTATTAAAAGTGAGAGGAGTTTGTATAAGATTTTGAAAGTTGATTTAAATTGTTTACTAGAATTTGCAAGAACATATAATTAATATTTTGCTAGTTGTAAAATGTTACATAATACGTGTTTACTTAAAGGATATTTTAATAATTTGATTTTTCATTTTTTTTAAAAAAAAATTACAACCGTTATTTGTTGATTTTCTTTTCAAATACATATTTTCTATAATATTGAAGAAAAACGACTTATAATTATTTTAATCATAATTTGAGTTAGTTATGTAACAATTATATTTATTTGAATTCACGACATTTTTGTACACGAATCAAAAAGAAAATATTCAATAATCTATATATATCACTGTGGAAGCTTACAATTTTTATTAGTGATAATTTATTAACGTCGCACTCATAACTCAGTGGCGTGACAGCCCATGAGGGTCAAGGTCCCAACTCAGTACACACGACCTTGGACCCTGAGGTGCATAAGTAGATGTTCCGGTCAGGTGGTCCATCTGACGCGAAACCCCCAGTTTTAAGTTCCCTAGCAAGCTTGATACTCATTTATCAACTTATTGAAGGTATGAAAGGCTGATTCAACCTTGCCCAGACTGGGGTTTGAACCTCAGATCTGTGGTGTGGATGCGTGATGCACTTATCAAACAGCCCCTGGGCTTCGCATCACACTCTTTTGCAACGAAATTCTGAAACGCAGTCAAGTGACGAGACCTACACCTGGGTGGGCACTCAACTCTTTTAAATTCCACATCAAGTCAACGGAAGAACTCTGAGTCAAGACAAATTTAACGTTCATCAACCCCTCTATACAGCTTGTCTTGACGACTCGATCCCGAGACTCGACAAAATCAACTTCGATTTCGTGACCATAACCACTAAGCTACCTCGATCTCACTGTTTTGTTAATATAGATATTAGTTGTTAAATAATCACAGCAAAAATTAATATATGGCCTTTTTTCAATTTCTACTATTAACCCAGAATCTACCTATATATATATATATAAATATATATATATATACACATATGTATGTATGTATGTATATCTTGTTCAAATTTAGAATTGCTAATAAAATAATTTATATTCCTCCACTCAGGTTCAAATACATTTTTTTCAACTTGTAGTGGATGACACTTGATGTTAATACAGTTTTCTCAAATATTGATTTATTAGTTAAACTTATTTAATGAATAAATAGCAACAATCCTTTGAATCCTACCTGGGATTGCCTAATTTCACAGAATGTGATTTATTAATGAATGATTTATAAATTCTAAGAATGATTTTTGAATGAAACAATAGTAACAACTAAAAGTATTAGTCCAACACCATGTATCGAGGGAAAAATAGGAAAAAATCGCTTTCTATCTTGCCACTTAAATTTGTTATTCTGCCATACATATATACATATTTGTGTTAATTGTAACTAAAATAAAATGTTTCTTTGTTGGCTTAAGTAGAATTGACTTCATTTTTTTATATTATTTTCTTATAAAAGTCTTTCGTATTCAGTATATTTAAAAAAAAATAAAATATTCTTTTATTTATGTTTATTACAAATGCTTCAAATATAAACGAGCTCCAGAATTAAAAATTAAATACATTTGGTCATTATTTACAGCATTTTAGTATACATGTACAGCTTTTTATTATGGTATTTTATTAGAGCGTTATAAGAATAATTAACAAATATCTCTTGGAGATAACATTGATACAAGGCAATATCGCATACTTTAATTCTAATTTTTTTTTTTAAATATGATCAGAAACTTTATATATGAGTGTTTACAAATATACAACATATTTAAATAGCTTCAAACGTTTAAGAGGTTTTTTAAACATATCAATATAGTTCATTGATGCAGCTTTGTTTTGTTGACAACAGTAGATGATTCCAATTAATTCAATAACAAACTTATTAAAGGACAATGTTGAACAAATTACTACACAAAAATGATGTATATATACAAGGAACTATTTACAAAAAAAAATTTTTTAGTAATGGAAAATCTCTTTCATTACAAACAAAATTTACAGAGCTCCTAAAAGAACTCTCTAAAACAGGGGTCTCAGGCAGATTCTGTGTGTGAACTCGACTTATTCACTTCTGAACTCCACTGACATGTATAGAGCCTCATGGGAATTTCCAGAAATGTGGAGGTTAGTGACCTCGAAAGTTCGTTGCCAATACAACCCCCCTTAAAAAAAGTCGCCAATCTGTATCTTCGCTCACATCTTGTTCCATATCTCATTCAAGTTAATGCTGGGAAAAATATTTTCTTTCTAAAACTCTCTTTTTCCCACAAGTAGTGTATCATTGCTGGGAAAACAACATACTTGGAGTGTTTTAATATAATCATTTTATGCCTATATGCGGAGATTGTCTCATACATTTAAAGTATAAAAATTCTTGAGAAATACTTAGCATGCTGTATTAAAACATATTTAGTTCATTTTTAAATGATATAAGAAATTTGATGCTCCTTTCAGAAATTTAATTTTCAACTGATTTGATTTATTTTGTAAAAAATATCAGTTTCCACAACATATTCTAATAGCTATTTTTGAAAATAAAAAATAATAATAAACTATTTCCATACTTTAAATAGTAACAAATTTACATATAAAATGCAGTTCATTTCTGATATTTAGATTTCACACAGAACACTCAACTTACGAAGCTGATGCTGTTTCAATTTGGAGGGTATTCAAATAATTTCATAATCCGATTTCAACGTTGGCTTAAAAACTTTCAGAAATAAATTCTTTTTCACAGGTCCCTCTTAGATTATTCTCTATTATTTGTCTACACAAAGAAACAAAATAAGAATTTTATTTCAGGCAGAGAGTGATAAAATCATGCCAAATATTCCAAGCTAAGAGAAAGACAGTACTTATGCTCGACTTCGAGAGATAGAAATGTGGATAAGTATCTGACCTGGAACTTTTTTACAACGGGACCCATTATGTAACATCTTTCGAGACTGTTTCCCTGTTTCAGAAAAGGATAGAAATTCTGGATATAAAGGATTTTCGAAAAGCTGCAGGCAGAAATATTTCAGCATGAATAAAAGTATTTTTTCAGAGGATCTCAGAAAAGTATTGGAATTCGACATGTTTCTATACGTTTATGATGATATAAGTTTTTGATAATGTAAAAGACATGTAGAATGTTTTTGTAGAATGGTTTTTAAAAACTGCTTACAGAAATTACCAGATGCTTTTGATCACAGCAGATGATACTTTTGTATATTTTTTTTTTCTTTTCATTAGTTTGGCATTAAAACTGGACAGGGCACTAGACATAAAATGCTGAAATCCTCAATTTATGATCCATAAAATCAAATTCGTGATTTTTTAATATGTGTTAACATCAAATTCAGTTGTATTACAATTATGTTAATAACTTTTGTGTGTGTGTGAATTACTAAAAAAATCCCTCCAATTTTTCCATGTGTTGGTTAACATATCCCTATTATTAAAAATATATAATGTTTTTGAAATTGTCACTTTCTCTTATTTAAACATAGTAAATTATGCGATACACTGTAAATCTGTATCTTTCTTGGACTGCTAAAGTAAGACATTTAAATTCAAATTTTAATACCTGAATGATGAAATAAAATAATTAATATTATAATCTAAATATATGCGTGATTATATCTTGTGCAGAGTTCCTAAGCATTTGAATCATATATACCTAATATCTGAGCAAAATGTTGAAATATTCATATTAAAAGGGTAATGAAATAAAATAAAAATGTAAAATAGAAGATTTTTTTTCTATTTGAAGTTACAAATATGTAGTATTTATTTTTTTTTCTGTATCCAACCAGGTACTCATCTAAAAAGGGAATTTAACAGCCAGAATAAACTCTTAAATTAAAGTTTCCATTTATGTAACCATCAAAAGCATTCAAACGGAATAAAAAGTTAGTTATTTCTTTCATAGTATTAATCAAGAGTTGATTTTATTGTTTAGTGCACAGTAGTTCCCTTAAAATATTTCCTTTGATCAGGCGCCAATCTCTATGTGTGATAAACAATTTTTTTACAATAAAAAGAATAATTCCATGACATAATACAATATTTTATCAATAATTTATCTCATTTTTTTATACGTTTATATGTAATTCAGAAACAAAGAAAATTGATCTTCTTTACTTAATTTCTAAAATCTTTGAAATTTGAATTCTCTTTTGTGAAATACATATCCATATTTTCACTTAAATCACGCACACACAAACTAGAATAACAAGTGATTAAAAAACGAGTCAAAAGACAAAACTACTGTCATTCAAAAATCAATTCCTTAATCCTTAATTTCTTTTGAATCTATCCTCTTTTCCTAAATCTCGATGAATCCAGATAAAACTTTTCTTTCTCTCTTATAAATAAACCTCTAATGTTTTTCATCCATTCATCGGTGAAATTTGATCTGGTTTTCCTATTGTTATTTAAATAAGATCCTTTTCTGCTTACAGTTGAAAAGATTTCCAACACATATAAATCATTTTCTGGAAGTCCCTCTTCATTTCAAAAAATTACTTTCTGCTCACCACAAAGGGATTTTGTTTCAAGCGGAAGGGGAAAAAATCGCAGGAGAGATTTCAGACAAAGGAAAATAAGTGCTTGAGAGAAAGATTTCAATGCATCATCTATAGAAAAGAATTTAATACTGGAAATCTACATTTTAGTGTTCCACAACATAGTAAGGAGATTAAGTTTATAGTAGATTCTCCAGGATTTAGTAGGAATTATTTTGAAATAGTATCACTTTTCTTTTAACCAAAATGGGAAGTAGTAATTTTTATAGATTGTTTTGGAGTAGCGTTTCGAATTGCTTATTATTCTTGACGTCTTTTATATTTTCGCAGTAATTTTTCTGAAAATTAGGTCTAATTTCTCGTACATTATAATTGTGTAATTTTCTAATACTCTTTTCTCCTTTGCATCTCTCTACTACTCTCTTGCTCTACTACACTATGTACTACTCTCTTGCTCTACAACACTCTCTCTATGGGCTACTTTCTTGCTCTACTACTCTCTCTAACTCTCTTGTGCACTACTATTTTCTCTCTCTATTATTATTTCTTTTTATCTCAACTCTCTCACTCTATTAATCTCTGTATTACTACTCTATCTCTACTATTACTACTCTATCTCTACTATTACTACTAACCTATCTCTATTACTATTTCTCATTTTACTGCCCTCTCTACTACTACTACTACTCTCTATATATACTAAAACTCTCTCTCTACTACTTTCTCATTTTACTGCCCTCTCTACTACTACTACACTCTCTCTATATATATATATATACTACTATCTCTCTCTGCTACTACTTTCTCATTTTTACTACTCTCGTTCAACTACTTTCTTATTTTTACAACTCTCTTTTTACTACTCTATCTTTACTGCTCTCTCTTACTACTACTCTCTTTCCCCTACAACTCTTTCTTCTACTTTCTACTTATTTCTCTCTGTACTTCTCTATAGCTCTCTCTCTCTCTTCTCTCTCACTCTACTCTTCCGTATATCTTTACAACTATGTCTCCTCTACTACACTATTTCTCTCTGTACTCTATCACTCTTCTACTAATATCTCTACTGCTATCCTGCTGTACGTATATCTCTTTCTATACTGTCATGTCTACTCTCCCACTCCAAAAAAACACCTTAACTTTTATTTATATGACCTCGATTTTGGAATTGAGGAATGTAATGCAATTTCTATTTGTGACAATCCTTCAAAGTATTTAATCTCAATATGGAAATTTGTCTGTTCTGTTTTCATTTTGAGTATGATGCTTAAAATGAAAAAACCCTTTTTTAAATGTTTATTAAATTTAATGCAAAATGAAATAAAATATTGTATAACACATTATCACAGAAAGCATGCTACGATTCTTGTTTTGCTTTAGCTAAAACTTTTAAGACTTATTGAAAGAAGAGAAAAAGACTTTTTAAATAAAAGGTTTATCGTCTACACCAGGGGTGTCCAACACAAATGACCTTCTGGACCACTTCGGAAAAACATTATAATCTCATAATAAAATCACATAAAAATATGTACCTTTCTGTCAGATTTGAAAACAAAAAAAATTTATTGAAGTAAAAATTTAAAACAGAATTGATTATTATTATTGTTTTCATTATTTTTCATGTATACAAATATAGATAATATAATAATGTTTATATAATACACTGTGTGTGTGTGCTGGCCACCATAAATGCAACAACCTGAAGGAAGCATGCAAATAACTTGAAATTTACAACATGCATTAGCGGAGGTGAGATATGCAAATGATTAGAATTTCAGCACAGACACACATCACGCGTGTCCGTGGCGCCACCTCAAAGCGCTATTTATGTCTTGGAGATTTCAACGATTTCAAGTTCGGCAATTGTATTTTTCTTGAGGTTATTTTTAAAAAACGATCAGTTATGTCTCGTAGAAAACATTGATCAGCTTTTGATCAAGTACCTGAGTTCGACAGAGGAAGGATAGTGGCCTATCGAGATTGTGGATTATCTTTCAGGGAAATCGGTAGTCGTGTTGGACGAAACCAAACAACTGTAATGTGGATATGCGACCGTTGGATGCAGGAGGGTACGACGGACCGACGTGGTCGATCGTATCCACCTCGGTGTACCACTTCACGTGAGGACAAGCAAATTGTGCGCATGGCAGTGAAGGATCACTCCCTCACATCCCGAACCATAGCACATCACATTGAGTCTGTAACACATCATTAGGTATCTGCGCGTACCATTCGACGCCGTTTACAGCAGAGTGGTCTGTCCGCAAGACGTTCAATCCTTGATCTCCCCTTGACGCAGAACCGCAGACGTCTCCGCCGCCAATGGTGCGATGAAAGAAGGCTGTGGGTGGCAGAATGGAATGAAGTTGTCTCTACTGACGAGTCACGCATCTGTCTGCAACACCACGATGGTCGGATTCGAGTCTGGAGACACCTTGGAGAGCGGATGCTGAACAGCTACGTTATGCACCACCACACTGGTTCTGCACCGAGTATTATGGTATGGGGCAGTATTGGATATCACTCTCACACTCCTCTATTACGCATTGCCGGTACTTTAAACAGCCAGCGCTNCATCTCCGAAGTGTTGGATCCAGTTGTCCTTCCTTACATTCAGGGCTTGGCCACAGCCATATTTCAACAGGATAATGCACGACCGCACGTGGCACGCATTGTCAAAGGTTCTTTGTCAATAACCGATTGAATTGCTTCCCTGGCCGGGTCGCTCTTAGGGTCTTTCGCCGATATAATACATGTGGTTCATGGTTGCTCAACGGTTGACTCAGATTACATCTCCAGCTGCCACACCAGATCAACTTTGGCAACGTGTTGAAGTTCCTTGGTCTTCTTTAGCCCAAGAACATATCCAAAGTCTCTTTGAATCAATGCCAAGGCGTGTGACAGCGGTGATCTCCAACAATGGCGGCTACTCTGGCAACTGATTCTGGCAGGAACCACACTTCACAGAAGTCTATAAATTTAATCATTTTATACTTGGTCAACATGTTAGCTACAAAATAAATTTTGTTGTGCTATCTCTTGTCTTTCTTGGTGTTGCATTTACGGTGGCTAGCAGTGTATAATATTGCAATGATCAAATAATATTTTAAATATTACAGTTGCCATTTTCTTGAAAATTACAGTGTTGCTTCTGAATTGATCTTTCGTTACTCATTGTTGAAATTTGATAGTGCTGTCATTCACACACAAACGATTAAGTATACACTGTCCTTTATCTTAACCACTAAGAATTATTTTTTTAAAACTTTAAAAAGCATCTCTGACTGCATCTCGCTTTTTGGGCACTCCAAACAGAAAAGAAGGAGGAGAAACAAAAGTCGCCCACACAGAGAATCATGTATCCATAGTAAGGGATATGCATAATGCACAATTCGAAATTTATTAAAAAAGTAATTTACTATAGTAAAATAAAATGTAACTGTTTGATAAAATATAAATCTATTTTAATCTGAAGGACATTTCTACTATCAAAAAGGATTTATTTTAAAACAAGAACAGGTAACACGTAACAAGCAAATAAATTGTGTATATGTGTATATATATATAAATATATATAATTAAATTTCCCCTCAAATAAATTTCAAAATGAAAAAACCTTACAAATCCGATATTTAAAATTTTTTTAGAAAGAGTCGGTGAGCCGCAACTTACGTACTGGCACGCGCGTGTTGGTCACCCCTGCTCTACTCGAAGAATGATGAGAACGAACAAGCAGACAATTAAATCGTATCTATATACGTATCGGTCACATACTCAAAACGAGAGGTATAACAATTCTAATTCCAATAGAGAAGAAAATGTCAGAACACTAAATCTTGAAGAACGTGAGTATCACAATATCCAGTTTACGATACCATACACTAAGTTTAAAGTACGTGAAAGAAGAAGAAAACTAAGAACAATACATGACGACGAGATTTCAAGCCAAGGTGCTGACGTTAAACTCGTTTTATTTTGCTTCAATTTTTCGTTCATGAATTGGTGACGTTATTTCTTTCCTTTTCAATTGATAATTTACTTTATATGTACAATTTTTATGAAATAAAATTTTAAGGTTTCTAACATGAAAATTAATGATCTATTCTGAATCTGCTGATTTCTTATGATTAGGAACAATCTTTTATTTATCTACAGGTGTAATATATTTTTACATTAATTCATCTATCGTATAGAACCATAATTAAGTGCATTTTTCTTAAATAAAATTTACGTTCTCAAAGGGAAATAACAATCTCTGGTACATATATACAGTATGTTTATAAATTAGTTGGGCAATTTCGTAAGTTCAAAAATTCCGAAATACTAAATGAAATTAACCTGTTCTAGACTAGAAGCAAATATATCCTAAGTTTATTCATGTGTGACGTTCGATGTCATAACTGACGCTATTTTCGAATGGTAATCGTTGTTTGTTCGGCATTGCGATAATGGCGCTGCTGAAAAGACGAAAAGCTGTCTTTGGTTTTATGAAAACCATTCTTCTGTGTAAATACGACGAAATGTTTTTCAAGAATACAAGTAAAATGCTTCTAAAAGAGATACCACTGTGCATGGTATTTTCCCAAATATGCTGCAATTTCCCTTGAGACAATCATCGAAGAAAAATGCCAGGAGGTTACATTTTTCAATAGGATAGAAAAACTTGTAGACCCAAAATGACTATCACAACTAGTACCTCTATGCTAAGGTACTAGTTTGGATCGGTCGTGGAGGTATTATTTAAGTGTACCACAATCACTAGATCTTTCACTGATAGATTTGAGTGAATCTAATTTTGTAAAGGATCAAGTGTGCACTCTTCCATTTTTCCTGCGTCCATTCCCCAACTAAAATCAAGAATCTGCACTGAAATTAATTTGATCGACGGAAATATCCAGACAAATCTGTGGCAAGAACTGATTTACCGATGGGACATTTACAGAGTAACGAAAGAAAGCCATATCTCACATTTGTGATAATGTTTAACTGGGACTACTTCTCTTTCTTACAACAATGCGCACTTTATTTTTTCTCTACAAACTACATGCAATAAATCATTTTTTACTTCCCAAATAATTTGTAGACATCCTTTATTTTAATATTAAGAATTTTGAGTAAATTTTATACTGTTTTAACAGCTGAGTTTGCATAATTTGAAATATTTTTACTGTTCATTCCAATTGTCGGTATCACAAACAATTCCTTTTCATTTTGCAAGATATGCGTTACTGTTAAGTGAATATCTAATGTTATTAATTTGAAATATGCCATTAAAATTTATGAAAAGGCCTCGGTAGCCTAGTGAACAAGACAATTGAAAAGTGGACGGCGGGTCATGAGTTCGATCCTGGTACTGCTGAAGATTCACATTGTAGTGAGGTGATGCACGTTACATCTGCCACAGCTCAACATCCTCCCGTTGGTGTGGTGTAAAAGTTAGGAAAGAGGAGTGCCAGCTTAAGTATCGTCCTCGGCACTTGACCAGGGTTCAAAATTACAAGTTACGTCGCCAAAAACCCTCGAATAAGAGAATAGTGTGACGCTAATATTCACTCTCAAAATTTATCAGGCAGAACTTTTTATCTGTGCTTAAGCAGGGCAAAAGAACAGGTTTCAGTAGAAAAAAAGACTTATTCTGTCTTGAGTAAAGCAGTGAGCTTGTGAAAACACATTATTAATGTGATAATTAGATTACTTTGAAATGATTCCAACCATAATTTTTACGTTTTTAAATAAAAATGTTAATTTCAAATGACACAAATTTCCTTACATATTTTATGGAATTATCAAAGGAAATTTAAGACAAACTGTTTTAAAGCTTACATTTTTAATAGAAAATTGATTCCTCTACACATGTTTTATTAAAAATACTTTGCATACAACTCTACATTTATGGAAAAAAAAATCGCAATATAAACCAAACATAGAGCAATATATGAAATACAAGCAATCAGCCCGAAATTGGATTTAACCTAACAAGATTTCTTTTGTATATAGTTTAATATAGCTGAAGTCAAATAGAAATACAGCCACCAAAGAATCATACATCTTCCTCTGCAAAAGAGTAAATATTTTTACCTTCACTAGAAAACAATTAGCAATATCCGGATTACTCCGACAAAATATCAAATTTTATCTCGTTCCGTCGACAGGATACGTGCGACGTAAAACGGCCTGATCCTTAATTAAAATGTTTTGGAATTTACCATCGAGAATATCTTATTTGTCTGAACGAAGGACATTTGGATATGTTTTGTTCGAAGAAAGTAAACGTCTCTATTCGATTAAGGAGTTTATTGACTAATCTTTCGGTTAGGCAGTGGATCTGTATAAGTTGTGTGCGTTATAAATTGAAAATATTTTCGTATATTTTGTTCCTTCGAAAAACTTCTAAAATAACATGGGTAAAGCAATTTAAATATTCTATTGCACAATATACTACTGGGGTTTTGAATTTCTTATATGAACACATTATAGCTGAGTGAGAGAGAGAAAAGTATTTTCTAAGATATGAGTAAGTAAAATTTTTTTTACTGGTTCAGTGGCTCAAAGTTTCCTTGAAGTTCGATTAACCATCCGGGGAATCCCCTGAAATTAAGTTATTTAAAAAAAAGCAATGGTTAAACACATAAACTAAAAACTAAAAGCACTGTTTAGATTGATTGATTGTATATTAACTTTTCACTTCGGAGCTATAAGAGGAATCTTGGTGAAAGATTAACATCTTGAACTACGATCAAATAACGAGAACGAAACTTGAGCTGCAAAACCGTTATTCAAACTTCCATTCCACATTAATGTGATGACTTTTAGCTTCAACGTATTTGACATGCATCAGCCTCACTTCACGGTGGTCTTTAGTGGCATCAGGATTCAAACCAGCAACACGACAGAAACTATGCAGCCGCGAATTTCTGACCATGATCAATCGAATACCACGTCTACAAAAAGATCAGTACAGATAACGGTATTATATACACCGGGACTCAAATCTATCCCTTTGGTGTAGAGTGGAAGTTCGGAGAGAGCTAGGGTGTCATCCTCGTCACTTGGACATGATTCAAAATTAGGAGTTCCTTCACCAATAGGCATTGCGTAGCTTTACAGTGTGAAAGTTAGAAACAGTTAGGTGTCAGTTAGAAATTCAGTGATTGAAAGGTCAGTTGTCCTAAAATACAACCTAAGTTTTAATCAATATGTTTTTCCATGTTTCTTAATGTTCGTGTCGCCTTTTCTAAAAGACAAAAAAAGGAGTTTTCTTTATCTGAATGGATAAACCACCAGATGTTATACTATTTTTACATACATAGCGTAGTTATTGCATAATATTAAGGGACTATTACAATATGAGTTAACAATTCGTAAAAATGATTAAATTCCTCGTGAAATCTTCATTTTTAAGAAAATGGAGCATAATTTTCTTAAGTTTCTTGCTTAGAACAAATTATTTACTTGAAAAAGCTCACCGCAACCATTTAAACTTAAAACTAGTACCTCGTACTTTTAATTTTACTTGAAAAAGCATAATGCTATCAATTTAACATAATGAATTTACTGTTTAATCTACGTTAAATACTTAAAGTGCAATCTAATTTAAATAAACTAATTGATTCTTATTTTTTGTTTTTTAATACTCATTTTAGGTTCAGCATTTTTCTTCTTTTAAAATTGTATCAGGAATCTTTTCTCAAAAGCATTCTCTAAACCAATCATCGCTTTATTTCTATCCGCATTCTTACTTATTTAGAGAAGAGAGAAAGTAACTTTGTGTTTATCCGAAGAAGATGCACGATTGACGTCAAAGGGCTAAGGAACGCAAATAATCAATCAACTTATGTCCGGGTCACCACATCATTTTACGATCCATTTAATGAGTCAAACACTTTATGAAATGAGCACTCAAAGCACTCTAGTGTCATATCCGTGAACATTTTACGAGGAGGGCCCATTGCAATGTCCGCGTTGCATCAAAAGTTGGATATATGTTATTTTATGAGCAAAAAAAAAATGCTTTATGCCTGCTAATTCAAAAATATGCCGTACACTATAGTGTAGAGATTTTTTTTTATTTATTTAAATAATTTCTTCAAGAAACATTTTAACAAAATAACACATTTGGGTATTTAACCCTTTATCGACCGACGGTACTTATAAGTACCACTCAATTTAAAATTACATAAAATAATCATTTTTAAGAATATTTTAATGATACGTAGCAGGAATATTCTTTGAAATCCACTCTTCCAAGGTATATGACAGCACGATTTCTATGATGAGTATTTTAGTGGGGAAGGCGAATAGTTTCATAGCAGTAATTGCGTTTTCAGTGAATTGCGAAGATTATCATTTTTGTCCCGGAAAAATTGTTAATGTCAAAATTAAAGTGTCTTATTTTTTTTTTTTTACTTTGTATGTTAATGAAGATCTTATAAAACGATTTGACTATTTATTTTACAGTTGAATATGTGTTTAATTAATTAATTAGCTCTGACGGATTAAATTTCCCAAAGTTGAGTATTTTGTTTATGTATATCCTTTAATTTTCAACGTAGTGATAAAAAATATATATATTGCATGGAAAGAACTACAGTAAATCATAATTCGGTCGATAAAGGGTTAAAAAAAAGGCTTATTTAAAAAAAAAACAATGCACAATAGGGGTGGGGAGAGGTTTCCAGGTTACGGGCAACTTCTGATTTTTTATGTGTTGCGATCCACATAGTGACGTACGAGTGGCCAATCTGTATTAAGATTGCCTGTTTTCTTTTCTTGACATTTTGTAATAAATTGTGCTTGTTTTGCCTGTGGCTAATCTTCCTTGTAACTCTCTGACACTAATGGATGGGACCGCCCATTAGTGTCAGAGAGTTAGTTACAAGGAAGATTAGCCACAGGCAAAACAAGCACAATTTATTAACAAAATCTCAACAACCTAACAAATTTTAACAACCCAAGTTAAGAAATGCTTCAGATAATTTTGGGAGCAAACGCGAGGTAGACGAGATAATTGCAGTTTTAATTATAAATCGGATCACTTAGCACGTTTTGTCACTACATCTTCTAAATATTTGAATATGAGTTATAAATCAATCAAATTCAAGCTGACACTAATCCAATTTAAATTTCAAATTGACCAAATAGCCAATCTTAAATATAAAGCAGATAATCTACGAAGTGTTCTCGGTTAGCCATACTTTAATCTCTAACTGCTATCCTTTATCTTCTAACCTCTCTCTCCTTCGATTCTGAATGTGAATGTTTATATGTAAGCCTTTATTTGCATAATTCGCGTCTTCTTCTTCGGGAGAAAATTTTCAATAAAGTAATATTTATAGCAATGTTTTTTTTTTTACCCAAAGAGGATTAGTAGGAAGTTCATGAATAGACCCGTTACAACTTGTTTTCGACATTGTGCCTTTTTTAAATATGATAGATTACTTTTTTTACTACCAAGACAGAAGTAACACACAATGGGCTCAATTCACACATAGTCACGTGAAAGTGAAGCCACGTGGTTCTAGCCAATCAATTCAAGGACTCATGCGACGTCATAGTCACATGATAATATGTATCTAGTGTTTCCAGCTAATCAGTTCACGCACTACGGTGTTGCCAAGTGTTGCTCTTTGCAGAAATTTGATTGCAGTTATTATTGTTATTATTATTGGGTTTGTTTGTTTTTTTTTGCAATAATGCAGGGATTTTTTTTTTAAAAAATAGGTCGAAGCAAATTTAGAATTGCACAAAACATACAAAACAATTTCAATCAATTACTTCATAACTTTTTCAGCAATCCCTGCTTCTTTTCAAATCTCCTAAGAAACCTATTTTGAGTAAAGCGCGTTTTAATATCAATAATTACCTGCTGGAAGTGTCATCTGAGTCTTAATAAAACAATGGTAACTCTTGTACAAGTAAATGGAAAATTCGAAAAGCAAAACTTATTGTTACAAACCTGCTAAGACTTGCCTAAAAAATTAAACCTTATGACATTTTTTGTCAATCTGACAAAATTAGACAAAATCTAATACCTTGATTATTAGAAACATAGAATGCAATTGTAAGTGGTTTCTCAAGCAAAATTTTCACTTCAAGCGATTATTCTAACAATACGAGGTGTGACACAAAAAAGCGAAACTAAATGCATTGCTTGAAAAAAGAGTGGAGTTGACGTCTGTTTTGGTGACGTCATCTCACATACCGCCTCTATCCTTACGGCCAGTTTCAACTTAGCCGATCACGCCAGCTGGGAGTACTGCGTCATTCAGTGAACACGTGCAACAACATTCTGCCGGGAAAATGTCTAATGTAAAAACTGAATAGAGCGAATTAGCATTAAGTTTCTAGTGAAAATTAAGAACTCAGCCACGAAAACACTTCAAATGTTGACCAAGGCTTAGGGAGATGAAGCTTAGTCTCATGCGCACGTGTTTGAATGGTATAAGCGGTTTTTAGGAGGTAGGGTCACTGTGGAAGATCATGAACGTGCTGGCCCCCCATGATCTGCGCTTACGGACCAAAACATTACTTAAGTTCATGATATGATCTGGGGTGACCGAAAACTAAATGTTCGCACAGTGGAGGAGTTGATTAACTTGGGTAGGGAAGCTATTCAACGATTTGTAACCGACGAAATACTCATGAGGAAGATTTGTACGAAGGTTGTTCCAAAAGTTCTGCCCGATGACCAAAATTAATGTCATAAAGATGTGTGTGCGGACACCCTGAAAATCGCACCAAATTTGTTGAAATATATGTCGTAACATGTGATGAGGCATGGGGTTTCACCTATGACCCAGAAAATAAGAGCCAGTCGATGCAGTGGAAGTCCTCAGGTTCTCCAAGACCCCAAAGAGCTTACATGTCAAAAACAAAATTCAGGGCAATGTTAGTTGCCTTTTTCGGTATTTATGGAATTATAGTGATTTATAGGGTTTCTAGTGGATATACTGTTAATCAACACTACTACAATGAAGTACTAAAAAGACTTCGTGAAAAAATTAGAAGAAAAAAAAAGGGGGGAAGAATTGGAGAGTGATGCATGGCTGTTGCACCAAGACAATACACCCTCTCACACAGCCCTATCTGTCAAGCAGTTTTTGTGTAAAAAAAACATTACTGTGATAGAACATCTGCCTTATTCACCTGATTTGGTTCAATGCGGCTTTTTTTATTTCAAGTTAAATCTTGCTGAAAGCGAACCATTTTTACCACATTTGAAGAGGTTCAGAAATCCTGAAAAGTCTTCCAAAACCCTTGTTTCAGAACTGTTACGACCATTGGCAGCACAGATTGCAGAAGTGTGTGAATTCTGAAGGGGACTACTTTGAAAATGATAATTTCGTGGAGAACTGATTCCGTAAGTACAGTCATTTATTGAACCAGTATCGTTTTTTTTTTATCACACCTCGTATATTTTACTTATGATTGTTATTATTTACTTTCTTATTCATTAATTTCCCTATCAGAGTGCAGATGCAAAAATTCTTTAATTTTAATATCGCTAGAGGCAATTGTTTGTGATTGTGATGGCTTCCTTATGGCGTTAAATTATCTTTTAAAAAATTGGCATTAAATTATCTTATTATGCTTTAAAACTTTAAGATCATCAGCGACCAAAAATTGATGGATTAATTAGTCTAAGAAATTTCTGACGTTTCCTCCCTTTCCCTCTCCAGCTGTTCTTTTAACCCTTTTTCTACTGACGGTACTTATAAGTACCACTCTCATTAAAATTACGAATAACCCTTTTTACGAATACTCTGACAATACTTAGCAGGGATATTCTTTTAAATCCACTCTTCCAAGATATCTGGCCACACGGGTTATATGATGAGTATTTTCGCATGGAAGGCGAATAGTTTTATAGCAGTTGCGTTTTCAGTGGATTGCGAAGATTGTCATTTTTGTTTCGAAAGAATAGTTATTCTCAAAAATTAAGTGTTTTTTTTTTTTTTATATTAAGGAAGGCCTTTGTGAAAAGGATTTGACTATTTATTTTAAATGGACAGTGTACATAATTAATTTTACAGTTGAATATCTTTAATTAATGAATTAGCTCTAACGGATTAGATTTCCCAAAGTTGAGTAATTTGTTTATGTATATCCCTTAATTCTCAATGTAGTGATTCAAAATAATATTGCATGAAAAAAACTGCAGTAAATCATAATGTGGTAAATAAAGGGTTAAAATCTTGTGAATTAAAAAAAAAACATTTCATAAAATAGCAAATACCAGATCACGGAATTGCACATTTAAAGTTTATTTAACTGTTTTGAGGTATACAGTAAATTTTATAGAAATTCCATAATGTTATTACTACATATACATAAATACATTATAAACAGTTTTAAAGAAGAACTTATCAAAAATACCTTACACGTGACATTTTTGCTTCTTCAAAATAATTTTTACCTTTTGAAGTTGCAGTTCATAACTGAAAACTGTTAAGATAAAAGGAAAACAGTATTTGATTATTTTAGCACACTGCTTTAAATAAACACATTGTCTTTCCGAAAATATGCTAAATGTACACACTTTTTAATTCTTCACGTTACGATTTCAAAATATTTTTACATTTATTTTCCGTTTTGAAAATCAAAATTTGTCAATTTATTTAAATCATGTGATAAACTGTGATATAATTGAATAGTATGTAGCAAAGTAATTGAATAACATATTCTGGAGAGCTTTTTCCAGACTTACTTTATGTTAAAAGCCTCAGCTGAATTATTTTAACTTTCTCTATAGAATTAAGAAAAACTTTTCATATATATATATATCTTCAGAACTTTATTCTTTTATTAATTCTCTTTACATTCAGATTCAAATTTAACTGTCTGCATATAAATAAAATTCAAATGCTTTTTGATCCTTTTATTACTGAATCCATATGATAATCCTTTTGTCATTTAAATAAACTCTATTTCTTTCTACAATTAAGAGATTTTAAAATCGTACAATACTTTTGAAAAAAACCTCTATCCTCTTATACTTTTTTATTTCTGTTTACCATTAAAGGATTTTATTTTGGTTGAAAAGTAAAAAGTTACAATAGGGATTTTTGGCGATAGAATACTGAGCGTCTAAGACAAAGTATCTAGGGATTTGATTTCGGGGAGGATTTAGAGAAAGCGAAATATTTTCTACTTCTCCCATACTTGCTATTTGACTGAAAGGTCTCCAGGTACTTGTTAGTGGGTAGATTAGAGTTATGTATGGTAAAGACATTCCACTAAAAATATGTTTCAATTAATAATATTGTTTACTGATATTGTATAATGTAAAAGTTCTTATTCGTGAATCGGATTTGTAACCTAAATGTCACATTAAATTTCGTTTTTGTGAAAATTTTACCGATTGATATTTGTATTTCTACTGGTTATGCCAGGGTTCATTATTTTTTCAATCAATTTCTAAATCTAGACTAAATAATAATTCTAACTGTACGAATTTTGTCTATAAGTGTTTCATGATAGGAAATATATATATATATATAATCTTCTCAATCTCTCTCTCATTAATTACTTTTATTTATTATATTTTTACCATCTATTACACAGTAAATGTTTCACTTGTTTCTATTTCTTTTGAAAGACATTGAGTAAGAGCATTTTATAATAGGGGAATTTTAAATGAGTGCAATTTGGGATTTTTTTTTTTTTCATTATCTCACACAGTCATATACTTTAATAATGCTGTCTTACCAACTGAAACTAAAACATCTCATTCAATGTTGAATTTATAAAACTGACATCAATTGTGTTCAAATGTGAGTACAATGAATATTTATTCATCAGTCATGAAAGAATGTGTCGAGTTTCAATATCATATAATGCAGTAAACATTTTTTTTTATCGTTGTAGGCTGGAACCATTCATTTTTTGTATGTTAAGGTCTGTTTTTTTCTACTTGCAAGCATTTTAACTCCCTGTTAATGCACGTTTATGGTTAGAAAAAGTTGTTAAAGCAACATAGAAGTGTTTTGCACGACATTTCATTTAAGGTATCCGACTACGTTCGGAACCGAGATTTTAAAAAACCGCATAAATGGATAATTTTCATGATATTTAGGGTCACTTAGATTAGAATACATGTATAAAATTGTTTTAAGGACATTTTGACAAAACAAAATTATTTAAATACACTATTTCGGCAAAAAAATAACTTAGAATAATCTTTTTTCAAAATGCTCTTCTTTTGTGAAAAATGCCTCTATTATTTTAATAATTTTCCTGTATATAGCTCAGACTTCTTTACAGAGGCTCAACTAGAATTTTTGAAAAACTTCACATTATTTTCAGAATTACCACCCATTGAAATAATTATCGGCGTTTTTTTCTTAAAATTTCTCCCCTCTGTTGTCGTAAAATATGGATAAACCCACTTCTATGTTATATATTTTAAAAATTCTAGTTGAGGCCTCTGTAGAGAGGTCAACTAGCATCTCGTTCGGAAAGTTTGCCTTTGTTGCTCATAGAAATTCAACAGGTTCTGCAAACTGCAGTTACGAAGAAAATTTCGAATCGTAGCTGTATATCAATGAATACTTCTATGTTGACATCGTCAGAAAATATAATTACCCTAAAAAAGGGGGGCAACAAAAAGGAGCTTGTACAAGGTCAACGACAGCAACAAAAAGGGGACGAGTATCGCTACGAAAACGGCAATCAGAAAAACTAGCTAAACAGTAATAATCTGCATCAACATTAGCTCAGGGTGAATACTTGAATTCACTGCGGAAAAAAAAACTTTCTAATCCAGTTCAACCGACCAAACTTTTTCAAATCCGATGCCTTCAAGAAGTGATCCGTGTGATTATTTTTTTTTTTTTTACATTTCGTGGTCCATGACATTAGACGCAACTAAAATACAGACTCAAAAAAATTTATAATTCTCTTATTTAGAATTTATTTTGTCACATTTCTAACGTAAATTATCATTTCAAAAATATGCTATATTTTTTAACAAGGAAGTAGATATTTCTTACAATATATGTATTTGGTATGAAGAATGGCTTTCCTACAATGTACCAAATTCCTCAAAATATGAAGCCAATGCGAAGAGATCTCAGAACAAGTAATATAAAAGAAAAAATGTTTTAAGTCAATTCCTATTTAGGTAAACGAAGAAAAAATTTCTTTTAGGTAATTTAATTTAATTAATGAACTAAAAAAAAAATTTGAAAAAACTATATTATCCTCAAGTGTCATCCACTACAAGTTTTTAAAAACATATTTGATGCCAAGAAAAATTTAATTAGAAAAATTTACTACTGCCATCTGCTGCAGCAAGTTCCAACTTCATCAGTAATAACTCAGAATAAATTTAAAATTAAAGCATAAAATTTAATTCATGAATTAATATTTGAAAAAAATGGTATTAGCATCATGTGTCATCTACTAAAAGTTTCAAAAAATGTATTTCAACTTCAATGGATGAATAAAAAGTATTTTATTAACGACTGAAAATTTGAACTGCACACACACACACACACACACTCATATATATATATATATATATATATATATATATATATATTTAATTTTGATTTAACACGTTAGAATTTTGTCTTCTATATTCGCCATTGATATTCTGAAATGGGATTTTTATGTTATAGGATTCATTTAGTCTCGATTTTTTTTTATTGATTCCTGTGTTGTGATTGAATTATATACATTTAAATATATATATATCAGATCTCAGCCTCAAAGAAACCTATGCATTTTAATCAGTAAATTCGCTTATTAAAAAAGATGAACATTTTAAATAAGTTTGCAAAGAAAAAAGAAAGAAAGATTTAATTCAATATTGGAAGAGAAATTTTTTTCTGATAGATGTTTTATCAATACGATCCTTGAGAAGATTGGGCAAATTCTCTAAATATAATTTTTAAAACTAAAAATAACCAAAATTAAATCAACAGATACTTAATACTTAGGATAAAAATCCGTATTTATAGTATTTTAACACAACTAAAAAAATCTATGTTCTAAATAAAATTCCAAGAAAACTGATATTCCATAAAATAATTTTTGTTAAGTATAATAAAAAAAAATTGGAACATTTTATCAAAATAATAAGAAAAAAGTAAAGAAAATAATTTCTTCACTCATTTGCTTTGTTCATAATATTTACCACATTTTATTCAAAAGATGATAAGAAATATTTTTTTCATTTGTTACTCATCATTATAATTGTTGCTGCACACTTTTGGAAAGCGACATCAATATCATACCATGATCCTTTAGTACAAAATTCCCCCAGAAATTCCTTGGCAAATAAAACAAACTTAATCGTAGAAAAATCAAATAGAAATTAAAGCTTCAACTAATTGTGTCTCGTCGTTCGTAAAAGAATAAATATTTTGACATTCACTGCAGAATAATTAACGATATATCTGGATTGCTCCGGCAAAATATCAAATTTTATCTCGCACTTAAGACTGCTAAGCCACGATACAGATGAAGGATTCTTAATTAAAATGCTTTAGCCCATCCATACGAGAAATACCTTATTTACAAGGAAGGAGAAAGACGTTTAAATGGTTTATTTTGACTTTAAGTGAAAGTTTGACTGGATTTAGATAGTCTCGTTTTGTGCAAGTGTGATTATGGATTACTTTTTCTTAAAGTAAATTAAGTTTAGTTGCTTTTTTCAATGCAGGTTATTAAGATTATTCATAAGAAAAGGATATTCAAATAATTCTGAATACCGATGCAAAATATGTTTTTATGATAATAATAAATACATAACAATTCATAAAACAATTTGCTTGGTTATTCAGCAAATTAAAGGGTGTAAATTTACAGGTAATTAAAAGAATTATATAAAGAAATAGTACATTTGTAAGAAGAAAGCAATTTCGGATCAAGTTTGTATCATTGCCTTTTTTGTAATTAGTATGTCATTTTTTCTTACAATATATATTAAATAAGCACAATTCTACATTCCATGGAAAATATTGTTCGCGTTGCGGTATACAGGATTCCTTTTTATTCCGAAAATTCGTAGAAACCCTGTACGCACTATTTTATTTTGAGACATCTTACTGTGGATATTTTAAAGAAAGAAATATTCCAAGATTGAATCAATCACACAGAGATGTCTCACTAAGATATTTCTGCTCTTGTTGATGAAGATGTGCGATAGAAGAATTCCATCAGAAGGAGAGTAGAGATGTATGAGATGTGAAGAAGATGAAAAATGCAGGAAGCGTATAAGAAGAAATCTGAAGAAAATCTGATAATTGAAGTGATTGTAAGGGAGAAGAAGACTGTCGAACAAATTCTGGAAATAGAATAGGGGTTGGTTTTTTTTATACCGAAAATACTTTTTCTATATTGAAATTTTATTTAAAAATATTATTTGGTAAGACTTTTGAGGAAAATATTTTTATCCGATTTTAGATGAACCTAGCATTACATGCAATGTTATGTGATCTCCTCATCCGCTTTTCATCCAGTTCCCAAAATTACGTCGTTTATTTTTTTTCGCTATGTTTTCTTTAATATCTACTTATTTTTAAATAAATTAATCGTTTNTTAAAATTATCTTAAATTGTCTTCCTTTTACTTTGTAGAATGGGGATGTAATGTATAGGGTGAATTACAAAATTTGGCGATTTTTTGATTCAGTAAATATTTTTTTCAGTCTATCTCATTTTTGTTAACCCTTCAAAATTGAACTTTTTCGATAGACTCTTGATAATATATGGCGGGCAATTTGAAAAGTTTCCAAATACCCAGATCATCCATTTGCAACCTACATTTCATTTTACTTTAAATATGCCTTTCATATCTTTAATAGTAATTAGAATTTCCAAAAATATTTTTACTTTATTTTAATGGTGGATAGCTAAGGAAAGATATTCTAAATTTTGACAGAACTGAGATGGTGTGGTTTCGTGATTTTAATGTACTTGAAGTTATAAAACAGTATTAAACAATTTCGTACAAAAAAATAATAATCTCAGTTAAAGATCTTTATCATAGTCATATATATATTCAATTCAATTTTTCCTTTTGAATTAACTGCATTTTACAGATGAGTCATTCAAATGAAATAGAGAAATAAAAATTCTGCAATTTTAACAACTGACCTTGAAAGTATTGTCCTAAACGTGGGATATTTTGCATTGTAGATGCAAAATAAGCCAAACTATAATAACATTTAGAAACTAATTACATTTAGAAATTAGGTTAGGCTGAGATCTGATGTAAAATGAAAGTTCATGGCTTTACATATCTGGAATATCCCAGAATTTTGCTCTATTATAGGAGTTCATAATAAAAACAACAGAAATGTAGGAAGATTCGAACCGGGCACCTTCCGTTTCGAACGCCAGTACTTTATCGATCACGCCAAAACGATCGTCTTCGCGTGATGTCTAAGTACAGGTTCTATTTAGATACCGCTACACTACTCTCCCACCAGTGAGGTGGATAGGCGAACGATTTTTTCGTTTGTTTGTCCTGAGAATGTGTTTATTTATTTTTCTTGCGGTAGATGGTGCCACGACAATTCAGAAAGTTGCGTTTTCTTACTTCATTCAACGGGTCACCAATGTAGGAAGATTCGAACCGGGCACCTTCCGTTCCGAA